>JAKTSK010000024.1:0-178875 GCA_030580155.1 Diutina siamensis
AGAACTCCATCGAAGGTGAATTGAAGGAGAAGATCGAAGCAGGTGACAAATCAACCCTCGAGAAAGCCATATCGGAAACCATTTCTTGGTTAGATGGAGCTCAATCTGCCACCACTGAAGAATATACTGACAAGCAGAAGGAGTTGGAAGGTATTGCCAACCCCATCATCTCCAAGGTGTATGGCGGTGCTCCTAACAGTGCACCCACTGGTTCTGGACCCAGCGAAGGACCATCTGTGGAGGAAGTGGACTAAATGACATGTAAATAGCAAATTTTAATAACGAACACAAGAATTGAACAAAAACCAATAGTAAATATCAAAAATAGAGCAAAAATGACCGCGCCCGGGCTCGATCCGGGGACCTTATGCGTGTGAAGCATACGTCATAACCAACTAGACTACACAGCCAAATGATGCAGGAATTGTTTATAAAAGCGCTCACAAGACAGCAATGTGATGATCATCGAAATTCATCAACCTCGGTAATATCACAGTTGCTGGTTTATGAGTTTGGTTGAAATTGACATACAAACCCTTGCAATTAGCTTAGTTCTCATATTTAATCGGAAATCAACTTTTCCTTTTTTTCATCGGCAATTAAAAATTCAGATGAAAGGCCAAGCTTCGATAAATCATCCACGGATTGATGGGGAATAATCTTGTGATGGTGTTTCAAAGCGATGATACACCGCTTTGCTGTTGAACCAGCACTAGCAGGATTGACACCAGTGACAATACGTCCATCAGTGACAGAATAATCTTCCCATGGCAGCATTGGTGGTAAGTAGATACCACCATCCCGCTTTACAATATCTTCAACACTCAATAATCCCAATTGTTTCATAATGTCTTCAACATGGAGAATCTTTTCACCCAAGTCAGTAAAGCCAGTAATAGCCTTGCCATGGAGGATAGGCTTGTTAGTAAAAGGATCCTTCATACCGTCAAAAATAGCAGGTCCGTGGCAGACAGCTGAGATAATACCACCTTGCTGGTAAATATCTTCGGCCAACTTTTGTAACCCTTTGGCTTTGGGGTAATCAAATAAGGTGCCATGTCCGGCACTGGCAAAGAAAATGTCATAATCCTTAGGATCACATTGAGCGGGAGTCTTGACTCGGGCTAAATGTTGAGAGAACTTGGAATTGCGATCTTTGAATTGTACCAAATCCTTCCCTTGTAAGAAATCAGGACCAAGCAGATGATCATCCCATCCAAACTTTCCGTTTTCCGAGACAAAGTCAATTTCAAATCCATTTTCGATAAAAACATCAAAAGGATGAAGGGCTTCCACCACAAACACCCCCGTCTTGGTACCATCGTGGTAAAACGGTTCGTTATATGACGTGAGGGCAATTGCAACTTTTTTATGAACCATGGTGGATATTAAGGAGATTTATTAACAGATAAAGTCAATTGATATCAATGGATGAATTTTTGTGAAATCAAATGTAGAGTCTTTCGGTGGTCTTTTATATGACACTCCTGCACTTTATTCGAGGAGAAGCAAACTTAAATGCAATCGGGGACACTGATCATAACCAAATAGGAGAACTCGTAAAACTATTAGTCGTCATCTTAAGGAGTGATTTACTATAGATTTAATGTCTGTCTGTGTTCTTGTTCTTACATCGATAACAAGAATGACATGCATAATCTTATGCAGCACTTTAAAGATTGAAATTGATCAAAGAACACGATTAAATGGTTAAATTTAGATTGAAATTGATCAAAGAACACGATTAAATGGTTAAATTAAGATTGAAATTGATCAAAGAACACGATTAAATGGTTAAATTAAGATTGAAATTGATCAAAGAACACGATTAAATGGTTAAATTAAGATTGAAATTGATCAAAGAACACGATTAAATGGTTAAATTAAGATTGAAATTGATCAAAGAACACGATTAAATGGTTAAATTAAGATTGAAATTGATCAAAGAACACGATTAAATGGTTAAATTAAGATTGAAATTGATCAAAGAACACGATTAAATGGTTAAATTAGACAATAAAAGATTAATTTGATATAGACGGGGGTAGAGATGTGGCTTAATAAGTATTTGAATCATTAAAGACGGGTTATCTTGAGGAATCACCACGAATATGTTACTGTTTTTATCAAATCATTTTTTTCTTGAGGTTTAGCCACCAAAGGCTATCATCGTGTAAACTAGTTCATTCCTCTTAAACGGCGTAGCTCCACGTAAGACCGGTAATACCCACGCCTATGCCCGACCCTAGATGTCAGGGTTACAACCCTAATACTTACTCATTCACGTGATTTTCACATGACCGTGAAATTTTTTCACGCATCGCATTAACTCATATAAAAGAGTGGCCCCTCCCTCGTTAAATCTTTATCTGACAAACATGGCTTCGTAAGTGGCAAATGGTGAATATTCACCACCATGGGAAATGTTGAGAACCAAAGCAGTTATGCTGATGCTTGGAGTATCAACCTTCCTCTGAGTTGCCCTTCATTTGGCTTGAATAGACGTTGCAGTCTAGTTCTTGCCGTACCTTTTCGTATAGGAAATGAAGGGTTATAATGAATTGTTATAATTCTATGTAAACTCAGAGTAGATGTTCCATTCAACTTGACAAATTTTGATACTAACCAAATTAGCACTCTCAGACCTGAAACTCAAGTTAAGAAGGCTAAGGCTAACCAAAAGACCGCCGAAGAATACGCCAAGGCAAAGGCCGAAAGAAGAGCTGTAAGTATTTGATGATGATACCAAACCAACGTAATGGCTAGCTACGGCGATGCTGTCATTCAGTTAACCATCTTTCGGGACTGAGATACTAACTAATTAGGCTAACAAGGGCAAGAGACAAGCCATTGCTGACAGAGCTGCTGCCTACCAAAAGGAATACTACGAAGCCGAAAGAGCCATCATCAACGCCAAGAGAGAAGCCAAGGCCAACGGTGATTACTATGTTGAAGCTCAACCCAAGTTGGTTTTCGTGATTAGAATCAAGGGTATTATGAAGATTCCTCCTAAGCCCAGAAAGATCATGCAATTGTTGAGATTGACCCAAATTAACGCTGGTACTTTTATCAGAGTTACCAAGGCCACCTCGGAATTGTTGAAGTTGATCGAACCTTACGTGGCTTACGGTTACCCCAACCACGCTACCGTTAGAAAGTTGGTTTACAAGAGAGGTTACGGTAAGGTCAACAAGCAAAGAATTGCTTTGTCTGACAACGCCATTATCGAAGCTGCTTTGGGCAAGTTTGGTATTGCTTCCATTGAAGACTTGATCCACGAAATTGTTACCGTTGGTCCTAACTTCAAGCAAGCCAACAACTTCTTGTGGCCTTTCAAGTTGTCCAACCCTAACGGTGGTTTCAACAAGAGAAAGTTCAACCACTTTATCCAAGGTGGTGACTTCGGTAACAGAGAAGAATTCATCAACGCTTTGGTTAAGCAAATGATCTAAGCTTGAAGTTTGGATTCTTGGGTTATCTTCAGTTCATTGGGATATATTTATACGGTTAATTAATGGATAGAATAAATCAGTGAACTACCTATTACATCCATGTAGTTGACCATGAATATGGCGGTGGGTTATGGGGAAGGAGGTATAAATCACGTGATTGCATGCCATTGGATGACATGAGCTAGTTGTAAAGTTAAAAGTCTAGGTCAACTAGATAGTGCAATCGATTGATATTTAATCGTCACGATAACAACAAATCATTGACCCCTTCCTCACTCACCCCCGAGGTCCAGTGGTCTCCGGCGCCCTCGGCCTGGGGTACAGTGCGGTGACCACCCCCATTATTCCCGCACCAATCCTATCGACACTCACCATGGGGAACGTTCCCGGAAAGGAGGCTAGAAGCCGGCTGAACCTGTACACTGGACGTGATTCCAGTGGATTAAGCACCCGTCAAGGTAGTCGTCGTCATACTGTTGGTCTGCTGAGTGACCGTCGCATCCGCAAGCAAGAAGAAAAGGAACGGGCTAGGGAAAACCATTGGCTAGATATGGTGGTTAGAGTGAGTGAAAATGTTGACGGGGGTTATTTGGCACCATTTGGCACCTACAAACTGAATCTTAACTATCTGACCGAGGTCGTTCGAGACCTAATCATACATCGGACCATTGCTCCCTTCTACACCCCATTACAGGATTATGACCCCACCTGGAGCGACGAAGAGCTATTGATTATCGTCCTGCAACTTCCACTTCACCTGATTGATTTGGCGTATCTGGATGAAGAGGAGGACGATATTGACAATCACAAGATCCATAAACTGCAGTCATATTATCGCAGACAAGATCTGAAATTGAAACTTAAACAATTAAAGGAACGAGTGAAGGATTTACAGAAACAAGAAGAGGCAGAGATGCAAGAAGAAAAGATGAAATGGAGGTTACGGTTGAGTGGCGATGATAGTTGTGTGGTTAACCCCCAAGTTGCCAATCCTGATTTGATGCTAACGTTATACCGCGACTGTGTCGAGTGTCCCATTTGCTTTTTATACTACCCTGGGCCATTAAACATGCTGCGGTGCTGTCTCCAACCGATCTGTAGCGAATGCTTTGTACAAATACGTCGATTAGACCCACATCCACCCCATGATGACCCTGCTGGTCAGGATGAACCTCCGCAACTGCTCATTTCCGAGTCGGCCAACTGTCCCTATTGTGCCCTGCCTGAGTTTGGCGTCACCTATGATCGTCCCCTTAATCGAAGGGTGGGCATCGGGGGTACCTGTCAACCCGGCCATTACAAACCACTCACTGTTGATGAATCGGCCATAACCAGCGATGAAGAATCGCCAACGCCGGCTACGAAACCTGCCGGCAAACGTCGCGAACTGTTGGCGGCAACTGCTCCCGGGGTCGTCACCGTGGACACCATCCGCCCCGATTGGGAACAAAAGTTGACTTCGGCTCGCAATAAGCTTGCTCGCAAGGCTGCAACTGCCACTGCCATCCACGCCCTGAACTTGATCATTAACGATCGGGGGCGGCTGACCTCCAATGGTGGGAACCTTCAACTGGTTGAGGACAGAATGATCGAAGAAGCGATGCGTTTAAGTATCATCGACGAAGAAGAAAGAAAGCGCAAACAAGTAAATGATTAGGCGGGAGAACTATGCAGGCCATTTCCTTGAGTTAAACAATAAACGTCTCAGCGCCCCTTGATTTAGTACAAATAGCTTGGGAATCATCCCATTGGTGCCGTAGCCTTCGAGAGGTGCAGGCATTGAGGCAGGTTAGCGGTAGTTAAGGTTAATGAGGCCGATTTTCAGGGACATGACCCCGGTAATAGTTTCCGGGAAGAATGATGGATGATGATTCCATGGGTGATTTGTTTCATGTCACCGGATTTCCCCTAGTGGACCCGATCCCCCGTGGAGGCTAGACTTGCTTGGATAAACTTTTTGCCCCTCTGGTCGAAATCGATAATAAAGGTTGTTGTTGTAAGGGGGACCCTCTGACGCCAGGAAGTTTATAGCTTCCGTTGCAAAATGTGGTGCTGCCAGCGAACGTAGTCGTCCTCGGGTAAAAGTTGCCCCTCGAGGTCAAATTGACGTGAAGAAGCTAAAGTTTACCATCAATTACGCGACAGGTTTGGCCGGTTGGTGGTTAGCAACGTAATGATTAGCACATTCTAATTTCTAGCACGAGGGACATTCTGCACTGGCACTACCACCAATCGATAAAAAAATATTCTGGTGCTGGCGCCAATCATTTTTCACCTTGATGTTAACATTAAGGTCCCGAGTGACGTAAGGGTTTGTCCATGCAGTGCCTAACAATTTGTCCCATCTAGGGCTACCAGTAAGGGACCACCCAATCAGCAAGGTCTAATCAAAGGGGCTGGATCCAACTAATGCTCGGGAAAAATTTAGCAATGTCGTGTTTCTATTGATCTGGGACATGGAGATGAGACCTAAAAATTAACATCACCTGCCTCGCTTCTGGCTGGTGCGGAACCGACCGTTATCGATGCAGTTGATTAAGGGGCCGGTTAATAGTTGCTAGGAACCACTTGGTGTCGTATCGACACCACCCCTAGGCCAGTTGCTAATTGCCGTACTGATGAATAATAGAAATAATCGCTGTCGACAGCATACTGCCTCTACACGGGGTGGCATCCGCCCTCACGCTCTCAACCATAGGGCGGCCCCGGGCGTCATGACCTAGGCTACTGGCGCCATACCGCGTTATCCAATATTGTGGTGAGCTAATTTATCTCCACAACTCCTCAACCTCATCTGAACCCTGTACCTACTTAAATACCATCCCATCTCGTCCCGCCTTCCCCTGATTCCCGTTTGTACCTTACATTAGCGATCCCCCTCAAGTCCTATGGCAGTGGTTGCTAGGGACGATATTGATGACCAGTTACGGTGTAATATCCGTTTGGCGTATGGGCGAAAGACAGTGAGGTTTGCCCTGCAAGCGGCCAGTGATGATGAAGTGCCATTGAAGCCGGTGGCGGTGCCGTCGTCGTCGTCTTCGCTTGTTGATGTCGACCCGTGGATGGAACAATTAATTAGGTTGGACCCTCCTGGCCACCCCCCACTAGATCTTGACCACCGCCTGCCGAGACAATTGGTTAGTGCTATCAGTTTGAGTCACCTGATTCAATCGTATATCGGCGCCGCCAACGAAATGCTGGAACAACTGCTGGTGGTGTCGGACCCATTACTGATTGACCTCGATTGCTATGACCTGCCCCCACTGAGAGGGCTGCCGGGAGCAACCGTTAACGATTTACCAGTTAAACGCATCTATGACCCCGCATTTGGGTTATTACGAGAGCTGCCAAAACTCCGTAAAGAGTTTGAGCTCGATGATGATATCCCCCAGTGCATTTTCAAGGTAAAGTTGGCAGGAGTGAATTTTTTGACTGACTTTAAGCAAATTGATGCCCCCATCGTACCTGGTTCCCGAATTATCGGCAAGATCTACTCGAGTAATGTTGCCAATATTGACTATGACCAAAAATACCTCGTATACCCCATTTCCACTTGTTTACACCAAAATGACTCTGACCCTTGTGGTAATTGTTGTCATTTACGTAATTTGAAGGTTTTGGGCCAGCTATCTCTTAGCAAATTTGATCAATACCGGTGTCAACGTCAGTGGATTTATGGGGTTACTATTGATGGCGGTTTACAGGATTACATTAAGCTTTATTATCCTCACGATGCGTTGATCGCTGTACCTAATCAAGTACTGTCCCATGACGCTTGCTTTTTATTTGAACGGAGTCTTCCATTATATGTCATGTTGAAACAACTGCGATTAATTGGAGGCAATGACCGGACGTTAATGATTTTGAGTGATGTTGACCGAGAAATCAATGACATTTTATTGGTTCTTCATCACTTTGGTATTGACCAACGTCAATTTGTGTTTATCGATCGGCGGGCCATTGGTAAACTCCAACCAGATGAACGCGAACTGTACAAACACAAATTCAACCAAATGTTTGTATTTGATACTTCGAGCAAACTGTTAAGGTTTGTTCATGACTGCTTAGTACCGTCTCATCCCGGACGGGGGGTTTTCATCTTTGATCAGATGGCTCCGATTGATCGAGTCAAGTATGAAACTACCGGTTACGGCTTTCACCACGTTCGGTTATCTTATAGCAACAAGACTGAAGCCCTTGAGTTGATGATGATTATAGCTGAACTTAACGCTAGTGAACCAGGCGGGTACGTTTACCTGGCCACCACCGATTCACCAAAATCATCATCGCTGATGATTACAGATCCAAAACAATCAAATGCAACCAAGCGCCAGGCATGGTTATATTACGATATGGAACTAGACCTTCGCCATGATTACAACGAGCAAACCCTGGGTAAATCCCATACTACTCGTCATATCAACCAATTAATCCACCACCCTAAATACCGTCGAGTGTGCTATAAAACCCGTAGCTCGACTCCAGCGAAGGAGCTGACATCTAATGTGATTATTTTATGAGTTATGAATGCATAGAACCTATACTAAATGTACTACGTGCCGGTTGCTAGGTTGGTTATCACGACCACTTAAATCAAGGTTCGAATCATCCAGTGCATATACGCCAAATGGAAAAAAAAAGGGGGGGTGGGATTTAATCGACACGGTGGGAGCAAATCGGGCCTTGCATCGAGGCCACCATGCTAGATCTGATGTAATATTTCTAAATATATATATGCTATGCTTTTTTCAATTCTGCAAATGTATCGGTGAGAATTGCCCGAAGGTTGTACAAATTAATCACTCGTAATTTTTCATCCTTTAAATGGGCGTTATCAGAAGCTTGTCCACAAGGAATTTGAGCTGCCGGCGCATCAAAACACTTTTCCAAGAATCTGATCGAGGGAATCGATCCACCTTCTCGAACATATAATGGCTTGACCCCCCAGTAGGCCTCGATCTTTTCTGCCAATACTTGATAAACGTGATTGAATGGATCGCCAAGCCAAGGTTCGGCGGTATAATATATATCCACCGTGAGTTGATTTTCCAGATGAAGGGCGGCAAACTTGGCCATTAACAAATCCTCAAACCCCCGTTTAATCGAGTCCAACTTTTGATTGGGGACAATCCGAATAGATACATTGGCGGTGGCCGATTGAGGAATTACGGTATTATTATTCGGCCCCGACACTTGGATTTTATGTACCGTGAGCGACGGATTACGCCATTTGGCCAAAAGAGTTTCCAAATCTTGACCAACAATGCCCGATTCTCCAATTTTTTTATACAACAGGAGTTCTCTTTCCCCAAGGGGGATCATATCGTCGTAGAAATTGGGGATGTTAATTCTCTGGGACTCGGGATCAACCAAATTGGCCAATATTTGAATTAAATCCATGGTTGGTTCCCGACTAACCCCTCCATCCACCCCGGAATGACGATCAGGTTTGGTGGATTTGATATTGACCAGCGCATTAACCATACCTCTTAACCCATAGTTAAGACAAGGAATGTCATCATCCAACCAGTAGGAATTCAGGAGCATGACCCAATCAATATCACCAATTAAATCCTTGTGTTTATGAATCACGTCCTGGAAACCATACAGACCGGTTTCTTCTTCACCTTCAATGATAAATACCACATCACAACCGAGTTTGCTATTGGCCACTAATTCTGCCACAGCGTAAATCGCCGCCAACGTGGGACCCTTGTTGTCACTAACCCCTCGACCACAGACTGATCCATTGATATTCAGCATTTCAAACGGATTAGTATTCCAGTCGTCACCGGCATCAACAACATCATAATGTCCATACCAAATTACTCGGGGAGGATTGGTGAATTGTGATGAAGCTTTAAATTGAGAATACACCACTGGGTTTGCATTTTCGACCGGTAAAAGCTTGGTTTGATAACTGCCCAATCCATTTAATAATTTTGACAAGTACTGGGCACATTGCCGAGACTGTTCAAGGTATAATTCTGGATACTTTGATACGGTTCGACACAGAATCAATTGACGTAACAGTGAAAGCATATCTTCATTGGATAAACCTTGTTGTAAACAAACCGAGGGACGTTTGGACAGGGTGATGTCCCACAAACAGGCATTGGACCCTCCACTGGCCAAATAGGTATGTTTCCCATCACTAAACATTTTGAGGGAAAGGATAGCATCATCGGTTATTGTCCACGCCGTACTACTATCAGGAGAGGTTCTGGTGCCAAATTTGGATAACCCCCGACTCAGACCCTTGAATATTTCATTTTCAGAAACGGCAAGACTAACCACACCTTCATCATGGAAAATAAATGAGCGGATTAACTGTTGAGTAAGTAAATCCCATACATTAATGGTGGAATCGACATTGGAAAGACCCACATATAAATACAGCCCCGAAATGGCCATAGAATCAACGGCTCCATCATTATCCATGGTAGTAAGAAGTTTCATATTGTTGACCTTATCCCAAACCTTAACTAAACCATCACCCCCACAAGTGATGAGTTTATTGTCGTAAAATTCCATGCAATAAATGTAACCATTATGAGCAAATCTAATTTGATTTTCAATTTCAAGCAATCCCGGTGATTTTTGCAGTGTTGAATTTTTCCGCTTCAAATTATGTTTAGTTTGTAAGGTATTAATCAGCCCTCCTGGACCCTTGGAATCAAAAAATCGATTGTACCGGAAATGGGGCAATTTATCGATGGTATTATGCGCAGCACCATTCTTTGAATTGGTTAAATCAACATGAATCCATGAGAGGGACGCATTTTGCGCTCCAACGTACAACGTGGAATATTGATCACACCATTTGATAGAAAAGATATCACCAATATCCGCAATGGAATAAATGATGTAGCGACACTCGAAATCGTGGTCAACATCCCATACTTTAACCAACAGGTCTGACCCAGCACTAAAAAGATATCTTTCGTCGTTAGAAAGTTCAAGACATAGCACCAGGGTATTCTCCACCGATACTTCACACCGAAGCAGAAAGGTGACTAGATCGTAGACCAAAATCTTAGAATTTTGGGTGCCACAGTAGAGAAGTCGCTTGTTGGGGGAAGCAACGATGCTAATCACTCCGTCCATTTGCAGCCATTTATGAACCAACTTTGGTAATAATTCAGGACTAGGAGAGCCGATGCGAGACATTTCTGGGGTGGATATCGGTAGCAGCCTTCCAGAAACTATCCCATCGCCTCCGTTATGGGTGCACGACATGGTGTTGTTGTGTGACATCTTACCTGCGGCTCCGATATCTATATAATGTTGATATGTACGGTGAGCAAATGACACGTGCCACACTTCCGTATTGGGCCTCTCGGTGACATGATTACAGTTACTATTGACGAGGCTCTACGATGGCACCTTCGTCTAGCTTGAGCAATGACTCGAATTGAGGGGAGTTGTAACTGTGGCTTCAACTCCGAAAGTGTGGTGTATTTTTTTTGTTTGAAACTCATCGATAAGATTAACTGCGATGAGATCTGACAAGAAAGATGGTAGCCTTTTGGTTGCAGTATTGAAAATCGACCAATTACTACCATTAGAACAATAATAAAATTTAGTGCAGCAATTGGCCAACTTTGATTGACGTAACCTGTCAAAACCCCAGATGACTAATATTCATGGATAATGTTACTCATCCGCTCTTGCCTAAACGGGACAGAGGTCCCTGAAATGGTCAATTACACTCAATCACACAATTCAGGAGGAATTAATGGATTGGGATGAATTAAATTCCATTGATAATGACCCATCCACCTCCAATGCCATTTTTCAAAATCGTGGCTCAGCGGATCGGATGCCCACGTTTATCGCGACCAGTGATTTCTTCACCACTCATGACTACCTTGTCTACTCTCCCCCATACGTTTGACGAACCGGTTTCTTTGGCCGTGATTGGCGGTACTGGTCTTTATGATTTACCCAACTTGCACCCTGTTGCACGGCTCACCATCGCCACTCCTTGGGGCCATCCTTCGGGACCAATCACCATTGCCAGAACCAAGCTGGGGTTCCCGGTGGCGTTTTTGGCTCGTCACGGTCCCCACCATGATTTACAACCATCAGATGTGCCTCTGAGAGCAAACATCGCCGCCCTCAAGTCGATTGGCGTTAAGGCAATCGTTGCCTTCCTGGCGGTAGGATCACTTCAACAAGAGATCAAGCCCCGTGATTTCGTGTTGCCTAACCAAGTGATTGATCGTACCAAGGGTATTCGTCCTGCTTCATTTTTTGAAAAGGGATTTGTTGGTCACGCCATGTTTGGTGAACCATTTGATTTGCACTTGAGAGCGGTTATTGAGCAAGCAATCCCCGAAGGGTTTTTGGAAGCTCATGATGGGGGCGATGCTCCCACATTCCATACCAAACCCACTTCGACTGATGACTTGACTGTGATTTGTATGGAAGGGCCTCAGTTCCTGACTAGAGCCGAATCTAAGTTGTATCGCACTTGGGGTGGGCTGGTGATCAATATGCTGGTGCTTCCTGAAGCTAAATTGGCTCGGGAAGCGGAAATCGCTTACCAAATGATCTGTATGTCTACTGATTATGATTCGTGGAACGAACTGGAAGAACCGGTCACCGTAGAAACGGTGGTGCTGAATTTAAAGGCAAACTCGGCCAACGCTTGTAAACTCGCGGCTCATCTCATCGACGTTCTTGCCGAAACGAAGGGATTAGGCGATGATGTAAATGGACTGATGAAATATGCCGTGCTGACATCTACCCATGGTGTCAAGAAGGAACTCTTGGAAAAGATGCACTTTTTACACCCTGGGTACTGGCCAATTCAATAGATTAGCTCTTATGGGGTGTGACAATGCAATATCGTAAACTACAACGGATGGGGTCGATCGGACCCCCGTTTCCCCACCATTTCAAACTACCTGCAAGATTGATTTGGCACTGACCTTCAATGTTGTTCTTGCTTCGAGTCACGTGAGTTTTACTTGCATAAACCTAAGGCACAGTGACAATATAAGCTTCCAATATCGACAAATATCAGACACATATTGTCAAACTACCCCGCCTCGGGGTGATAGCGTTATCATTTGTGATATCATGATAGCCAGTAAACATGTGAACCATGTTACTAGTTGATCTTTGTAGTTATTACCACAGCCCATCGTCATCAACGATATGCCCCTACGCTTGATTCATCGCAAGATCGCCCCTCCATCGCCGAATTTATGCATAAAACGCCAGCTGGTGTTTTCCGGAAGAATTGCACATTGACCTACATTTGGTGTATTAAATAATCCGCCTAACTAGGTATGGTTGCGCTCGTCGCTAGCAACGATGAGCAACCTCTGTCGTAGTGATAATTCGGAGACAACTCCGACAGCCAAGAAATCGGGGGTGACAACTAACGGGCACTTTAATCTGTCAAAAAGTAGGCTCAGTGTTCCGGTTTGCCATGTGCCAACGCAATTTTTGCCTTAGAGCCACGCGATGAGATGGCAACATCTTTAAAATCGCCGTGATATTCGCGCATCGCACCAGGGGCATTACCCAACTAGATGGGTGGGGGAACTACAAACGGAGATGAGATAATGTACAATTAGTAGAAGCCGGGGCGGGTTTTATGGCATCGGTAACGGGCTGCAGGAAAAAATTTGCATAATTTGAGAGTATATAGTCAATCGGAACGGCTAGTTAGTAAGATTGTACGGGGATAATCATGGACGAAAAGGCTGCCAGTATTGTCAGTGTCGAAGAAAAACGTAAAGAAGCCAACGAGCTCGTGGCCGATGTTAAGTCTGACTCCAACTTGGAATCGTGGGGCAGTGACGCTATAATTGCTAATGATGAAAGTGATGAAGGTCGGGAACCCACAGAAGAAGAAATGAAGACTTTGAGACACGTCGCTGATACCATTCCTCTCTCGTGTTGGTTGGTTGCGGTGGTGGAATTGGCTGAACGGTTCTCTTACTACGGTTTGTCCACCCCTTTCCAAAATTATATGCAAAATGGTCCCGATGACAAGCCCGCCGGGATGTTGGCATTGAACCAACAAGGGGCCACTGCGTTGTCCTACTTTTTCCAATTTTGGTGTTATGTCACTCCCATTTTGGGGGGTTACTTGGCCGACACTTACTTTGGTAAGTACTGGACCATCATGGGTTCTTGTATCGTTTACATCATTGGGATTTTGATCTTGTTTGTCACCTCAATTCCTTCCATCACCACCCCTAATGCTGCCCTTGGTGGTTTCGCCACTGCCATTGTCATTATTGGGTTAGGTACTGGTGGTGTCAAATCTAATGTGTCTCCTTTGATTGCTGATCAAGTTCCTAAGACCAAGGCCTTTATTAAGATTACCAAAAAGGGTGAAAGAGTTATTATGGACCCTAATCTCACCATGCAAAACGTGTTTATGATCTTCTACTTGATGATTAACATTGGTTCGCTTTCGGTTATGGCCACCACTGAATTGGAACACTTGGTTGGGTTCTGGGCCGCCTACTTGTTGCCCTTTTGCTTCTTCTTTGTGGGGATTGCTGCCTTGATTCTCGGTAAGAACGTTTATGTCAAGGTTCCTGTTTCCGATAAAATTGTGTCCAAGACTTTCAAGATTTGTTGGATTGGGTTGAAGAACAAGTTCAACTTGGACGCCGCCAAGCCCTCCAACAATCCCGGATGTAACTGGGCTTGGGATGACAAGTTGGTTGAAGAAGTCAAGCGGGCGTTCTACGCTTGTAAAGTGTTTGTCTACTACCCCATTTACTGGTTGGTTTACGGTCAAATGACCAACAATTTTGTTTCCATGGCTGGTACCATGAACACCCACAAGATTCCTAATGATATCATGCAAGCGGTCAACTCGTTCGCCATCATTATCTTCATTCCCATTTGTGAACGTATCGTATACCCCACCATCAGAAGATTCACTCCTTTGAGACCCATCACCAAGATCTTCCTTGGCTTCATGTGGGCCACTGCTTCAATGATTTACGCTGCTGTTTTGCAACACTACATTTACAAGACTGGCCCCTGTTACGATCGTCCTGGTGCTTGTCCTGGTCACATCGGTGAACCTAATAATATTCACGTTGCCATTCAAGCCCCTGCCTATGCTCTTACCGGTTTATCGGAAATTTTTGCTTCCATTACTGGTTTGGAATATGCTTACACCAAGGCTCCCGTTAGAATGAAGTCATTCATCATGTCGTTGTTCTTGGTTACAAATGCATTCGGTTCTGCCCTCGGGATTGCCTTGTCGCCCGTATCCGTCGACCCCAAGTTGGTGTGGAACTACACTGGTTTGGCTTGTTCTTGTTTTGTTGCCGGGGTTCTCTTTTGGTTCTGCTTCAACCACTACAACAAGCACGAAGAAGACCTCAACAGATTGGAAGTTGATGAAGATAATTACATTGACATTGCTCCCATCACCTCGCAAGCTCACTCAGGTAAGAGCATTGCTTAATGATTAATGATTTATGGTACCTTAGCTATCCATAATGGATACTGTCTGCATAGAATAGACCCGTTATTTGATAATCATCACTGTAGCATTCCAATAAGTGGGGTCGATGTAGGAATAAGCCCTGCGGCTATTCCCGGTTATTACCTTACCCTTTGCCAGCCGTACCTCTCTCTATGCAAACTAGTGCCGGTCGTCCATGGAGCCAATCCATCCGCCACACCGCTGGCCCTCCTTAATAAGCATACCACATCAACCAGTTCCGCGCGTGTCCTATCAATGCACGTCCTTGTTATTGGCCGATATCACCAAATGGCCAAGCCTTAGTGAAAGGATTTTCCCAAAGCCTCTTTCAAATTTCTTAATCTTGAAAATTGAGAGCCCCTGCTTACCTAATAGGTAGTGTGGCTAGGTTGAGCCCCTGGCAGTATAGATAACCATTCATTTCTAGTTTTTTAGATAGTAGTTATTGAAAAGCGCCAAGTTCTATCAGAGGCATGGCCCCAGTTTTGCCATAAGTTTACCCGATACTATGCGGTTCAAGCCGCTCCCCAGATATTGAAGCATCATGCAGCTTGAGATGAATGTGTTGCCATCGCTTTTAGCAACGATGGGAATGGTTAAACCTGACACTAGGCGGGGAAGACCAATCTAACATGGGTTAACCCCGAGGGTAGTAATGTAACATGGGCAATCAGTTCCCGAAACTGACCTCCCCGGATAGCCAAGATTTTCTCCCCCATATCAACGTACATAAATGCCCCACACTCGAGGTAAAATGCCGCGTAAGGCTAACCGTGCTAGGTTATCATTTGGAGCCGTACCACAAAACTTCGAGGGGCAAGTATGCCATGTAGAAAGCCTATATAAGTCCAGGGTTCCTCATTGTGTAGATGTGTTGATTTTGGTTTAAGAAAATGTCCAAGGATCAAATTGGTGTCACCACCGCCGGTGTTGATATCGAGAAATCAAACAGTGTGGAATCAATCAATGAAAAGGCTAATGGGGTGTATGATGTTGCTCTGAGAGAAACTCCCATCGAAGATGATGATGGGCGCGAGCCAACTGAAGAAGAAATGAAGACTTTGAGACACGTCGCTGATACCATTCCTCTCTCGTGTTGGTTGGTTGCGGTGGTAGAATTGGCGGAACGGTTTTCTTACTATGGGTTGTCTACTCCTTTTCAAAATTATATGCAAAATGGTCCTAATGATCGGCCTGCTGGGATGTTGGCGTTGAACCAACAAGGGGCAACCGCCTTGTCTTATTTCTTCCAATTTTGGTGTTACGTTACCCCCATCTTGGGGGGTTACTTGGCCGATACCTTTTTCGGTAAGTACTGGACCATCATGGGTTCTTGTGTTATTTACGTCATTGGGATTTTGATCTTGTTTGTTACTTCAATTCCTTCCATCACCACTCACTCGGCTGCCCTCGGGGGTTATGTGGTTGGTATTATTATTATTGGTATGGGTACTGGGGGGGTCAAGTCTAATGTGTCTCCTTTGATTGCTGATCAAGTTCCCAAGACCAAGGCCGTGATCAAGGTCACCAAAAAGGGGGAAAGAGTCATTAGAGACCCTAATCTCACCATGCAAAATGTGTTTATGATCTTCTACTTGATGATTAACATTGGCTCGCTTTCCGTGATTGCTACCACCGAATTGGAACATAATGTTGGTTTCTGGGCCGCCTACTTGTTGCCATTCTGCTTCTTCTTTGTTGGGATTGCTGCTTTGGTATTTGGTAAGAACGTTTACGTCAAGGTGCCCGTTTCCGAAAAGATCGTGTCGAAAACATTCCAAATCTCGTGGATTGGCTTGAAGAACAAGTTCAACTTGGACGCCGCCAAGCCCTCCAACAATCCCGGATGTAACTGGCCTTGGGATGACAAGTTGGTTGAAGAAGTCAAGCGGGCGTTCTACGCTTGTAAAGTGTTTGTCTACTACCCCATTTACTGGTTGGTTTACGGTCAAATGACCAACAATTTTGTTTCCATGGCTGGTACCATGAACACCCACAAGATTCCTAATGATATCATGCAAGCGGTCAACTCGTTCGCCATCATTATCTTCATTCCCATTTGTGAACGTATCGTATACCCCACCATCAGAAGATTCACTCCTTTGAGACCCATCACCAAGATCTTCCTTGGCTTCATGTGGGCCACTGCTTCAATGATTTACGCTGCTGTTTTGCAACACTACATTTACAAGACTGGCCCCTGTTACGATCGTCCTGGTGCTTGTCCTGGTCACATCGGTGAACCTAATAATATTCACGTTGCCATTCAAGCCCCTGCCTATGCTCTTACCGGTTTATCGGAAATTTTTGCTTCCATTACTGGTTTGGAATATGCTTACACCAAGGCTCCCGTTAGAATGAAGTCATTCATCATGTCATTGTTCTTGGTTACAAACGCATTCGGTTCTGCCATTGGGATTGCCTTGTCCTCGGTGTCGGTCGACCCCAAGTTGGTGTGGTTGTACACCGGTTTGGCTGGTTCTTGTTTCATTGCCGGGGTTCTCTTCTGGTTGTGCTTTAACAAATATAATGCCGTTGAAGAAGAGCTTAATAAGTTGTCGGTCGAAGATAATGAATCAATTATTGATATCCAGCCCATGCGCCTGCACCGCAGTGAATTGGTTTAGTTGAACTAACCCCTTTCGAATTAATTGTGTAATATAATGAAAGTAAACGATTTGACTATTGGCTAGTTGGATATGTAATTTGTCACGTGTTGGTGCACGTGCCCCGACTTTGCTCCTGCACTCGTCCTCGTCATCAAATTCCATCATAATCTCTCACGCCACATATGTTCCGGTCACTTCTAATACCAACCAGACACCTTCTGAAGAAGGTGGTGGAAACGAAACATAAGAAAGTACCAAAGAAGACCCTGCCTCCTTCTTATATTCCCTTTTCCCAGTTCCCCCAGGCTCCCGACAACGTGAAAAATGCCCTGTTCGACGAGTTGTGTGAAATGATTGGTACTCGGTTGCCTCAGACTAAAACAAAGACTAACTATGTGGATTTTGTCATTCCTGACCGGTATATTAAACCAAAAATGGCCGACCAAATCACCGCCAAGGACCGGAGATTGGTGGCGGAACTTGATAATTACATTAAACTGACCGATGAAGATCAAATTGCCCAAGCGCAATATAATCTCATAAAATTATACTATGATAAGGATAATGACCAATATTATCCAATGCCCGATCACTCGTTGAAGAAGCTGTTACTGGGGCTCGTAAAGTTGAACCCATCGCTCGAAGATATTGACGATGAATATCTTTGGAGACTTTTTCCCCAAGAAAAGTTGTTTGGGGTGCGCCCATTTGAAACCAGTGGCCTGTTTAAAGACTGGGAACAAAAAATGATGGAAAAAAATAAACAAGAATCAGTGGCCAAACAAAAAACGGTGCGTGAAGCTAAGGAGCTCTTGGCTCAATTATCAAAGTCGCTGGTATTTAGAAAAACTGGCCTGAGAAAAAAAGTCGATCGTAAGTTGGTTAAAAAGTACAAACAACTCAAGGCGGAAGGCAAAATTACCAATGATATTGATGATGATGAAGATTTATGATTAACGACCTCTCCGGTGTATATAGATAACTATAATTCGAACTTGAACTCGGTGGAGAAGATGTCACTCTCCAGTTTGCCCTCCACCAATGCCAAAGCTCTTGCTAGTGCTTGTACCTCTGATTTTAATGGCTGACCGATGATGGCGTCAGTGATATCTTCAGCATCAATTCGAAGTTTCATTTGTCCTAATGTTGCCCTCAATGTAGCGCTGAAATGGTCTTCATTGACGGTACCAATTTGCAGTTGGGATATTTGTGACGACAATTTGGACTCCAGGTCTTTTAATGTCTTACACACTGTTGACCAGAGGGTGGAATACCGATGGTATTTGATGGCGGCTGCCAGCGACACCAGAATCAATTTTTGGTAATGAGCTTGTCTTGCTTTTAGCACTTTGTTTAAATAGTGAAAGTCGAGCTTTTGGGTAATGGTGTTGGTATAGTCTTCAAACTGGCTCGAAGGGGCAGTAGGTTTATTATTGACCAGAGATTGCTGTTCTGGGAATGAATCAAGAAACTGATGAATTAAGTGGGAAAGCTTATGTCGAATAGATGATGCCCTCTGGGCTCCCACCAAGTAGCCTTGTTCAAAAGGAGTGGCGCCATGATCATGATTCATTTCATCCATTGCTAATGGCGGAGACGTGGAAATGATTGGGACATGATTGGTAAAAGTGGTGGTTGGTTCTTGTTTGACTGAGGTTGAATTAGGATCATAAGGTTTCATCCCAATTACCGAGATAGTGGAGGCAGCTGGAGCTGACTTTGATGTCAGTTCTGCTTCTACCAGTGGCACAAGTCCTGATCCACTTCTCAGCAGTGGAATGAGTAAATCATCATCAGGGTCATCGTTATCATATCCATCATCACTATCATCATTATCACTTTGTAAATTTTGCAAGTTGATATACCCTCTCTCATCACTGCTTAATAAATTCTTCACCTCTCCTTGGGATCCAACACTAGCTTGTTGGAACAGTTCAGTTTGTTCCCCCAGAGTTTGTCTTTCTCGATTCATATAGGCCAGAGTAAATGTAACGTCAACCTTTTCCATTGGAAGGTTTTCATCTTCATCGGCACCAACTTGTAAAAACCGACGATATACTCCCTTTCCCTCTTGTTCGAGATACTTAAACTGTTCTACTTGCTTCAGAGTCCTGCTCTCAAGCACCGAATATGTCGAGGTGATCTCTTTTGATATCACTTGTTTCTTCTTTGTAAGAGCTTCAAGCTTTTGTTGCACCACAATAATCTCATCATCAACTGCCTTAGCATGATCAAGTAATCCTGCAAGTTTAGCCCCTTCTTCTGATTGAGGGCTTTTAATTTGAGCTATTTCCGTCAAAAGCATCGTTCGTTGGCTATCCCAGCCCTCGAGCTCACCAAGGGCCTCGGCAATTTTTTTAACCTCTGCTTCATACAATTCACCAAGACCAACAAATGTTTCACTCAATTGATGGTAATTTTGTTCTATCATTGATCTTAGCCGACCAATATTACCTTGGCCATGAGTGACGCCCTTAGAATGGAGGGAGATGTTATGCTGTAATTCTTGCTCGAGAACATGACGCTTATTCTCTAAATACACCATAGGTGAACCAGATGGTTTCAGCGATGTCAACCCATGTGATGGTTGAGGTGGTGACCGCATGTCATCCTCTAGTTCTGGTGTTTCACCAAGCCGTTGAGGATTGGCAAATAATTGAGATTCCCGGGCCATATGGGCATCGTTGCCCACCAAATGAGTTGCTTGAGGTGGTTGGGATGAGCCTGATGGGATCTTTCCCGTGTTGTAGCGGGTCAGGGCTAGGCTGATCAGCTCATACACTGACATCGTCCTGCCACAAGGTATGGGTCGCGATTTCAAAAGATGATCATGATAAGGTAAAGAAATCATCAAAGAAAGGGGGGAAGTTAAGA
Source organism: Diutina siamensis (assembly GCA_030580155.1). NCBI lineage: Eukaryota > Fungi > Ascomycota > Pichiomycetes > Serinales > Debaryomycetaceae > Diutina > Diutina siamensis. The sequence continues at coordinate 20,409 of JAKTSK010000024.1, forward strand.
GGAGGGAGAGAAATGAGAAGGGTATGATGGAAGCGGGCTATTCTTCTGTTGAGCGTGATACTAATCAACCATAATCAAAGGTCAGGCTAACGGTCATGCATTCTAATGATTAGCACGATATGTGGCAACTAATGTTGTGGAGCGGTTTATGTCACGTGATTCATTCTCCACGTGACTAAGGTTGTTGAGAAATCAATCAGTATGCCAATATTTTTGCCCCATAGGTTAAGAGGCCCAGGCCGCACTAAAGCCTATTCTTGAATATGTATAGGGATCGAAACTTCTGGGGGGCTAATTAGTCATTGCTTTCAAACAATAAAACAATCGGCTCATATCTTGCATGGGTTCCGTGGAAAAGATTAACAAGAGCAGAGATCAGCCACAGTAAATCTTTGTCCAAGGATGTACGATTTTTACTACCTTCATCGTTGACGTTACAGCTCATGATACCTACTACGTCAGGTTTGACATAATGTATTTAATGATGAAGGATATTGCTGTTGCTTCACCAACAACCTAAATATGATATAGGTTAGGGTTTGCGGTCATAAGAGAGTCGCTCGGGCGAAGGGAGGGGAGCCCACAATAGCAATTGAAAAGAATAACCCGAATTGATCCGAGGATGAGGAACTTGAGATGTCCGACGATAAAATTATCACTGGTGTTATTATTTTGTGATGAATAATTATGGTCTAGATGGCAAAATGATCCGTTGATTTTTTCCGGAGGGGCAGGAGCCAAAAGTTTATTGCCAAGTAAACCTCGGTACCTCACAAATATGACCGATTTAACGCTACCGCCTCATTTCCGTTGGATTTTTGACTGCAGGGGAACAGCCAATTTTTTGGGGGTCAGAACCGAGCATGTGAACCGTGAGGTGGCATGGTGAATAAAAAGGAAAAAAATCATGACCTCGGTTAATTCCTAGGATGATTTGGAGATACCAGGGATAAGCCCACCGTAAATTGATTGCATGGGCAAAGTGTGAACAAACACCCCACTTTTCCCTCCGCTGGCGATGCCACACCCCCCTCGCCCCCTCTTGCCCCACCTATGTGCCCCACCTTGGCAGGGTCCTATGCTCTCCTTGCGTCGCTACTATTTGCGACCAAGCCATGTCGGGTCCGGAGTGAGATGTGAATAAATCTAGTAAAACTGTTTTTTTTTTTATTCTATAAGATCCCATTACGTAGCGTCATTAAATTTGTCTTTCTTCAAGAAAGTAAATTAGAAACATTCATCTTTTTATCATTATCCTTAGCAGGGGTCTTGGCCTGGATCATTGGCAACACCACCGGAGCAAGTTCCGGCAGAGTGGCAGGAGTTCGAGACGGAGTTTCCAACGGCAGAATAGCAAACCCAGCGAATCCAGCCCGACGGGTATAGTGAGGACTTGACGGTCTCAGCCTCTTACTAATGTGGCCATCTTCATCGATATGTCCCAACAGAGTAAGACTCAGCACACTAGGCAACTGTCTAAGTCCAGGCCATTGTCCCCCTCCTACTTCGGGCAGGGTACAAAGGGACAGAACTGCGGTGATTGGATTGGAAAAAATAGGCAGCGTTTCCCGAGTGGGGATAGTGGGAGGCAGCATGGCAGTCATTACCTGTTGGGCGGTAGGGGGAAGATGGTGAGGTGGAGGAGGGATCATCATTGGCACCGGTTGATGGATTAATACTTGAGGGGCCATCATATACCGCGGCAGAGTACACCCAGCTTCCATCATCGGTTGAGCTCCCGGTGGAGGAGCCACGGGGACATAGTAAACGGGATAAGGATGGCCATGAGGGTGAGGATGAGGAGCACCATACAACGGTGTATCCTTTCTTCTCTTTCTCACCGAGGGGTTATTATGTATCCGTAAGTGACGGGTCAATTCATCCGAGCGCAGGAAACGCTTCAGGCATCCCGGAAACGTACACCCATGAGGCTTCTCGCCAGTGTGGGTACGGATATGGCGAGTTTGGTGCTCCAACCGATTGAAAGCCTTGTCACAGAAGGTACACTTGTAGGGACGGTCCTTCTTCTGAGGCATGGTGGTAGCAGGGGCAGCAGAGGTGACGGCGGCGGGTTGAGATGAAATTATTGAAATCACTTTGGAAATAATACGGAGTTGACGTGGGGTCAGAAGTGGGAAACCCCTCGGTATATATATCTCCATAGGAAATTTCCTGCATCGCCGGGAGACGTCACCTGCACTGTGGGCAAATTATTACTTTTCTCGGCAGATCGAATTATTTCGGGAGGTAGATAACGGAAAAGGGAGGGAAGTGGGTAGGCCCATGGGGTGCCCCAGTTTCTTGTCGGGTAAAATGGCAATCGCAACTATTGATAACGACAAAACAGATAAGTTCGGAGGGGATGCTGACGCACCTGCGGAACATTGTTCCGATTTCATTTAGTGGTGGAGGGGATAGTGGTGGTTAGCTTGGGTTAAACTTGGCGTCTCCAAAGAGAATGGTCTATTCCGCCATTTCGTTACTATTCTTCTTCTCCGGAAAGCGCATATTTGAGATGCGGGCGCCAGGATGCTTGTTCCGAGCCCTGCATGGTGTCGGAACGGGAAACGGTTAGTAGGCTTCTAGAGCAGATTATAATGGCCTTTAAAATAGTGGGGAGTGCAGAAAGTAACCGGGGGAGGGGCAAAAGAGGGACCCACCACGCGATGATTGGCAAGGGGGGTGTTATCACTATTTATTAATATTGCCAGATGACTATCCCTAATGGTATCGTCTCGACTATTTTGTGTGATATACCTAATCTTAGACACCTCACAGGCTATCTGTGCCTAAGAATTATTTCCCCATCACATGCAATTTCCAAATTAAGCAAGTGTTGCAAATAAAAAATGACAGAGGATTCGGAGTGTCTCCGTTGAACCGACAGATACGGCTTAGTTAGCAATCCCATGTGATTTTTAAAATCTCGCCAAAAGGTGCACCACCTTCACATGCTTAGTCACCACCGGCGATATTTTCAACCTCAAAGTCATCTAATTCGATATCTCCCCATTGATCGAACCATTGCAAGTTCAGGAGCAATTCGTCAAAACTTTCTTGGTCAACCAAAGGCCCATCTTTGCCCAATAATGTCTCATATTCACTGTCGTTAGGAGTTGCTTCGTCCCTCATCACCCCTAGTTGACTGAAACTGGGGTGATTTACGTCGCTCAGGCCGTGATCGGTACCAATCAGCTTGATGGCTTCCTGATCTTCCTGTAACCGAAGCGATAAGATGTGATTGGTCATTTTCACTGCCCAGATAGCTTCCTTGATCATTTTGAATCGTTCCCGAATGATAACTTTATTGGTGTCGGGATCCCTCACCGGAGATTTGCGCAAGATCTTGAGGTACTTGACCAGTTTTTGCAAGATATCTCTTGCTTGAGGAGAAAACACTCCGCTATGGATCAAGCAACAGGCACCAATGCCGGCATTAAATAATAAAAGCATGGTTAACCACCAGGGGACGAATAATTTTCCCGCCTTGTGTATTTTTTCAATCACTTCGAGAGTGCCCTGGAACGCATCCAACACCAAGGTGATTTTCATTGCTCTCGAAGTATTGCGGCCGATTAAACTGTACAATTGTTTGCCGTGGATAGAAAGCACCAAATCGTAATAATGTAGCTTGACCTGGGCGTAAACGGTAATGTCTTGATCTTCACCCTTCATGATCAGATGATTCGCAAAGCCATTCTCTTCCAACCAGCTATGAAGATTAACAAGATCAGTATTGATTTGTTGGAGCTTGGCTAATTCCAAGACATCGGTAGGGGAGGTGTGGACAAAATTGGCCAATCGGGCGATTTGAATCATTGCATAGGCGGGTAAAGTAATCCAATTATCCAGTTCCCGGGGTGGAGTGGTTAAGGGTGGGAATTCACGGGCCCGGTCCTCATCACGAATCGTACAGTACTTACCCAGTTGTAACCCAAACACCCGCTCCATCAGATACAATGCCCAAAAGCACCGCTTGGCCTTTAACTCTTCGTAACGAGTACATTGGATCCATGACAGCAGTTCATGACCCAACCCCATCAGCTTACTCATCAAAATCGCTTGACCCAATGCATGATACATCAGAGTTTGTCGGTAAGCAATGCGTAAATACATGGTAATCAATAACCATGCTTGTACTAATTCAAGCAGTTCCCATTCGAACAGTAATGTCGACACCACCTGGTGGGCATACTTGAATAATCTATCTTCCAACTTGAACATTTCGAGCAGAGGTGACGCCAGCGCCATTTGCTTCATTCGGATGGCTAGCACGTAGCACAACATGAGAATTGCCGAAAATAATTTGGCTTGGTACGCCTTGCCCTGACGATTATTGATGCCTTCATTATCTTTACCCTCGGCCATGAGCTTGGTACACGCCACGAGTTGCTCTCTAAATACTGGTTCGTGTAAAATTGCAAACATGGGGTTGATTTCTTTAAAGAAATAATTCAAATGATCTTGTTCATCAAATAACCCGGTGATGTCGGGAGTGGCGGGTAATTGTTCGGCAGTCAAGTAGTACGTACCACTCATGTTCCATGCAAAGTATTGTCTTCTCGGGATTTTCACCTTGGCCTTGGATTCATCCAGGAGTTGCGCATACATTTGCTTACAGAGTTCAACCCCCAAGAGGTTTTGGTGTCGCCTCAGGTATCGCCATTTGGTAGACCGGTTTAATAAGATATCCAGAACGTCGGGATGTAATGGATCTGCTGAGTTGGGCTCGCTAAACAACGCATCGGCACGGTTGGAAAGGAGCAGCTCCAAGTAATGAACTCTATTCTCCAAATGACGAACATATTCGCTCCCCTGGTGATCTATCTGGGGTAAACCAAATGGTTCCACGTGTCGATAATCTGTCTTTGGTCGTTTGGAGGGAGGGGGGCCCAGCACGGGAGTTTCGGTCAATGTAGTATACAGACACTCCTTCTTGTGCTTATTACAAGTAACACAGGGATTGGTGCCCAGACATTTGATCTTTTGAGACCGACACCGATCACACGCCCTCGTCACCCTCATTCTTCGTCTTGCCAACGTCAGCGTCAACGGGGGATGAGTTGCTTGAAGCAAAGGTGGTGGTAATTGGTTCATGGGATTGTATGGGGGAAACATTCGCACCTGAGGAGGGGGGATATGATTCAATCCTTGGTTGTTGGGGATTCCTGGATCTTCTTTCATCATCACTCAGGGCTTTCCCCTTGTAGTTACAACTCAAGCTTTTATATGGTATAATGGTGTGGATTTTCCATGCGTAGCGGCTTTCAATGCAGGAATTGTTTCCCCAAAGTGCAGGAAAGGTAGCTATATCGCTGGGCCCTGCATGGGGGGTCCAACGGTGTGTATATACAAACTAGATTAACCTTGTCAACCAATTGGTGGAAATAAGGGTGGGGGCACCCCAGTGGGGACCAAGGCCGCCGTCAACCCCCCATCGAGCTATTTTTGTCCAGGAATGTAATGTCGTGCCTTATGAACATGGCGACGTTGGTGTCTGATGGTGCCCCTTGGTGCCGTTCCGATATTTTTATTCTTCGAGTTGTCGAATAAAAGTTTATCCCATTAGCGAGTTCACCGCCTAACAATAGATCGGCACTCGGGTGCCCCCACATCGGTAATCGCCATCATGGTACTGCTAGTGCGGCCCCATCGACGTTAGTGTGGAAAAAATGACAGGATGAGTGAATTGAGATTATTCCCGACAAATGAATATGCTTGTCGAAGGTACGCTAAGCCCTGACCAAATGCCTTCAGTGCCGTTTTCGATCTCTTTTTCGAAGGGCATTTTTCATTTCAAGGAATTATCTCAACAATCTGCAACCAACAAAGCCCCGGTGACACATTCCAAGCCTAGCACTGCCTTGAATTGACTGGCATGGTGTGCGGTAGCCTGTTGATGTGATCTATTGTTTTGATTCTACTCATCAATGTTGGGTTTGAAAATGACATTATTATTTGATGCACCGATGTAGGTTCCCCAGGCTTCGCAATCATCGCAATCAACTACGATAACCGATTGTCAATGGACCCCCAAGCGACAACCCGACAACGATGGCAGAAATTACTCCAAGTACCTCGGAATGATGATCCCGCCGATGTCGTAGAGTTTTCTACCGTGGATTTGCCGCCTCATCCCGATGAACTGCAAGTTATGCTCGATATTGACCGTCTGTTCACAGCAATGAACTTTCACACTCAGGTGGGGAAAATCGAGGCGAATATGAGTTATACCACCATCTGGCTGCCTCTGGAGATAGCCGATTTGCGTAAACGCTTGGGCACTTTGGTCATTTCCATGCTCAGACACCACCCTTGTCTTAATTATTATCAAGGGTACCATGATGTGGCCCTGGTGGTACTCTTGGTATGTCCTCGAGGAACTAATGATAGTTTTGCTATTTTGGAACTGCTTACGATTAATTTTCTTCGGGATTTTATGGTTAAAGATATAAACCTTACCATGTGTCATTTGCGACTCATTCTGGCCCTTTTAGAAGTGGTGGATAACCAATTATTTACCAAGGTGGTTAGTCTGCCCACCTATGATTTTTTCCCCTCGATATCCCTGATTATTACCTTGTTTTCTCATGATATCGGCCAATTGGATACTGTACTCAAAGTGTGGGACTTTATTCTTAGCCGTCAAACGATGGTAGCAGCTCAATACGTCTATGTGGCGGCATTGGTTCATTTTCGGAACCGGTTTCTTAATGAAGACGATGCCGACATTCTCCATTCCTTGGCGTCACCCACCAAACTCTTTGCCGACTTGAATGACGAGGATTGGCAAGTGATCCTTGACCAAGCGGCAACATTGTTTGACGAGTATCCTTTAGATGCTCTTGAAAACAGCTCTGTCACCTATGATGTGTGGTTCAAAAAGTATAACCCTCACTCTGTAGTCACCACTCCTTCGATTAAACCTGAGGAGTTACAACTGATTATGGAGATTCAGGAAGAAGAAGTCAATGATTTGATTATCTATAATCTGCTGGATGAATCGTCATTGGCCCTGCTGACCCTGACGTTGATCCCGCTGGTAATTATCAGTAAATTCGATCTGGTTAAACTGGTGAGCAATATCTATAAGATTGGTATTACGGTGGGATTCATCGGAGTCATGGTTCACTTTTTATTTAAACTGCTGTATTTAAATGATCGTGTCGCCGAATGGGCCCTGCTGTACTTGACACTGATGTTTGAATTACCCAAATGGACGCCAACCTCACTGATGATCCATAGCATTGGCATCGGCAGATGGTGACTTTGACAACTAAATATTTACCCCTCAAAATCAATTTCATAAATGATAACGGTATCAGTATATGTCAGTTGACCCCACCCTCGGTTACCACTGGCACTCACCATGAATCTACCGGTGGGATCGACCCAAAGCGTAGAAAGCACCCCGCCATGATGGCCAGGGATAATGGTAAACGGAGTAGCTTGTTTCTTACCGGTGGCCCCCAAGTCATCGTATAACTTTAAGTTAAACAACCGAATATTATCCACCAGACCACAAAGTAAAAAGTCTGGATTGGGCATGGTGGTGAGAGCCAGTACTGGCCCCAGGATTTTGGGAAATACCAATGTTTTCATGACATTGGGGATCAGGGTATCCTTTCCGGTGCGTTTGTGGGGCATTTTAATGTTGAATTCTTCAACGGTTGAGTTCCGACGACCAACAAAGATACAATTACCATCATTGGACCATGTTGACGACATACACCATGGTGGAGTCCCCTGAGGTACCCCAAGTTTGATCACTGGTGCCGGGGTACGTAAATCCCAAATATTGATGGTACCATCAATACTTGAACTCATGATGATTTGATCATTGGGATACAGTTCTACCTGATCCAGGGGGATATCCTTTTTACTCCCCTTGCCATCATCATCTTGGTCATCATCATCGCCAAAGAGCAGATCGACATCATCATCATTACCCTGATCAGCAATTACAAACGCATCCAACCCCTGAGGCCGGTACTGAATATTTGATATTTGCCCCGTACTTCCCAGAAATGTCAGTACAAGATTACCCGAGTTGAGATCCCAAAGTTTAATTGATTTATCCCATGACCCCGAGAGAAACTTGTTCTGATCACCATTTAGTTTAAGCACCGATACCGCATCCAGATGACCACCCCCGTCACTCCCCCGTTTTGATTCTTCAAAGTAGTACTGTATCTGACCTTCACTGTGTCTCATGGTGTATAATGAGATACCTCCCAGGTCTACCCCCAGGAGACACCAGAGGCCACTATTTTCTGCTTCCAATGCATACACCGGCGACGTTTTCGGTTCATAGGTGGCGTTTCCCAGCTCTAGATCCCCTGGTTTAAGCTTGGGATTATTCTTAAGCAATTGTTGCTTGGTAACCGGTTGTTCATTTTCCCAATACAGCACAATCACCCCTGCCTTGGTGATCAGATCGACCAAATTATGTTTTTGAGCCATGGTCAATGGCATTTTCCCCTGAATCGATTGGACAAAGTCATATTTGCGAATAAACCCGTCTTCACCTCCAGTAATGATCCATTTGGGGCCATTAGAAAACGCTAGCGCCTGGCACTGGCCAGCATATGGGATTGCCACCAGCGGCACAATATCAAACTCCAGAGCTATTTGTGCCTTGATGCGATACTGGTCGTGGGGCAGGATTGGCGCTCCATCGTGGGGAGGAGGAGCTGACGGTGATCGCGATGCCATTCGCTGAGCCTCAACGGTATCGGCCTTGCCGTCACTAGCTACAGTGTCATTTTCGTGTTGAGATGGATGGCTATCTTTGGATGGGGGGTTGGTGGTCACTTGGCCTGCCAATGGCTGATTATCCTCGTCATCATCGTCATCGTCATCGTCATCATCATCATCATCCTTCATTTCCACGTCCTCAGGCTGTCGCAATTCATCCTGGTCGTCGTCATCTTCATCCTGGTCTTCGTCTTCATCATCCTGGTCGTCGTCATCTTCATCCTGGTCGTCGTCCTGATCATCATCCTGGTCATCATCATCATCCCGGATGCCATTCATGTCAACATCATCCAGAACCATGGTATGACTTTCCTTTGAGTCTTCCTGGACGTCTTCCTGGACATCCTCCTCTATATCATCGAACAATTCATCCATGGGTGTATGGGACAAGCTATGGTAAAATGGTGCGGCGTGCGGCGTTATAACTAGCTATCGTTTAACATTACACGATTAAGACTTACTTTTGTGATTGAGATCTACTTGTGTGATTAAAAACTATAAACACGCTTATTCAAAGATCCAAGAGTACATGGCCGACTTGTAGTTGATCAATTCGTCCTTCTTGAACCACAAGTTGATTTCCTTTTCAGCGGATTCGACCGAGTCGGAACCGTGGCAGACGTTTCTACCCATGTCCAAGGCGTAGTCACCTCTGATGGTACCGGGAGCAGATTGCAAGGGGTTGGTGGCACCCAAGATGACTCTACCTTGCTTGACGGCATCCTTACCTTCCCAGACGGTGGCCAAGACGGGGCCAGACATCATGTAAGACAACAAAGAGGGGAAGAAAGGCTTGGATTGCAAGTCAGAGTAGTGTTCTCTCAAGTGAGCTTCGGTGGGGGTGCACAACTTAATGGCAACCAACTTGAAACCTCTCTTTTCGAATCTAGAGAGAATGGGGCCAATGAGACCTCTTTGGACACCGTCGGGCTTGATGGCAATAAAAGTTCTTTCAGTGTTGGACATTACTAACCGTTAGTGTGCTGGTGGAGAGAGGGGGTCATCGCTGGCATGGTACTTACTGAGATGTATGAGGTGAAAAATTTGATGCTGGCGCTGAAAAGTTACCACGAGGCCAGTTGTGTGCAGGAGACGACGCCAGCCTATAGGGTTTAACCACGTAGGCTAATCTAGTTGGGGATATGAGAGGGGGTAATAGAGGTGATGGAGTAGGGTGGAGGGGTTGGAATGTGTTTTTATTGGAGGTTTAAATGTTGGTGTTGAGGATTGAACTTGTGTAGATGGAATTGTTGGAATTTTTTGAATTTAAGTTTGAGAGTGAGAAGAGGGGAGAAAGGAAGAGGGAGGGGAAGACGAATGATTAGGAAGAGTGGTAAAGAGGTGTGATACTTGAGTTAATGGAATAGAATAGGGTGGATCAATTGGGTAGTCAAAGTGAATATTTAGTTGACAATGGCGAAAGATTCATTCATCAGGGTAGTATCTTTATTTACTAGTTTAAAAGAAAATACGGAATCTTACTTGATGATTCAAGAACTATTAAAAAACTTAATCCTAACCATACTTTATCAAACACTGGTTGTAGTTGATGGTTTGTAAATTGTAAGCAATATTTCAGTATTTGAGAGTATTGATCTGATTGAAATATCAAACTTTTTTTATCTACAATATCGATAAAAGGTATGATTTTGATCAATTTATAAGTTTCATGATAGTGCATTGGTATAATTTCCTCTTGGAACAGTATTCAACTAATTTTTAGTCCTATGTCCAATACACAAGCTTCCTAAATAAATGTACTCAATTGATTTATCGAACATTGCCCTTTCCTATACTCTTTTATTACACATTTATTTCATCATTGCTCTACTTCAAGTTCCATATGGTGCACCACTCACCTTGTTGCATCATTATTGCAAACATTCTTGCATATGTTCAGGGTCCATCCACGTGCCTCGTACCCAAACACTCACTACCTTAAATCACGGGCCCCATACCACGTGATCAGAACAAACCCATCGATCTATTGACATGATGCAGAGAAAATATTGTTCGGATAATAACAAATTAGGCTCAGCTTCATGATGATACGAATCCAAATATAACTTCCTCCCTTCTCCTTCTCTTCCTCTTCGCTCTCGTTGTCAATTACCTACCTGTCGCAAGCTTCAAAATCCCAAACTGGAACGATGATCAATACCATGCATTCAAAACGCAGGGTTCGGATTGACGTTTGACAAAACTTCGGTGACGAGCACTACCGCATGCGGGTGGCATCGGAATGCCTCATCTATTCCATCGTGTGGGATCGGGCTGGATCCTGGAAACCTATCACCGTCAACTCCAGGCAAAATGCCGGAGATGGAACTGGGCAATATAGCAACAACAACCGAACAAACCCTAACCCACTCCAATGGCTAGACTCTCACAATAGACAGGGATCACTCAGCAACAATTTAGGGCTCAACCGTTGATAACAATCGCGGGGTCACCCGCCAGGGCCCCTTGGTTGTTTGTTAATCATTAAAGAAAAATCCGTCAATGCTTAGTCCCCTCTTTGTAATCGACCCCCTTTGACGCGTGAAACAACCTTGCAAATGCAGGGAGTCGAGACTGCTTAACCTTTGAGTAACATCTGGGCCTGGGATCATGTAGTGGTGCGCCTGGTGATCCCAGGAGTAGAGGCGACGACGATGCCTTGATGGCAAAGATAGGGGGGAGATAAATGTCCCCCCCGGAGATGCCGCCATCACCCCCGATTTAAATAACCCTAGTTCCAAACAGTTGTTTGTTTTTACCCATTTCAGCCACGCGTTACTTTCCCGCTTCGCAGTGCTAATGTCCCTGCCCCATACAGGCGCGTCAACAAGAAATTGATTTGTTTGGTGTGCGAACGGCCCAATTAGTGGGCAAAGTTATACAAGGAATTTTGTGAGCACAACATTGTACCTGAGGTATCCATGACTGAGGAAAACGTCGACAAGGTGGTGGAGCTGGTGACCAACGCTACCAAGCGTCTTTCCCAGATATCGACCCTGACGACGCTGCTGCTGAATAAGCGAAAGTCCCATAATCGCATCGGCCCATGGAAACTAGGACGAACCCTTGGTCGAGGACTGACGGGACGGGTTCGTCTAGCTAAAAATGTTCATACTGGCCAGCTTGCCGCTGTCAAAATCGTCCCCAAAGCCAATTTCAAAAAGTTGGAGAATCCAAAGTACAAGCGAGCTAATGATCGGTTGCCCTATGGCATTGAACGGGAGATTATCATTATGAAGTTGATTCTGCACCAAAACATCATGGGTCTCTTTGATGTGTGGGAAAATCGCAACGACTTGTATCTCATTTTGGAATATGTTGAGGGCGGCGAACTCTTTGATTATCTCATCAAACGACGGCGTCTTGAAGAACCGGAAGCAGTGAGATATTTCACTCAGATTGTTCGAGGGATTCTGTACCTTCATCAATTTAATATTTGCCATCGGGACTTGAAACCAGAAAACATCTTATTGGATCACCATAATAACATCAAGATCGCCGATTTTGGCATGGCGGCATTGCAAATGGAGGAAAAATTACTAGAAACTCTGTGTGGGCTGCCCCATTATGCCCTGCCGGAAATTGTTGCTGGTAAATGTTACCATGGTGCTCCCAGTGACGTTTGGCTGTGTGGAATCATCTTATTTGCCCTACTCACGGGTCATCTCCCCTTTGATGATGAAAATATTCGAAAATTACTCATGAAGGTCCAAGCGGGCAAATTCTTGATGCCGCCATACTTGAGTGCCGATGCCAAAGACTTGATATCGAAAATGTTACAAGTGGACCCTTCCCACCGCATTTCCACCGATTCAATCTTTTCTCACCCTTTAATTACAAAGTACCTTGGCCCTCAGGCCGCCGCCCTGGTCACTCATCCCATCAATGTCAACTTGAATGCTATTGATAGCCCTAACAAGATCGATCGGGAGATTCTAAAGAACTTGCTGGTGCTTTTCCATAATTGTGATGAGGAAACCATCATTGATCAGTTACTAAGTCCTCATCGGTGTCCGGAAAAGATGTTCTATTACCTATTAATGAAATACCGCAACGAAAACTTCATCCCTGATCTGTCACCCGAACCACCGCAACCCATCACCACCAAGACGCTGATCCCAAGACTGACTCTGGTAGTAAAGACTACCATCACTGACGATATCACCGGCGAACAAACAACTTCCATCAAATATGTCCGCATGCCGCTTCAACCGGTTAATTCCCCCATCAAATCGAAACATCATCATATTGCCAAGACTATTCTGAAACGGAGAATTACTCACAATAACCATATCATCCTGAAGGCTCCTCTGACCACACTGGTGCGGCTGAATCGGACTCCAGTTCCCCCTCCCACCCCCCAATTACCTGATTTTGACTTTGATAAAGAGAATAACCCACCAAAGAACCTTCGTCCTCCAAGAATTGAGCTGTCCCAACTGATTCGACTTGAGGCACAAAAGAAGCAGAGGGGGTTATTGGCCCAGAAGCAGCGTCAAGCTCAGCATGAACTCCAACGGGCCCTGACCAGTTCCCAATCACTGGCAGAACTGCTGGCACCTTCATTGGACCCCAGAAAAGTGCTGTTGATGCGGGCTAAACTGGTGGGCTCATCCCAGGGGAAGGTGCTCCAACAATTTGGTATCAATTTGGTAAAGCAACCCCCACCCGAAGTGATTGCCGCCACCGCCCCTCCCAGCCTGCTAGCCAAGCTCAAGGCTCCCCTGAGACTGTTTGCTCTGATGAAACTGCTGGGGCTGCGTAACTTGGCGTCTTATCTCGATCTCCAAGCCGAAGTATCTTCCAACCATCCTGCGCGGGCGCAAGAAGGTGATTTATCTTTGGCAGACTTCAATACCATCGAGGGAGAAGGGGAAAAACGTCGTCTGAGACACCTGGCTACTTATCGTACTCTCATGGGGGGACAAGCCCTGCAAATTCTGCTCTCACTGAATGGCATCATTGCCAATCCCCGATTTTCTAAATTCTCGGCGGGTCCGTTGTTTAATGATAGACACCTGGCGGGATTGGGGATTGGTGCTCCCGTCACCGCCACCTCCACTGCTGTCACTGCGAATGAGACTGATCCATGTCCACTGGCGCTGTCGTTGTTCCTTGATGATACTTTTGCCGACAAGACCGAACCCAAAAAGCCGTCTAGTCCAACCAAAAGAACCACCACCATATCCACCGCCACCGACGACAATGATGGTCAGGATGAGGAAATCAAGGACATGTACATGGGCTACCTTCAACGAGGACTGCAAGACAGTAACCACCCTCGGATTCTTACCCCGGTGGGAGCGGGTAAGCTCAACTTTGAAGGCAAAGATACTGATCCCATTGATATCAGGGCCATTTCTCCCGAGGTGACGGCGGAACCGGAGATTATTGCTGTCAATCGGCGACGGTCAGCCAGGTTACCCGAACCTACCGTCAAAGATAACCGTCAATCGATGTCCCCTCGCCGGCGAGACCTGCTGAGAGTGTTTAGTACTCGGTTTCCGCAAAAGCGGGTCACCATCAATCAAACCCCGGAGATTCTTGGGGGGTCCCATTCTCCAGTGATTAATACCTCGCTGATGTCGGGAGGGTTATTGCGACGGTTATCCCTTAAACCTAAGCGGCAGGCTCCGGCACCCCCGTTGGAGGCCCAATACTCTCATCCCCAACCTCAACGGAAATCATGGTTTAAACGGCTTGTAGATCAATTTGTTGCCAATCATGAATCGAGCCAACAAGAGATGGAAAGACGCCGCCACGATGAAAAGGATATTGTTGTGATCCATCTGACATTAAAACTGGCCGATGTGCTTACGGTGATTAAGAAACATTTGCAACTCAAGGCCATGGAAGGATCGATTCTGCTGATTGAATTGGATGAAGAGTTTGGCCTCATCAAGGGGGAAATTCCGGCAAAATACGCTCTGGGACGTAAACTTCGCTTCCGCATCGAAATCATCGATTTGATCGATACCCTGTCCATCAACTTGCATCGGGTCAAGGGCAATCAACGTGGCTTTGATAACATGGCCCACATTGTCACCTATGTGATCCAACATGAAGAAGCCACTCGCCGTCATCAATTTTAATAGACGAGTAGTGATAATAAAAACCGTACTCAAACAATAGAGGCTAGAATTTACAAACAACTTTATTAGTCTCCACAATGCGCTACCATTTGAACCATTGTAACGTTCACTCTTTGGAGGAAACCATGTCGGTCGATTTACCTATGAACTATACCCAGCTACCGCTGGCGGTTAATGAACTTGGAGAAGGAAACCTTGCTGCATTTAATGCTCTTTGTCTTGCCTGTCGAAAGGGTGATGTCGACGAAGTTGAAGCGCTTCTTTCGACCCCCAACCTCGATATTAATATGGTGGATGAATGGGACTATTCCCCATTGATTCTTCTGCTGCTTTGTGGACATTTGCCCGTGGTGGAGCTTCTCTTGAAGCGAGGAGCCGTTTGTGATCGGGATACTTTCCAAGGCGCTCGATGTATTTATGGGGCATTGACCGATACCATCCGGGATTTATTGATTAGTTATGATGTAACCAAAGCGGTGGATATTTCCCAACCGTTCGCCAGTCATGTCCTGGCGATGATCTCGCCATTGGCCCTATCGACGTTTGACGTAATTTTCCACTTTCCCCATATCAAGGGGGCTCTCGTGGAGGATTACCGGACGTTTAGACTTCATCGATTCATTTTATCAGCAAGATCATCATACTTCCGTGACAAGTTCATCGGGGGGGCCTGGCACCAACGAGCAGTGATTGAAATGCCCGCCACCACTGACCCCCTGGCATTTAAACAGGTGGTAGACTACTTGTATCTCCGAACCGATTCTCTCCTGAGTGAGATGAGACTAAGACAGTTTGCTTCTAAATTGGCTCTTGATGAGTTGATTAGTGCCGTTGATGAAATGTCCAAAGTTGATGATCATCGAGAGGTGGCAAAAATCAAGAATAGTTATTCATTAAAATTCCCCAATACTGCCCGGGCCCAGCTCGGGCAATTTTTGCAACTGGAAGTGGTGGGCCATAAATTAGTGGTGCCACTCCATCTCGACGATATTGATGGAGAAATTGATGCCAACGAAATTGATGTTGGCGCTTTTATCACTGAGGACCAAGTATTGCAATTGATTCAGTCGACATTGTGTGATTTAATTGTTGGAGTAGTGGACGCTGCCAATGAAGTAGTGGTTTATTACCCTGTCCACCAACTGATGTTAGCCCGAGGGGGTTATTTTGACACCATGTTCCGATCACCAATCTTTTTGACTAAATATCAACCTCCATTGGTCAATGCCCCCCAAATCACCCCCAAGGCGGTGGTTAACCGCAGCCAATTACGCCAGGTACCGGTGGTGCAATTGCTGGCAAACTGTGCTGATACCGAGGTGGCAGAGATGCTCTTGGCTTACTTGTATCATGATGATATCACCCATATTCCCCTAAAACATGTCGTTGACTTAATATTTGCCGCCGATGAGCTTGGTCTTGATCGATTAAAGCTGATTTGTGCCGTCACTATCACCGCCAGTTACTCCCAATTAACATGGGAACAATTTAGTCAATTAAAACAAGATACCGGCTATGATGCCTATGAACTACTCCGAATTGCCTGGCAGGTTAAACTGGATAAATTGGAGCAACACCTTTCGCAAATGATGGCTGCAAATTTACCCCAGATTTTCGATAATCAACGCCAACAAATGCTACAGTTGATTATGGACTCAGCAGAAAGAATTCATCAAAGACAAGCTACCGATACCATTGAATTGATTGATGATATCCGCTACTATCTTGGTAGGAAATACGTCGACAATAACGCCTACGATGACGTGGCGGGGATGGCCCTCTTGACGGGGATCGAGACCGAAGAAAATGAAGTACTTAAACAAGCTCAGCTCGGGTTCCACAATGACATGGGTATTATTGATACCCTTTTAGAACAATTAGATCTCGACGCTTAATTAGATTACACCTATAGAAAGAACTGCATATAGACACAAGGAGTGGATGGTGAATTAATGGCAATTAATCCAGTGGTAATGGTTGGTCAATCGTTCGGGACGCCGATTCCTACGGGCACGCCGATTCCTACGGCGGCTACACCGATTGGGAAGGATTACAGAATTTGGGGTGCATGCCGCTGTCACTTGCCCATAGGGGGAAAATCACGTTTGTAGCCCTGCCCCCTGGGGATGATTCCACTAAATAACGACACTATTTAAATACTGGCCCGATACCTTCAATTCATCAATCATGGTGGAATTTACCGTTTCTTCTCAAACCGCTCGTGACTGGGAGTCTCAATATCTGGCCCACAATTATCACCCATTGCCAGTGGTGTTCCACAAGGCCAAGGGGGCCCATGTTTGGGATCCCGAAGGCAAGGAATACTTGGACTTTTTGCTGTCGTATCTGGCAGTTAACCAAGGCCATTGCCACCCCAAGATTGTTCAAGCCTTGGTGGACCAAGCTCAATTGGTCACCCTTTGCCTGAGAGCGTTTTCTTCGGATGTATTTGGGGTGTTTGCCAAGTATATAACCGAATACTTTGGTTATGAAATGGTATTGCCAATGAATACTGGGGCCGAAGCGGTGGAAACGGCGCTTAAATTGGCAAGAAGATGGGGGTATGAAAAGAAGGGGATTGCTCAGGGCGAAGCGATTATCCTTTCTGCTGCTAACAATTTCCACGGCCGGACCTTGGGGGTTATTTCCATGTCTACCGATCCCGATTGTCGGGTTGACTTCGGTCCTTATTTAACCGGGGTGGGCCCTCAAATTCCAGGGGAAGCCCCCGGTACTGACATTCGCTACGGAGTGATTGAAGACATTGAGCGGGCCATGAATAATGCTGGCGACAAGATTGCTGCCGTGCTTTTGGAACCAATCCAAGGGGAAGCTGGGATTGTCATTCCTCCTTCCGATTACTTGACCAAGGTACAAGCTCTCTGTAAGAAACACAATGTATTATTGATTTGTGATGAAATCCAAACAGGAATTGCCAGAACCGGCAAGATGCTTTGTTATGAACACTCTGAAGGGGTCAAGCCCGATATTGTCTTATTGGGTAAGGCCATTTCTGGAGGGGTGACTCCAGTACTGGCAGTTTTGTCGCTGAAGGAAATTATGCTCACTTTGAACCCAGGTTCCCATGGTCTGACTTATGGCGGTAACCCCTTGGCATGTCGGGTAGCAATTGCTGCCTTGGATGTGATTAAGGACGAAAACTTGGTGGAACAAGCCGAAAAGTTGGGTCAATTAATGAGAGATGAGTTGGAAAAGATTAAATCAAGACTGAATGGAGTCATTTCCGAAGTGAGAGGCCGGGGGTTATTGAATGCCATTGTCATTGATGATACCAAGACAAATGGCCATAGTGCATGGGACTTGTGCATGGTGATGAAGGATCATGGAGTGTTAGCTAAACCTACCCATGACCACATTATCAGATTAGCCCCCCCATTGGTGATCTCTGAACAAGACTTGTTGAAGGGAATTGCTGCCATTGAAGTTTCGTTGAAGGAATTGCCAAATGCTCCCAAATCTGCACACTAATTAATATAATACAATTATTTTAACGATATTTGAAGATAGAGAAATGGTGATCAATATGGACGGAATGGGTGGGAGCATCATGAGTGATTGTTAATTATTTTAGATTTCGACCCATTTCTTGTAGCATTCTTCTTTGGTATAAATGAAAAGAAAGCGTTTCTGGTGTCTAACCTATCATAATAGCAGAATGAAGATTGAGAATTTTTCAATCTCAAACGAATTGTAACCATGAAGAGAAAAGAAAACGGAACGAACGTTTCAATAAAATGATGAGATTAGAGAAATATATTAGGAACCGAACCAAGTGATTATTATCAATTGAGAATGATCGCAGATAGTGTCAACAGAGATAAATGCTCTCAAATTGTGCCAGAAGAGCGTATTTTCCATGGTTGAGAATGATCTCCATACATATTACTGAAATGAGAATGTACCAATTCCCTGGTACTGATGAGCCGCACGCACACGTGACCGTTTCCTTCATTATTTTTCAGACCAACAATCTCACTCCATCGATGGGTCCATCTTCATTGTTGGCACCCAAGATACCAACATGCAGGACAAATGAACCAACAAAGATAACTCCTAACTCAACTCAATCAAACTAATAAATAATCAAATAATCACCCACCTACCCACCAATCCAATCACATCCGATCCCTCCAAATCATCTCCGAACCCACTCCGAACCCTTTTAAACATCCTCACCGCCATCACCTCCATCCCAACATCTGCATGGTCATGAACCCGCGCACCGGACCTGTACCCGCCCTTATATACCTCGCCAACCCCAAATTTATGCCATCGACCACATCGTCTTTCCTTCCATAATAATGAGACCCGAGATCGAACAAGAATTGTCTCACACTTTGCTCCTTGAGCTTTTATCCTATCAATTTGCCCTGGCGGTTAGATGGATCGAAACTCAAGATGTTTATTTGACCCTGTCGGAACACATGACGGAACGATTAATTGAAGTTGGTCCCCTGCCAACTTTGGCCGGTATGACGAAGAGAACGTTAGCCATGCCCAAGATGAAATCCCACGATGCCGCCCTTTCCCTTCAACGGCAAGTTTTGGCTTATCTGAGTGATGCCAAAGATATTTATTACACCCCTGATCCAGCTGATTTGGCTCCTCCCGCTAAGGAAGAAGCCAAGACTGAAGCTCCTGCTGCTCCTGCTGCTGCTCCTGCTCCTGCTGCTGCTCCCGCTCCCGCTGCCCCCGCTCCCGCTGCTGGCCCCGTTGAAGCTATGGCCGATGAACCCGTGGCCGCTAAATTATTGATCCATGTTCTTGTTGCTCAAAAGCTCAAGAAGCCTCTCGACGCTATCCCCATGTCCAAGGCCATCAAGGACTTGGTTAACGGTAAGTCCACTGTTCAAAACGAAATTTTGGGTGACTTGGGTAAAGAATTCGGCCTGACCCCTGAAAAGCCCGAAGATACCCCATTAGAAGAATTGGCTGAACAATTTCAAGACTCGTTTAATGGTCAATTGGGTAAGACCTCGACTTCGTTGATTGCTCGGTTGTTGTCGCTGAAAATGCCAGGTGGGTTTTCCAACACCCTGGCGAGAAAGTATTTGGAAACCCGTTATGGTTTTCCCCAAGGTCGTCAAGACTCGGTGTTATTATTGGGTCTTGCCAACGAACCCCCTGCTCGTTTGGGCCTGGAAGCTGATGCCAAACTGTACTTGGACTCGTTAGCGCAAAAGTATGCCACTATTGCTGGTGTGTCGTTGTCTCTGGCATCTGCTGGTGGTGCCGCTGGTGGTGCTGGTGGTGCTGTGGTGGACTCAGCCGCTCTTGAAGCTCTTCAAGGCGAAAACCGGACTTTGGCCAAGCAACAATTAGAAACTTTGGCTCGTTACTTGCAAGTTGACTTGAACCAAGGCGCCAAGCAATTCATCAAGGAAAAGGAAGCGCTGGCGGTTCTTCAAGCCGAATTGGACTTGTGGGAAGCTGAACATGGCGAATTCTACGCCAACGGGATCAAGCCTACTTTTTCGGCCAAAAAAGCCCGGGTCTACGACTCTTACTGGAACTGGGCTCGTCAAGATTTGTTGCTGATGTACTTTGACATTATTTTTGGCAAGCTCACCTCGGTGGATCGGGAAACTATTCAACAATGCATCCAAATCATGAACAGATCCAACCCCACCTTAATCAAGTTCATGCAATACCACATTGACCACTGCCCTCAATACAAGGGTGAAACCTATGCTCTTGCTAAACTGTTGGGTCAACAATTGATTGATAACTGTAAGCAAGTCATCGGTGAAGCCCCCGTGTACAAGGATGTGCTGAGAATTACTGGTCCCAAGACTACAGTGGACAAGAAGGGTAAGGTGGTGTACGAAGAAGCTAACAAGGACTCGGTTCGTAAGTTTGAACAATATGTTTTTGAAATGGCTCAAGGGGGTGAATTGACCAAAGTTAACCAACTGACGATCCATGACGACTTGGCCCGGGTGTACAAGGCCCTTGGTAAGCAAGCTACTGGTCAAAACAAGATTGAATTCCAAAAGTTGTACGATCAATTGATCCAATTCGTTGAACTGACTTCTGAATTTGACTCCCAACAAACTACCAAGCTGGTTCTTGGCCGCGGTGGTCTGCCTTCTCCCGATGAAGATGAATTGCTGACTCTGGATGACGATGAAATTGCTCTGTTGCCCGATAAACAACCCATTGCTCAACCCGTTTCTTCTTCCATCCCCGCCGAAACCATTCCCTTCTTGCACATTCAACGTAAGTTCAAGTCGGGATGGGATTACGACCGCAAGTTGACTTCCACCTACATTGACGGATTGGAATCTGCTGCTATTAACGGGTTGACGTTCAAGGACAAGTATGTTTTGGTTACTGGTGCTGGTGCTGGCTCCATTGGGGCCGAAATCTTGCAAGGGTTGATTGCTGGTGGGGCCAAGGTTATTGTCACCACTCTGAGATTCCTGAAGAAGGTTACTGAATATTACCAAACCATGTACTCGAGATACGGTGCCACCGGGTCTCAATTAGTGGTTGTCCCCTTTAACCAAGGGTCCAAGCAAGATGTTGATGCTTTGGTTGATTACATTTACAGCGACCCCAAGAAGGGTGGTCTTGGCTGGGACTTGGATGTGATTATTCCTTTTGCTGCTATTCCTGAAAATGGTAACGGTATCGACAACATTGACTCTCGGTCTGAATTTGCCCACCGGATCATGTTGACCAACTTGTTGAGATTATTGGGGGCGGTCAAGGCTCACAAGCAAACCGATACTCGTCCCGCTCAATGTATTTTGCCTATGTCCCCTAACCATGGGACGTTCGGTTTTGATGGGTTGTACTCTGAATCAAAGATTTCGTTGGAAACCTTGTTCAACAGATGGTACTCGGAAGACTGGGGTCAAAAGTTGACCATTTGTGGTGCCGTCATTGGTTGGACTCGGGGTACTGGGTTAATGTCTGCCAACAACATCATTGCT
The DNA here is from genome assembly GCA_030580155.1 of Diutina siamensis. NCBI lineage: Eukaryota > Fungi > Ascomycota > Pichiomycetes > Serinales > Debaryomycetaceae > Diutina > Diutina siamensis. The sequence continues at coordinate 42,217 of JAKTSK010000024.1, forward strand.
GAAGGGATTGAAAAGATGGGGGTGAGAACGTTCTCTCAAAAGGAAATGGCGTTCAACATCTTGGGGTTGTTGACTCCTGAGATTGTACACTTGTGTCAAGAGGAACCCATCATGGCTGATTTGAATGGTGGGTTGCAATTTATTGACAACTTGAAGGAATTCACCAACAAGTTGAGAACTGACATTTTGGATGATGCTGAAATCCGTCGGGCGGTGCTGATTGAACAAGCGATTGAACAAAAGGTGGTTAATGGTGAAAACGTTGACTCTAACTACCAAAAGGTCACCGTTCAACCCAAGGCCAACATGAAGTTTGACTTCCCTGAATTGAAGCTGTATGAAGAAATCAAGAAGATTGCTCCTGACTTGGAAGGGATGTTGGACTTGGACTCGGTGATTGTTGTCACTGGTTTCTCTGAAGTTGGTCCTTGGGGTAATGCCAGAACCAGATGGGAAATGGAAGCTTTTGGTGAATTCTCATTGGAAGGGGCCATTGAAATGGCATGGATCATGGGGTTGATTAAGTACCACAACGGTCCTTTGAAGGGTAAGCCTTACTGTGGTTGGGTTGATGCTAAGACCAAGACCCCCATTAATGATAATGAAATCAAGGCCAAGTATGAAGAGGAAATTTTGGACCACTCTGGTATTCGGTTGATTGAACCCGAATTGTTCAATGGTTACGACCCCAAGAAGAAGCAATTCATTCAAGAAGTGGTTATTGAACATGATTTGGATGCCTTTGAAGCCCTGAAGGAAACCGCCGAACAATACAAGTTGCAGCACGGCGACAAGGTGGAAATCTTTGAAATTGAAGAACTGGGTGAATACACCGTTAAGGTTCTTAAGGGTGCCACCTTGTATATTCCTAAGGCGTTGAGATTTGACCGGTTGGTTGCTGGTCAAATTCCTACGGGTTGGGATGCCAGAAACTATGGTATTCCCGAAGATACTATCAACCAAGTTGACCCCATCACTTTATACGTGTTGGTTTCCACCATTGAAGCGTTGTTGCTGGCTGGTGTCACTGACCCTTATGAATTCTACCAATATGTTCATGTTTCGGAAGTTGGTAACTGTTCTGGTTCGGGGATTGGTGGTGTGTCTGCGTTGAGAGGAATGTTTAAGGACAGATACCAAGACAAGCCAGTGCAAAACGATATCTTGCAAGAATCTTTCATCAACACTATGTCTGCTTGGGTTAATATGTTGTTGTTGTCTTCGTCTGGTCCTATCAAGACGCCTGTTGGGGCCTGTGCCACTGCTGTTGAATCGGTTGATACTGGGATTGAAACCATTTTGTCGGGTAAGGCCAAGATCTGTATTGTTGGTGGTTACGATGACTTCCAAGAAGAAGGGTCTTATGAATTCGCCAATATGAATGCCACTTCTAATGCCACCACTGAATTTGAAAATGGTCGGACTCCTCGGGAAATGTCGAGACCCACCACCTCCACCAGAGCTGGGTTTATGGAAGCTCAAGGTTCGGGGATTCAGGTAATCATGACTGCTTCGTTGGCATTGAGAATGGGGGTCCCCATCCAAGCGGTGTTAGCCATGTCTGCCACTGCCACCGACAAGATTGGTCGGTCCGTGCCTGCTCCTGGTAAGGGGATCTTGACGACCGCCCGTGAACACCATGGTAAGCTCAAGTATGGTACCTCGGTGATGGATATCAAGTACCGGGCCAGACAATTGAAGCAACGGTTGGCTCAAATTAAGCTCTGGAAGGATGCTGAAATTGAATTCTTGCACGATGAAGCTAGTGCCGTTGCTGAACAATATGGTGATAACTTTGATGCTGGTGAATTCTACAAGGAACGTACCGAAGAAATTGACCGGGAAACCAAGCGTCAAGTCGCTGATGCTAAGAAGATGTGGGGTAATGATTTCTGGAAGAATGACCCCAGAATTGCTCCATTGAGAGGGGCCATGGCTACTTTCAACTTGACCATTGATGACATTGGTGTTGCTTCTTTCCACGGTACTTCTACTGTTGCCAACGACAAGAACGAATCTGCCACCATCAACCAAATGATGAAGCACTTGGGTCGGTCTGAAGGTAACCCTGTGTTGGGGGTGTTCCAAAAGTACTTGACTGGTCACCCCAAGGGGGCTGCTGGGGCATGGATGTTGAACGGTGCCATTCAAATCTTGCAATCTGGTATTGTTCCTGGGAACAGAAATGCTGATAACGTCGATAAGGTGTTGGAAGATTACGAATACGTGTTGTACCCCTCGAGATCGATCCAGACCGATGGTATCAAGGCTGTTTCCGTCACCTCGTTCGGGTTCGGTCAAAAGGGGGCCCAAGCCGTGGTTGTTCACCCCGACTACTTGTTTGCCGTGTTGGACAAGCAACAATATCAGGAATACGCTGAAAAGGTTGGTGCTCGTCACAGAAAGACCTACCGGTACATGCACAATGCCATTACCAGAAACACCATGTTTGTTGCTAAGGACAAGGCTCCTTTCACTGATGACCAAGAACAACCAGTGTACTTGGACCCCTTGGCTAGAGTGGCTCCTTGCAAGGAACAAAAGTTGGTGTTCCATGACAAGCAAATTCAATCGGATAAGCTGTACGTGAGCTCCACCTCGGAAACTACTGCCAAGGCCCTTTCGGGATTGAACAAGTCATCCAAGGGGGTTGGTGTCGATGTGGAATTATTGTCGGCGTTAAACCTTGAAAATGAGACCTTCATTGAACGCAACTTTACCGCTGAAGAAGTGGCCTACTGCTCCAAGTCGGCCTCTCCTCAAGCTTCGTTCACCGGTACTTGGTCGGCTAAAGAAGCTGTGTTCAAGGCATTGGGCGTCGAATCTAAGGGCGCTGGTGCTCCCTTGAAGGACATTGAAATTGTCAGAGTCAACGGGGCTCCTCAAGTCAAGTTGGCTGGTGATGCTCAAACTGCTGCTACCAAGGCTGGGGTCAAGTCAGTGAGTGTTTCTATCTCGCATGATGACTACCAAGCTACTGCCGTGGCTCTTGCTCAATTTTAAATCAATTGGTATACATTTAGTTAATGCACACTTGATCGAAAAACCGTCGACCGTCAACCGCCGACACCACTACCGGCGATCTCTCTAGGTGGGTTTCTTTTTCCTGACACATTACTTGCATGATGATGATGTCACCAATCAGGGTCGGCCGGGAAGGTGATAACCTTTAAATTATTAATGATCCCCAAGTTCATCATCAACGGAAAAATCCCCTTCTCGACATCCTTACCCGAATGGGACGATCACCAGCATATTTCCTAACCCATGGTTGCCACTTTACCCTCGGGGTCACGTGGAAATCAATAATTACGTGCATGAGCACTGACAGTAGGCTGATGGTGAGCAACCTCCAAAGAGACATCGGGTGAAAAATCATGTCGATTGTCAAGGTGAATGGGGAATTACCGCCGAAGCCATCGCTGAAGTGGTTCCCATGTCAATTGATCCAGTAGAGCAGACTATCCGGCACACAACCGGTGGAGGCCCCATCGCAATATATAGGAGGCGTGATGCGCATGCACTTGGGTCAGCAATAATTTAAAAGATAACATTCCCACCCATCTGGAGTAAATCACCTCATGTCATTGACCACCCTGATTCAGCTCACCCAATCGTCCCGGTATCGGTTGCGTAACAACCAATTGATCCCCGTCACCGCCTATGGCACCTGGCAAGTGCCTGCCGCTGATGCCGCCAAATTGGTGTACGAAGCGCTTAAAATTGGTTACCGTCACATCGACACTGCTGAATACTATGGTAACCAACGTCAATGCGCTCAAGCCATTCGCAAGTTTTGTGATGATACCAACACCCCTCGGGAAAAGATCTGGTTCACCACCAAGATCACCAACGAGGACCATGGCTACGATCGTACTAAAAAGGCAATCAAAAAGATTGCTGATGACGTCAAGGAATACATTGGTTACGTCGATTTGGTGTTGATCCATTCGCCATTGACCAATAAGCAACTCCGATTAGAAACTTGGAAGGCGTTACAAGAATTCACTAAGAACAACGAGGTGTTATTGGTCAAGGGGTTAGGGGTATCCAACTATGGCATTGCCCACTTGGAAGAACTCTTTGATTGGGATGGATTATATGTCAAACCCGTGATCAACCAAATTGAATTACACCCTTGGTCCCCCCAAATAAAATTGAGAGAATTCTGTGTGCGTAAGGATATTCATTTGGAAGCGTACTCACCATTAACTCTGGGTCATAAGCTCGATGACCCCGAATTGGTGGCATTGGAAGAGAAGTTCCAAATTAACCGGGCAGAATTATTGTTGAAATGGTCGTATTTACAAGGATTCATCGTGTTGGTTAAGCTGGTGACCATTGAAAGAATCAAACAAAACTTTGATGTCCTTCCTCCTGGTCAAGATGATGATGACTGTACCGTCGAACGGTTCTTGGGCAAGGTTGATTTGGAACCCGAGGTATTGGCAGCTTTGAACAAGCCCAACGCCCATGAAGTATTTTGTTGGGGTGGAGAAGACCCCACTTTGTACCAAGATGAGTAGATTTTTTTTAAAAATATAGTTTATGTTAATGAAGAGACAATGCCAAAGCTTGCGGCACCGATGTATTTCGTGAGGCGCACCATTTTTTTCATCTTTCACCTTAGCGTTGACCACCAACATCATGTCCAAACCAGTACGTCAGGACTATATTGCCAAAGTCCGGTACCAAAACACACTTCCACCCCCCCAGCTTAACCCAAAGTTTCTCAAATATGGTCTTACCGAACCCAACTCACAAAAGCAGGAGCTGGAACAGTTGATGCTGTCGCTCTTTCGAAAAGAAAACCTCCAACAATTTATTGGTCATCCCGATAGGGAGTTTGGCATGAACTTGAATTTGATTAATAATTCAGGATACCTTGATGATGGCAAATCTCTGGCCATTGGTCAATTATCTCTGGAGGTGCAATTACACCCTCATGATAGAGAACTCTTGCGGGACGCTGGTATTTCTGAATTAGCCAAGACGGGAGAAGGGGTACTGTTCTTACGGAGAACTGAATACATCTCTGAAAAACAAATGGTTCCTACCCTGGCTGCCGCCAATATGATTAAAAAAACCGATGACAAGACCGACGCCAAATCTCAGTTGGAGGCCATCGAGCGCACATTTGACCAAGTACAAGACACTTTGGTCAATTTGGATAAATTACACCACCCTCGTCGTAAGCATTTAAAGGCAGTGGCGTCGTGGCCCCTCTTGCCGGATACTGCCATGCTGGATATCAAATTTCTCAATGTCAAATTTGTGGGGTCGGCATCGATGGAAAGAGAATTGGGAAGCAAATTCGCTGACTCTAAAAAGCAATTGCTGCTGACAATTTTTAGACCCATCACTTCTGAAGACGGAGAATGGATCTCCTTGTTCAAGGTCAATGATGAACAAGCCCAGGCGGTTAGTGACAAATTGAACCTGACAGAAAAGGAACAACCGCAAAGACTGGATGAACTGACATATACCTTTGATCACCATAAAAACTATGATATGAGATTCAATCGATTCTCGCTGGCCACCGATGAATTGGCAATTAAATTTGCTACCCTGGGCAAAAAGAGAAAGTGCGCCTATTATTATCCCATCCAAGGCCGCATCGAACTTAAAAAGTATCGGGCGCTGACCAATACTGAAGTTAATCGATTCTTGGCCGAGGCCACCCATGACCGGATTAATTTTACCGTGAGAGAACCGTCTACTGACGAATTGAAGAAAATCGATACCATAAGAAGTGAGTATGATCCCATGGAATATGAAGCAGAGGATGAAGATGATCTTGGCGATCATTACCAAGACGAAACTTAGACTAATTGTAATATAGCATAGAAATGATGCCAGTGATAATGATACAAATTGATGACTTGGTAGTATATTTTTGAACTAAGCTTGAAGGATGAGGTGGACACCTTCCCGAAGTGCCACTTGACATATACTTCAATTTGCTTCAAACTGGGGTAATTCGATAGATGACTAACAGATGGTACAGTCTCTGCGTTTCTTCTTCTTTTTATCCGCCACAGCTGTCGAAGGTGGTGGTTGCTGAGATTCTGATGGAGTCTCGGACACCATTGGCACTGCTTGTGGTAACATTTGCTTTGGTTTGGGGGTGAGATTTCCAGAAATATCATCTCCAATCAACATCAGCTTCTGCGAGGTCACCTTGGTGGGTTTTTCCTGATTATTAGGTTTGTGTCGAGACAGTTTGCGTCTACCCTGAGAAGATGCCAAATATTGGTCTTGCATCTGTCTCGCCAATTTTTCATCTTCTTCTTGTTGTAGTTGTTTTGCCAACGGGTCTTCATGTTGAGTATCATCCATTTCCAATACCGGATAAAATTCACCAGTGAAGAACAAATCATCCAGCCCCAGAATCAGGTTGAGCAGTTGCCAAATAAGCTTATTCAGAGATTGAACCAGCATATCAGTTACCAATAAGTAAAATTCTTGAGACAGTTTCTTGTACAAGGTGTTGAAATGATTATTGCGGAAGAAAACCATCACTTCATCATCTAACGAATCGATATTGAGGCGAGAAAGACCATTCTTAGTCAATTGCGTACAATTAACATCCAACCATTTCCGCAACAATATTTTATCTTCCTCGGGCTTGGATTCATCCATGAGAAAGTCCTGGATATTATCAAAAGTTTGGAGCTTATAGATAAGATCAACCACCGTTTCGTAATTAAAATCAGGGGGCCATTCATCCAGCTCAGGGTCCACTTGATTCAAACACCATCCGTGCCGGAATTTCATGTCAAATACATCGAATAATGTCAGGGCCAAATCATCACCCGAAAAGGCTCCATTGATCAAGTTAGGGTTAACATCTAACCCGGTGTGTAACCGAGGCAACTGGGATAATATAGAATCGATATTGATGGATGGATCCAGGTATTGGTGGTAAAATAAAACCAAATCACCCAATTGAGACAACACTTCCACCAACGGAATTGACTGCGCCAGGGTGGCATGTTTCATCAACTCCGAATGGAATTGATTGATCCGCTTCATCTTGGCTTCCTCCACATCCGACGGAGTCAATCTTGCTTGGCTAAAATGATGTCGACACACATCGTTCTTGATCAAAAGGGAATTAATGAGGGCTATGAGGGGGCAAGGACCATTGGCATCTTGGAGAAGGATGGGAGTGGTGAATTGGTCATCCCCAGAGTAATCTTTTGTCCACCTAATCACCTTGATTGGGAAATTGGTGTCCATGGTGAAGTGTGGTGGTGAGGTGTTGATTTCGTAGAGTAAGTTTATATCGCTCGTCTATTAGTTTATTACTAAGAGCACGGGCTCGAAATCTCAACCCGTCAACGTTTGGGGTATAACTACCATTACCACCACTAGTGGCGAAGTTATGGGGTCATATTGGAAAGACTACGATATGGGGACATGCCGTGCAGAAATGGTCCGTCTTGTTCCGCCTAATACCCCAGGATCAGAAACAATGTCACTTATTTCGGTGATGGCCGGATCCACCTAACCATAGGCACGATCAACTCGTACTCATGGTGCTAGACCCCCTTACTAACCTCTTCTTTCCTCTTGCCATCAATTTTCTCACTCGGTGGGTCACTTGTAGCCGCCGTTACCTATCGCCCTTCTCTTTTTTCACCACCGTCGATTTCACGCGCGGCCACACGTCACTCATTAGCCAAACCTTCCTATAACCACACAAAACACCACAGCATGGGCCAGGCGTTCAGTTTTGCCAATATCTTTGGCAAACTTTGGGGGGTATCCAAAGAAATCAGAATATTGATTTTGGGTCTTGATGGTGCCGGTAAGACCACCATTTTGTACCGATTACAAATGGGGGAAGTGGTCACCACCAAACCAACGATTGGGTTTAATGTGGAAACACTCCAGTACAAGAATTTGACGCTTAATATTTGGGATTTGGGGGGACAAACCTCGATTCGTCCCTATTGGAGATGTTATTATTCCAACACGGCGGCGGTAATCTTTGTTGTCGATTCTACCGACAAGGAACGGATCGATATTGCTGCCAAGGAGTTGCACATGATGTTGAAAGAAGAGGAATTGTTGGATTCGGCATTGCTTGTGTTTGCTAATAAGCAGGATCAACCGGGGGCGATGACGGCGGCCGAAGTGCTGATGGCACTTAATTTGACGGAATTGAAGGATCGCAGTTGGAGTATTGTTGCCAGTAGTGCCATCAAGGGAGAAGGTTTAACCGAAGGGTTGGATTGGTTGATGGATGTCATCAAGGAGGAGCAATTGTAGCATGGATTATCATGGATTAAAAAGGTGGTATCGGCAGTCCGAAATAACTACCTCAACATATTAATGACCAACATATGGTAATGTATAAATATTATTGCATTGATGTATTGACAGAAATAGTCGTTATGTTTTTTCTATAAATAGCTCGAGTTGACATTAATTAGGCGATAACATGGCTTTGGCTTGACATGAACTATTAATAACTGGTACTTGTGAAATGTTGTTTAGGTGGTCATCTTCTAAATGGTCGACCCGTTATCAGGCTCGCTCCTAACTCATTGCCAGTTTATGGCACGGTAAGCGCTATCCCATCTTTCACTATCTCGGGCTCAAATGCGCACTAACCCAAAAATCAATTTCATATTTATTGAAATGTTGCTGCAGCAGAAAATAAACCAGGGCACCTCGAAGCGATACAGTGCCTGCAACAATTATCAAACTACCACTGTCTCTCGTTGTCATTACCAGAAGAGACATCTATAAAACCACATCAGCAGCCAATTTCTTCTTGTAGTCCAAAATGGAACCATTCCATCTAGTAGCATTCTTGTTTTCAATGACAAAAATGTCCTTTGCAACCTTGTCCAACAACCGGAAATCGTGGGACACGACAACAACCCCCCCATTAAACGCAGTGATGGCATCAGCCAAGGAGTCAATGGTAGCAAGATCCAACCCGTTAGTAGGTTCATCCAACAAGATCAAGTTAGGACCTTCAAGAGCCAACAACGCAAACACCACCCGCGATCTTTGACCTTCAGAAAGAGTGGCCATCACAGATGTTTGACCTTCACCACTAAGACCATATCTACCCAATTGTTGTCTCCAGTATTGGTAATCTTGAGAAATGTGACCGAATTTCTGTCTAACAAATTCCAAGGGCGACATAGTCAAGTCCAATTGATCAGCAGAATGTTGCGAGTAAACCCCCAACTTGATATGGGTGTGTTGGATGACTCTACCCTTTTGAGGGGTCAACTTACCTTGGAAAAGCTTAAGCAAAGTCGACTTACCGATACCGTTGGGACCAACCAACGCTACTCTCGAGTCCATGTCGATACCAATGTCCAAGTGTTCGTACAAGTTATCTTCTTCTTTACCAGTGTAAGAGAACGACATGTCATCGAATGCTAAGACAGGAGGAGGCAACTTTTCCACTTCGGGGAATCTAAACGAAAATACCTTGTCGGGAACCACTGGTTCAATCAACCCATCCGCTTCCATCTTATCCAAAATCTTTTGTCTCGACTTGGCTTGCTTGACCAAATTGGCGTAAGTACCAGCAGAAGCAATGAACTTCTTGATATGAGCGATTTCTTCTTGTTGCTTGGCGTATTGTTTCATTTGGTTAGTTTCCAATTCTTGTCTGGTCTTCAAGTAAGAATCATAGTTCCCCCCGTACAACGTCAACTTCTTTTGTCTCATATCGATCATGTTAGAACAAACCCCATTCAAGAAATCTTGAGAGTGGGAAACCAACACCAAGATCCGGTCGAATCTCTTTAAGTATTCTTCCAACCACACACAGGCAGCAAGATCCAAATGGGCAGTGGGGTCATCCAACAACAACAACGTGGGCTTGACGAAAAGAGCCTTGGCCAAGGCGACTCTCATTCTCCAACCCCCCGACATATCCTTGGTCTTCTTTTGGATGGTGACCGAGTTGAACCCCAACCCGGTCAAAATGACGGCGGCCCGAGATTCAAACGTTTGAGGGTCCATGTCATCGATCCGTTCATACAACCCTTCGAGTTCGGGCGCTTCGGGACCATCCTTAACAATGATGTCTTCGACAAGGTCTTCCAACCGCTTCATTTCGGCTTCGGCTTCTCTGACAACGTACTCCAACGCCGAGTATTCGGTGGGTTCGGCCGGTTCGTTCAAAAGGTAAATATCAATGTGTTCAGGAATGGGATATTCTCTGGCAGCAATCGATTTAAGTAAAGTGGACTTACCACACCCGTTTTCCCCCAACAACCCGTATCTACGGCCATAATTCAATTCCAACCCGGTATCAGAAATAAGCACCTTACCATGGAACAACAACGACACCGACGACAACTTGATATCCCGAGAGGTAACCAATGAGTCCAACACCCCAGTCACCACCCGATCAGAAATCCCGTCTTCATCTTCTTGCATTTTGAGCTTCGCAATGGTGGTGGCGGCATCATCGACTTCCTTTTCCTCAGCATCCTTAGCTTCTTGCTTCTTGGTCTTCTTGGTGCTCTTACCGGCGGCGGTCTTCTTGGCTTCTCTTTCCAACCGCTTTTGCTCTCTCTTGGCCTTGGACGCTGAAATTGACATCGTTAAAGGTTGTAATGGTATAGTGAAAATTTTAATGGGGGTCCCAGCACGTGACCAAGGGCTCATAACTGGATGCCACAAGCGGCTGAGATGGCACCGTAACCAATGGTGTCAATCTGGTCGGAATAAAGGGAAGATGATATGAGTAAGAGATTAGTATTAACGGTTATTTGTCATCATTCATCCCTCGATAATCTCGTATCCATGTTTACCGCCTCCTTGAAGACTTGCTACTGATTGATGTCATGGTGCGACCCCATGCTTACAGTTGGGCTCCTAATATTGTAACAAAATTTAGTTAGGTGCTGTGCGACCCTTCGCTTGTGTGCAAACTTTATTCTATAAATGCGGGCGAATATTGAAACGTCTAAAATGCTATGCAGATGGGGGAGAACGAGGAGGACTTGGGGGAGGAGTGTTTAGATCATCGTCCATATCAATGTCTAGTTCATTAGTTGATGGTGGTAATGGTTGGGTTACCGGGGCTTCACCAATAATCGGAACTTTATCAGTTTCTACGTCTCCTCTGGCGAGTGAAGTCTCTTCGGGGGGTTCATCATCATCACTATCACTTGAATCATACGAGCTCGAATCGTCGGAATCTTCCGATTCACTATCACTCGACTCATAAATTTTTTTGGGGAGATCTGTTTCATTTTCGACCACATAAAATGTAGGGTATTCTAATACCACTTGATCTTTTAATACATCAGCAATGGACAATTGTTGATCTACCTTAATTAATGAATCATGGCCCACTTTATTCAAGAAGAATGCCAGTGGCTGGTAACCTTGATGGACCTTTTCCACCACTCCCAATGGAAATGCTTCATTTAATCCAATATTTTCCCGAATTTTGTTACTAAGAAACCTCTTGATTTCGGTACCATTTGATGCAAACACCACCCATTCCACTGTCCATACAAATTGGCCTTGTTTCTTGTCATATCCTGACTTATTGGTGGTGGCCCTCACCATACCTGGAGCCACATTCACCACCAATGTATTTTGTCGTTTAGCACTGATATTATTAACCGGAAACACATGTTTGAGCTTGACAATTCGAGGATCCAATTGGAGGCGCTTGTTCTGCTGCCATTGCAGTTGTTGCTGATGAGTATTGGCCCGTTTAAATACTTGAGGAGCAGCCGCCCTCAAGTCACTTTTATCCAATTCAACCTCCCGTTTGAACAGGGTCAAATATTGATAATCTCTTCTTAAATGAATCTCGGAAGCCCCCAACTCGTCACGATCAATGAATCGAGTAGGATCAAGCTTACCCAGACAGGAAAATTGGGATTTGTGGGCATTGACACAGGCAAGCAGACACGTCTGTCGATTACAGGCTGGGCATTTGTACTTGGCTTCCTGGTCACAAATGGAGCAATTAGGCATAGGAGATGGATGGGCTTCCTTCAACTTGAGCTTATCGTGAGATGAGGACTACATACAGGATGTCATTTTGGTATTGACAGAATATTGGCAAAAACTAGTAATATCCCGAAAGGTTGTTTTAAAAATATTACAGGTTTATCTTAAATTTTCAATTTTATAATGTTTTGGCAGTTTCGAATATATTTGGTTAGCGTCGTGTTAACGCCACTGAGCCGCATCAACGCAGGCTATCATGTAGGTACCAGCTACTAGAAATTCGTAGAAAGTATTAATGTTAGCGGTGATTTAACAGTTTTGTTAATCTCTAGCTTATAAAATCGGTGTCGGCATTTGTCATCAATAGTTGAGGTGACGCCAACAATATCAATTGGCTAACCTCACCGCCGCACTATAACCCACACCACCATGGTTGCCGTCTTGAGTTTGACCAAGATACTAACTGCGTTGGCGGTAGCGTCGGCTTCAATCAGCTTTGAGGAGTTTTCAGTATATACCAAAGATGAACAAGGGGTGTTTCAAGTTCGTCCTGGTGCTCCTTCAACTCCCAATGATGATTGCCCCCCATGTTTCAATTGCAATTTGCCTCAATTTGAATGTACCCAATTTTCCCAGTGTAATGCATTTACGGGCATGTGTGAGTGTCATCCAGGTTATGGCGGGGTTGATTGCTCTGAACCTCTTTGTGGGTCGCTTGAATCGCCCAATTCTCGCCGTCCAGTGAGAGAAAAGTACCAAACGTGTGAGTGTGCCCTGGGGTGGCTGGGGATTAATTGTAACGTATGTACCAATGATTTTGTTTGCGACACATTCATGCCCGAAGGACTCAAGGGAACTTGTTACCGGCTGGGGGTGATTGTTAATCAATTCCATCAAATGTGTGATGTTACCAATAAGAAAATTATTGAAATTTTGAACGGCAAAAAGCCACAAGTTACCTTCTCATGTAACAAGACGGCTGAAGTATGTGATTTTCAATTCTGGATCGCCCAAAATGAACTGTTCTACTGTGATCTTTCCGAGTGTCAGTTTGAATTTGATCTCAAGGCCAACACCACTCATTATAAATGTAACAAGGTGGGGTGTAAGTGTTTACCCGGAAGAATGCTTTGTGGGGAAAAGGGATCTATTGATATCCTGGACTTTCTAACTGAAACCATCAAAGGACCTGGCGATTTTTCCTGTGATTTGGCGAAAAATCAATGTAAATTTTCCGAGCCTCTGATGAATGATTTGATTCAACTGGTATTTGGTGATCCCTACATTACCTTGGAATGTACTTCTGGTGAATGTTTACACCGAAGCGAGATTCCTGGGTGGGAATTCCCCGAACCACCAAAATGGACGCTTGGAAATCTCATTGTTGTCGTTTCAGTGTTGGTAATTGGTGCATTGGCCATGGCTCTGGGTATTTATAATATTCGCAAACTGCCCTTGTTCGGAGGTCAAATTAAACTTGGTGATGATGCTGAACCCCATATTGATGATAATGTGGTACCGGTGACTCTTCTGTTTGATCATGTCAGCTATACTGCACCAAATGGACAAACAATTCTTCATGATGTGTTTGGAATTGTTAAACCAGGGGAATGCCTTGCCATTATGGGCGGTTCCGGCGCCGGTAAAACTACTTTGCTTGATATTTTGGCCCTGAAGAATAAACAAGGTACAGTCAAGGGATCGATTGCTGTTAATGGTCAACTGATCGGTGCCAAAGATTACAAAAAGATTGTGGGATTTGTCGACCAAGAAGATCATCTCATTGGTACCCTCACCGTATATGAAACTGTGCTTAATCTGGCTCTTTTAAGACTTCCTCAAACCATGCTGTTTGCTCAAAAACAAGGTCGAGTGGTGGAAGTACTCGACCAGCTTCGTATTCTTGGGATTAAGGATCGGGTGATTGGTTCTGACTTCAACCGGGGGATCTCGGGGGGTGAAAAGCGTCGGGTACTGATTGCTTGTGAATTGGTTACCCTGCCACTGATCCTCTTTCTTGATGAACCTACCCTGGGACTTGATTCCTTCAATGCCCATAATGTGATTGAGTGCTTAAAGAAGTTGGCTAGAGACCATAATCGTACCATTGTTTTCACAATTCATCAACCTCGGCTGAATATTGTTGCTCTCTTTGACAAGATGTTGGTGCTTTCCAGGGGACAAGAGGTTTATTCGGGCGATGCCATAAAGTGTCAGGATTATTTTGCCAAGCAGGGTTTCCGGTGTCCCTTGGGATACAATTTAGCTGATTATTTGATTGACATTACCGTTGATGACCTGGATTCTCATGCTGAGGTTCAGTATGAACTAACTCGTCGTGATACCACCACTGAATGGGAAAACTATGCCTCGAGAAGAGAAGAATTCAATGCCGACATTACTGGAGTTCATCCCGAAGCCCCACTGAGACTGAAATTGGCACAAAAGTTTAAAGAATCGTCGATTGCCCAGGAAGAAATGGATGAGATCGATAGACTTAAGCAAAGTCCACCGCCGATGAATATTGTCACGTCCAAGAGTGCCACTATTCCTACTCAAATTGCAGTGTTGGCACTGAGAACTTTTAAGAATTTATGGCGGAATCCCAAAATGCTTTTGCTGCACTACGCCTTGCTGTTTTTGGTGGGGATTTTCTGTGGTTATCTTTATTATAATGTGTCCAATGACATTTCCGGATTCCAAAACCGGTTGGGATTTTTCTTCTTTGTATTGGCCTTCCTCGGATTTTCCCTGCTTACTGGATTACATGCATTTGCAGAAGAAAGGATCATTTTTATTCGAGAACGGGCCAACAATTATTATCATCCCATCAGTTACTATATTGCCAAAATTGCGTGTGATGTGATTCCTCTTCGAGTATTCCCCCCCATAATTCTCTTGCTGATTGCTTATCCGTTGGTTGGGCTCACCATGGAGCACCAAGCATTTATCAAGGCATTACTCGTATTGGTATTGTTTAACGTGACGGTGGCAGTGGAAATGTTGATCATTGGTATCCTTATCAAGGACCCCGGTGCCCTGACCATTACTGGGGTGTTAGTGCTCCTTTTGTCATTGCTCTTCGCCGGGTTATTCATCAATTCTGACGATTTAACCGCCCAAATTCGCTGGATCGAATGGATATCATTATTTCATTATGCATATGAAGCCCTTGCCATTAACGAAGTAAAGGACTTGATCCTTCGGGAGAAAAAATTCGGGTTACTGATCGAAGTACCTGGAGCAACAATCTTATCGACATTTGGGTTCAATGTGGGGGCATTTTGGAAAGATTCCACCAGGTTGGCTCAACTCGCGGTGGTATTATTTGTGTTAGGATATGTATTCTTGTACAAGTACACCATTGAAAGAAGGTGACCTGTCAAGGCAATAAAATAATAGAACCGTAAGATTGATCACAAACTCTATCCTACGACAAGTGTGGGGTCGACACTTCATAAAGTCTAATCTCCCGTTTGTGAGACGGAGTTAGGTCTAATTGAAGACATGTGGGGGGTGGTGGGGTACAAATGTCGGCGGCAAGGTGGGGGCAACTAGAGTTAAACTTTTTTTGCACTCAGGTTGATAATTTTTCCGGGACATCCGCCACAAAGTCACGATAGTCTGGGGTGGTTTGTTGAAACGGTATCAGCCAAGGGGTGCCCAAGGCAACAGTATACGAGGACAACAGTATAGGGGATCATTTGCTTCCCGGCAGTCAATGTACCAAGCGCAAATGGTTTAGTGGTAAAATCCAACGTTGCCATCGTTGGGCCCCCGGTTCGATTCCGGGTTTGCGCATGTGTTTTTTAGCTTGCTTGTATCCTGACGACAATTAATTTTTTTGTTTTATAATCCTAAGTCATGTTAATTAATCCTACCTTTACAACCAACCGCAAACTTGACTCGTATTATTATTCCGTTTCGCGGATATGTCGGGCTGGATTTCCCCGTAATAATTCTTACCCCAAAAACCCGTTAACATTTTGAAATGGTGGAGTTAATGCATAAACAAAAAAATTATCAATCGCTTTTCTGTTGAAATCCATGATAATCGGTGTTAGTAATAAAATACCATCCCGTGCTAGATGACAACACCAATTGTGGTGGGAGGTTAAGTTTATTGGCTGATTTTGTCTTGGCCACCTAATTTTGTGGCCAACGAGGCGTGTACTAGAGGAATTTTTCTTTTACATTTACAGGGTCCACCCCGGCGGATAAATTACCAGTCACCTAAAGCGGAGTAGTCATGATGATTCAGATTTACCAGATGAATAAAAGGGTTATTCCTGCAATTCGCTAGGGTTGACTCCATCAAAGGCTGCAAAGCCCATCGCCTTCCAATATTTTCTCGATGGAATTTTGCCGTATCGTCTTTCTTGCATGTTTATGTAAGGTCGGAATATTACGCGGTTTTCGGATAAATATTTATCCATTCGGAGGAATTTTATAGTAACGTTACACTAAGTCTGCATGACATCAACTTTCTTCCCCTAGAATACTCCGAGTTGATACATATACTTGATGGGGGCCATCTCCAGATAAAATTAAGTCTTTTTTTTTTCTTGTGCCACCTTGCTTTGTGGTGTTGATAGTGGTGGAGAAGCACTTCCTGGCTGAACACTGGTGATGAGTTTCCCCGGCCATACATGACAATATGCACCTGTGAAAAAAAAACATGGAGCCCCGGTCTTGTCCAAACGCCTTACATCATGATGTCGTCGGAAGAGATTCCCCAACCGGTGGAATCTCTTGGATTGACAGGGGTAGCAAAGAGTGGGGATGATTATAATTCTCTAACCCCGCTTACCTTCCCCCCACCTCTCTTGATTAGAGCTACAGCGTCCATGTATCAAGTTTATCCGAGAAACAATGTAGATTCAACTGTTGTAGCAAGTGCCTTGAAGCCCCTCGGAAGCACGACGTAAACCGGGTGTTCTACATATTTGACACCGAAAGGCAATATCTGGTGGACCCATTTCTAACGATGAAGGCAAATGCACACAAAGCATAGTTGAGGTCTGGAGCCCCAGACTATTTTGTAACCTCGATTCAGTAGTCGAACAAGGGGGACAATCAAGGGAGGGGGCGAGAGGGGAGAAATTAAAGAAGGGAGGGGTTATTATCTAACTCGTAGTGTTCGTCGGATTTACCTTGGCTCCGTCTGGTTTACCATGGGTTTTGCCGCAGAAAACCCCGGAGAACCAAATGTCATGAGGCGTTCTACTAGGGCCCTGTCACCCAAGTAAACGGCGATACATGCTGTAAGTTGAACCACCACAAAATGATAGCCACGTCGGTGAAAGGCTTTTCGTCCATATGGTCAGCCAAACCAACATGTAAAATATCGGTTAACGGGACTCGGGCCAATTAACAATTCTGGAAGTGGGTCATCTCCATTCTTTTGCTAGCTCAAACACGTTATTCATGCATGCTGTGGCAAAAGCTTGTGTGCCGTAGGATCCCCGCATTTCGTGACCCTAGTTAATCCGAAGCGGCTCAGCTCACGTCAACCCTGGGCAAGTATATCCGGGAAAACCATCTGAGGCAAAAGGGGAAATGGAATGAAGAGAAGGATGATGGTATTCGGTTGCCCTAAACAACCATGGTTAGACGATTTTCTCTTTCACTGCCTTTAGTTGCCCTTACTTGCTTGGCTGCACTGTACAGTTGTGATATTTTGGCAGCCATGTGCATGTAAGAGGTTTGTACAAAAAATTATTTTTTATGCCTAGGATGTGGAGCAAAAATTATTTTCTTTCAAACCTGGAGAGCCATCAAATTCCCCAGATATTTAAATAAAAGGTGGGGCCCCACAGTTTCTGTTCATTGTCTACTTTTTCGATCATGAAGAGTTTGGCTGATAAATTCGCAAAGCCTGCTTTGGCAATTCAAAAAGCCCTCGACAAGGGTCCTAAGATTCACAATGTCTACATGATTGCGATGATCTCGTGTATTTCGGGGATGATGTTTGGGTTTGATATCTCTTCGATGTCTGCCTTTGTTGGTCAAGAGTACTATGGAAAGTATTTCAATCATCCTTCTTCAAACATGCAAGGGTTTATCACTTCGGCGATGTCGCTTGGGTCGTTCTTTGGTTCGATTATGGCTTCGACTTTCTCCGAACCTTTTGGTCGGAGACCTTCGCTTTTGATTTGTGCCTTCCTCTGGATGGTTGGTGCCGCCGTGCAATCTTCTTCTCAAAACCGGGCTCAATTGATTATTGGTCGGATGATTTCTGGTTGGGGGGTTGGTTTTGGTTCGTCGGTGGCTCCCGTTTACGGGGCTGAATTGGCTCCTAGAAAGCACCGGGGTACCGTTGGTGGTCTTTTCCAATTTTCGGTTACTCTTGGTATCTTGATTATGTTTTACATTTCTTATGGTTGTGGTAAGATTCATGGTGTTGGCGGTTTCAGAATTGCTTGGGGTATTCAAATCATCCCCGGGTTGTTGTTGTTTATCGGTATCTTTTTTATCCCTGAATCCCCTCGTTGGTTGGCCAAGAGAGGTCAATGGGAACAAGCTGAAGACATTATTGCCAAGACTCAAGGTCATGGCAACCGTGACGACCCCGATGTCATGATTGAACTTTCTGAAATTAAGGAACAAGTGTTGGTTGATGAAGCTGGGGTTAACTTTGGTTACAAGGACTTGTTCAACAAGAAGTACTTTCCCAGAACTTTCACTGCTATTTTTGCTCAAATCTGGCAACAATTGACCGGTATGAACGTTATGATGTACTACATTGTCTACATTTTCCAAATGGCTGGTTACAGTGGTGACGCCAATCTTATTGCTTCCTCGATTCAATATATTTTGAATATGGTTTGTACTGTTCCTGCCCTTTTCATCTTGGATAAGATTGGGAGAAGACCCGTTTTGATCGGTGGGGCTATTATGATGATGGCCTGGCAATTTGGTGTCGGTGGTATTCTTGGTTCTTACTCCGTACCCTGGCCCGATTCTGGTTCGGAATCGGTCACCATTAGAATTCCTGAGTCCAACCACGCTGCCTCCAAGGGGGTTATCGCTTGTTGCTACTTGTTTGTCTGTTCGTTTGCTATGACCTGGGGGGTGGGTATCTGGTTGTACTGTTCCGAAGTTTGGGGTGACTCTGCTTCGAGACAACGGGGTGCCTCTGTTTCTACTGCTGCCAACTGGATTATGAACTTTGCCATTGCCATGTACACTCCCGCTGGGTTCAAGACCATCTCGTGGAAGACTTATATGATTTACGCTACTTTCTGTGCTTGTATGGCTATCCATGTGTTCTTTGGTTTCCCTGAAACTAAGGGTAAGAGATTAGAAGAAATTGGTCAAATGTGGGACGAACACGTGCCTGCCTGGAGACTGTCCAAGTGGCAACCTAGTGTTCCTGTTTTGTCTGATGCTGAATTGGCTAGAAAGATGCAACAAGGTGAACATATTGAAGATGCTGATCCTGCCCTCATGCAATCCACTTCGGAAGAAGAAAAGGAAATTGAAGTCACTAACAAGGTTTAGGTGATCTCACGACATAATGATTTTTAATTTAATTTGTTAATGAATATCCTAGTAATAACGATGATTGTAGATGATTGGTGCATTTCCTACAGTGTTGGTTTTGTGTTTTCCGCCAAAAAATATCCCTCCACGACGTGAATTTGGAACGATGCTTATTGTTGACATTGTGAGATGAATGAAGCCTCAAACGCATGTAACCGACAGTGACTACCTACTGTAACTCTAGCAATATTGTAAGAGAAGTTGTACTACTCTAGAATTCCCAGTAATTGCCGATGATGGCATTACCGGGAAATTAACTTTCGTTTGAACCATCATTCGAACTATTTTTCGATTAATTTATGGAATTGCGACACAAATTGAACCTTGCCGAAGTTTAGTTGGGTGTGAATTTCCCATTCAATTAATGACCTAACCGAACCGTAAATAGGATTAACTTGCTACAACGGTCCTGGTGATGGAGGTGTGGGGCCTTAAGCCCCAGCATGACCTCACCCGGGGTTCGAACCTCTCGACGTGGTGGGTCGTAACTAGGTGAAAGTCTAATCAACTTGGTTCTGTTGCCACCAGGGAGCAAATATATTGTGATTCCCATTGTAGTTGCCTCGGATTTTCTTTGGGAGTGATTTTTTATTAATATGATAGATGCACCCGAAGAAAATAGCAACTTTGCTGTGACGGGTATGTTGCAGTGCAACCCATATTCCACTGGGGCAACAAAATGGGGCCAAACCTTAGCTACGAGGATTAGCAAATTATCTTCAATTCCACCAGCACTACTCCTTCCGTTTGACCTTAACCTTATTACCCACCCTCTCGTATCCATATTCAGAAAATTAAGTCCTATAGTTAAACATGGCTTTTTGAAAAGGTAAAACGTGATGTAATAATTATTGTGAAATCGACCTGAGCTACGGCCTAAGCATGATGAAGAATTTAATGGACGTAAGAGTACCCAAACTCGACATCTCTTCAAAGTAGTCTTGGCGACCGAGACAATTTTTTGGAATAAAAGTTGTGGGGATGTATTCAGAGTACTTTATAGCTGGTGATAGGACAACCAAATGCCCATAATAGAAGTGCCCGATACTTACACCTTGCTATATTGGTGATACCTGTAGAGGGGAGGGGCTCTAAGCTTACAGTTTTTTTTGGACTTTCCCTGCGCGTTTCTTTGTTTGTCTTTTCCCATTTTAATTCGATTCATCCTGCACAAATGTCACGATCAAATGGTGCGCACTACCAAACAACACAACTACAACCCCGTTGCTTCCATCAGACACCCCGAGCTTTAGCCGTGTTCACGGTTTACTTTGCTAATTAACCCCGGTTTTTGACTTAGTGTTATCCACCCATACATACCCCGGCGATTTCAATCCAAAAGGAGCAGATCATTCAGCTCGTTGAATGATCACCATTGACCTCCAAGCAGTGGCGCCCACCGCCGACGAGTTACGAACCAATTCCCTACATTTACATGATGTTCTGAAACGGGTATTTAAAGCTAAGAAAGCTACCGTTCTTACTGGCGCCGGTATCCTGTGTAATGCCGGCATCCCTGATTTCCGGTCGCTGGAGGGTCTTTACAACTTGGTCAAGGCTAAATTCCCCAATACCAAGCTGATTGTCAAGGGTCAAGATTTATTTGACATTTCTCTATTCCGGGATGCCACCCTGTTGGCATTATTTTGCACATTTATGGCCCTGTTGTACCGGCTGACCCGCGATGCCCTGCCCACTGAAACTCATCGATTCATCAAGACACTTAAAGAACGCAACAAGTTGTTACGGTGTTATACTCAGAATATTGATGCGTTGGAGAGTCAAATCGACTTGAATATGGGGGTGAATTCCGAGTTTCTCACTGACAAGAAATTCCCCCAAAGATGGCGCCAACTCGATGTGGTACAACTCCATGGCAATTTGCACAAGTTATCTTGTACTTCATGCTATGAAAGTTATGACTGGAACGATGAATATCATCATGCTCTACTGGGAGGAGAGAACCCCGAGTGTGCCAAGTGTCATGCCAAGTACATTGAAAGACTTTATGCTGGCAAGCGGATCACTGGTGGATGCATTGGTATGTTACGTCCTAACATTGTCTTGTATGGGGAAAACCATCCTCAAGCAGAAATCCTCGCCCAGGGGTTACTGATGGACTTGAAACTGAGGCCAGATATGTTGCTCATTATGGGAACCCTGTTGAAGGTGGACGGGGTGAAAAAATTGGTTCGGTCAGTGGCCCAAGCGGTCCATCTGCGTGGTGGCAAGGTGATTTTTGTCAATAAAACCCCTTTGGCCAAGCTGACATGGCAAGATTACGTCGACTATGAAGTGTTGGCTGATTGTGATCATTTTGTTCGAATTCTCAAATGTGAAATTCCTGACTTGTTTTTGACCCAAGAACAATTGGATTCGAAACGGTTGAAGAGTAACCTTGAAAAGGAAGCACGTGCCCAAATCAAGAGAGAAAAACAATTGAAGAAAGAAGCAGCAGCGGCCAGTTTACCTCGGGCTGAAGTCAAGGTGAAACTTGAACCCGTGGACCAATGTTTAAAGACCCCACCATCAACCCCATCCAAAAAACGTAGTGCTCCCAAGCTCGAGCGAATAATACCCACCAAGCGGCCGAGTCCTGGCGTCCCCAGCCCAGAACCAAGTTTCAACGAAGAGTTTGAGAATGTGGTTAATGCATAATGAGGGTTTAATGAGTGACGTTGTAAGTTATTGCTACTAGCCATAATCATTAATTAAACGATACAAAAGAGCCTAGATTTGCACAAATGGATCACTCCTCATTACCCACTCGAAATGGCCAATTCCCGGAAAATTTCGGAACCAGAAGACCCTGTAAGAGGACCCTGCAAGTGGACCCTGCAAGTAGACCCTATGGCTCAAGCTGTCGGGGGACTTCCGGTCATGCCCGTAAATGACCTAATAGACATAATGGCATCAAGGAGGTATATCTATTCATTACCGGGATATAAATACATGTCATTAATGGCCATTGCTAGCCCCAGTGATATGGTTCACCAATTGATCAATGGTGACCAATTTGATATTATGTTGCTTACCAAACTTTTCGCAATCAGATAATCTCAGCATCAACCCATCTTCATCTCTTACCATTTCACAAATTACTGCCGCCGGTTGCAATCCTGAAAGTTGACACAATTGCACCGCCGCTTCGGTATGACCTCTCCGTTGAGTCAATAACCCCGGTACCGCTCTTAATGGCACCATATGACCGGGACGAGTGAATTTAGTGGGGTCAACGTTGGGGTCAGCCAACTTTTGTGCAGTGATTGACCGATCATAGGCAGAGATCCCGGTGGTGGTACCTTCACTGTAATCACAAGTGATACAATAGGCAGTTTGATGACGATCAGTAGCATCCTTGGCCAACATAAACTCCACCCCCAACTTATCAGCTCTTTCAGTGGACAACGGGGCACAAACGTAGCCTGAGGAGTACCGGACCAAAAATGCCATTTTCTCGGGAGTACACTTTTCAGCAGCAATAATCAAATCACCTTCATTCTCCCGGGATTCATCGTCCATGACAATTAAGAATTCACCATTCTTAAACGCTTCAATAGCTTCGGGCACTTCGACAAACACCATGATTTGCAACTAGGTGATACGTCTGACTTGAAAATTTCGCACGTTTGTGGGGCCTAATTACACAACCTCAATGTCAGGTGAATTAGACTTTTGCGAAGAAGGGTACTGCAAAGGAGATAAATGGCTGAAGTTGTGGAAAAGAATTTCGTAGAATTGGTGACCTAGCAATATAGCGAGATTTATCTGATTTAAATCCAATCGAAGGGGTCGACCATTTGTCAGAATATCATATGTAATGTAACAAATTTGTTAGTAATGGTCACGTCATTTGATGCATGTGGTGCGGGTATTGACACCACCATGGCAAGAATTGGCTACAATCGTGGCAGTATTGACCTATTTAGTGGATGGTTCAGTCATCGTTCATTCATTCATCGCAATTACAGTATCATGTCTATCAATCTTCTATGGTTTCAGGGACAAAATCTGCCTCTTCATCTTGATTAATGACCAAAAAGCCAAATGTCACCACTGACGCCCCCAATACATACCACCAATTAATTGCAAATTCTTTAAACACCCAATCTCCAACCATTGCCAATGGAATTGTCATTGAAAGCCCCACAGTGACTGTCAATGGCGACGTTAGTAACACCGCTTTACACCAACAAAAATCACTGAAAAACGTGATAAATGCATTACCAAGTAAAAGGAACCACACCACACTGGTTGGAGGCCATTCAAATGTTTCAATGCCGGTGAAATGCAATACCATCACAATCACCCACATCACCACTAACGTAAATAATCCCACAAACCCAAAGAACAAATGAGCATCGAGCTCTCGCTCTTGCTTGGTTTCGGGGTCGGTGGTTTTCAACTTTAACAAGATGGTATACACCCCATAAAAGATCGCCCCCATCAATGCTAATAAATTACCCGCTAAAATCACCAACGGTTCGTGCTTTCGATGAACCTCTTGCAGGGCATCGATTTTGGTGACAATGGTCACCCCCGTGAATGAAAGCAAAATCCCCATTAATTTATAACGATTAATCCGCTCCACTTTATAAAGGTATCCGATTAAAAGTGTAAAAAACAGCAGGGTCAGTGACAAGATGGTTTGAGACGCCACCAGAGTATAGGATAAACTGGCATTGGTGACCAAATTGGCCAGAAACCATAACAATGCGAATTGAAACGAAAGCCAGATGGTTTCCTGGAACCCGACTTTTTCTGGCTGGACTCGATGGGGTAAGGTCGCCAGAGCCGATGCTTCGAGATCGTCGGTTTCTTGAGACCCATAACTGGCACCACTCAGGATTCTTCGAATGGGAACTTCATCATCAGTGGAAGCAAATGATAATTCCCGTACTGGCAGCGGTTGAGTTATCGCCTGCCACGCGTCCAGGACAAATTGGGTGAAGGAAAGATGATGCTGATGGAGGTAGGGAATGAGGTACAAGGTAAACAACGACGTGTTGAGATAGGTAAGAAAGAATGGCTTACTATAGCCATTATCTTCTGCCAACGTATTCACCAAGAAACTCAGGAGCACCCAAAGAATCACCACCAACGCGAGATTTATTAGGCCAAGCGCCCATTTTTGCTGAGGAGAAAACCCATTGGGAGGAAATATTAGCCCCTTGATGTAGGATATTATCGTAGGCTTGGTCATTAAGCTCGAGTAGCGGAGGATGTGGCAGTTATCCTGGTGAGTGTATCAGATCGATGGGTAAGAAAAAAGCGGTCACGTGAAATGATGCCCTGTTGACAGCACCATGTCCCAAATCTACAACCCAAAACCAATATCACCACATTTTTACACCTAAGGGAAATAACACCACCGGGATCGTCGTCATAATAACCTTTTGAGTTGCCACCCGTGAACTATTTGGGAAAAGTTTACGCAAATTGGTTGCAAGGGCGGGTCGATTGGGATGGAATCAAAGTTTGTACCAGCGGTGATCCCATAGATCTTGATGCAATCCCCCTGCTTGGCGCGTCGCTTAAGCTTGTTTTGAGTTGAGGGTATCTGCTCATTACAACCGGACTATGCATTGATTTTAGGGTTGTTGCAGGTGGAAGTCCACCATTTGTATCGACCACCACCATGTCAATTGCTCGTCCAATTTCCTCTTCAGTATGTTATGCCAATGCCATTGCCCTTATTTACCCTCATTGTGATCAAGTAACCTCTCTTCCTCCCTCGGTAAGAAAGTTGGTCACAGTAAGACTCACCATTTGTGAATTAGAAGATAGTGGGGTGCTGGTACCACCAGCATGTAATGGGGTTTCTAGTAAAACCCTTGATGGCTGTATCAATGCTCTTGAAAAGAGCCCTCAATGGTGGACCACTTATACTGGTTACTTTAAGCAAATCGCCGAAGTATGCTACCAGTATCTGGTGCCACTTGAAAAGGACCATCTTCTCACCATTTACCGGGAAAACATGGCCAACTTGACATTATTAGTCGAAAAGACTCGTCACGATTTGGAGGTGGCCATGGTTCTGGTTAGGACGTTGGTAGCCCAGATGCAATATGACTACGTCGACGTTGCTGGCCAATTGGAAATACAAAAGTTAGAAATGATGCAATGGCTTAATCATTCGTTGCCGATACTTGTTGCCGACACCGTCACCACTAATATTGGTGGTGCCATTAATAACGTTGTCACCCATCTCGAGGCTACTATCACCAATACCATTATCCTGGCGATGATGGCGGAAATGGAGGATATCAATGCCTACCTCAATCATACCATAGAGGGCTATGCCGAGAAATTAGCTGGCCTGCTTGAGGTAGCTCTGGGCAGATTTGACTCTTTTGGTAATCAATTATCCCCCATTGTCTCCGCAGCAACGGTTATTGCTTTTATGATGCCGAAGGAGTTATCGCTCATATTAGCCGGGGCAGTTTTAGTATGGTTTAACTGGACTAGGCTTAGAGTTTAGGTTTTTTCAGTCGACTAGGTACAGATTATGATAGTTACTGGGTTTATGTTTGCTCATTGTTAATGTACGATGATCGTTAGGGGCACATTTCAGGTGTGCTATCCCTGACAGGGGTGGGGAAAAGTGCATAGCAATGACAATACTAATGATATCATCAGAAATCAATGCTATTTTAGCTTGATGGCAATGGCGTTGACCCCCACAATTACCATGGAGATGGTAGCGATGATAAATCTTTTTTCGCCTTGACAATTGGTGCGAAATACCCTCCACCCACCATCGTTTATAGCCATGGATGAACTGTTTCATTTTTGCCTTCTCCGGGTCTCGATAGCCCAAATATTAAAGCTGTGTGGGTTTGACAAATGTAAACCCAGCGTGCTAAATATCGTTACCGACTTGTATGTTCAATACTTCAATAAACTTGTGCAGGAATCGCTCAAATGCTCCCAGCTCCGAAATCGTCTGAACCAAGTGGAATTGCCCGATGTCACTCAACTGTTGGTACTAATAGGAGGGGTTAAACTGAAAAATTACCTCGGCGAAGACCCTGTCCCTCAAACCCGCGAGAATTATGACTACAACACCAAACTGGTGGAACTGTTTGTCAATTGGCTACGATATTCCGATCAGTTTCGGGTGCTGAAACAATTGAACGAGATTCCCATTTCATTATTAGCCAATTTGATCGAAAAGAGAAAGTTAGACTTGGATGATGGTGAGAATGATAATGATCGAAAGAAACAAAAGTACCGGGAGAGACAGGACTATTATAATCATTTAAAGTTGGGACAAGACGAGGCCATCGACGACGAAGAAGTGACGGATAAAGACCAATTGCCGTGGGTGAATTATATTCTTGAAAAGGACTTGAAATTAGGCCATGATCTCAAGTTTTTAAACACTCCATTATTTGATGAATACTTGAAGTATCAACTGAATCGAAAATATCACCCCCTGTCCAAACACAACAAGCATTTACAATCGGTGGTTGCCAACCACGACAAGTCGGATTATTTGGTCAACCCCATCGACCCCACTGATGAAGGTGGGGTGGTACCCCTGGCAGAGCTAACCGGGCTTTTACCCTACAACATAAAATATGGGAAAGCGGGTGAGGATCTCAACCCAGTAAAAATGTTGGGCAAACAAGAGGGGGTGGTCAACAGCGACCAACATGACACCAATGGCGACGTTGTCGTTGAAGCTATGGTTGTGAACCAGGAAGATGGAGGTGATGGCGATCACAAAGAAAATGATATCGGTGAAGATAACGGCGAAAATGACATTGACGGTGATATCGCCCCCGTCACCGCCACCGCCGCCAGTACAAGCGCCATCTTCAGTCCAGCACCCCTGGAATCGGAGGTATCGGAACTTACCCCAGTTCCAATAGTTTCACCCACTCCCGAACCGGTCGACCTGTAGATAAACCGAGATAATCAATAAGACAAAAAGAAAAATCCCAAAGTCCCGACCATTTCGCACCTACGACTTGAATCGACCACTTGCAGCCACCAATGAATCGAGTCGATGCATCTATCAGTTGATAGTTGGGCTAGCCCTTGATCTTGCTTCACATTGTGATACATAACACTACAGTGAAATTAGCGCAAAGCGTTTTCAAATAATTCCAAGTATAGCCCAGCAAGTATTTCATGGCAAATATTGCAAGGGGTGGCCCCACCCCCCACCGACGATGGCCGCGTCATGGCCTTCTACTTTTTCCTTTACCAAATTTCACGACGACGGTTTGGGGTACAAACCTAATTTGAAAAGCGTCCGCCCCCAGTTGCCGTCAAAACCCGATGCATTCGCCACCTATTCTAGACCATTAGCGATATTAGCGATATTAGCGATAACAGAGACGGCACCAATGACGGCGATAGCGGTGGCACCCCTCGAAGATCGTCGGGTAGTTTAGTGACGAATTTGGCGGCGGTGGTCGATTCGATACATAATATTTCCTCGGCATCTAGGTTTAGGGCGGGTCGAGGGACGAGACATCCCCCGCGATGGTCATTAACTGGGTGTTAGTCACCAGCGCCGCGGTAAAGAATGGCCACCACCACCTCCTAATTAAGCGAGCGATCCAATTTGGTTACCGATCAGGGTATCTAGGAGGTGGCCATTGACAATAGGTTGATCATTGCAACTCATCAATAAAGGCGCATGGTTCTGACGTGAAGCACAAGGGGGTATTATTGGATAATTAAATTGCTTGCATGATATTAATTAATTTTCCCCAAAATGGATTGATTGCGACGCGTACCACCTACGCGTAAATGCAGGATCCCCTTGTTTGCCATATTTATACTCTAGGGCGTTCGCCGCGACGTTTTCGCTCCAACCACTACAAACCATCAACATTAACCGCTTCCAGCATGGTAATGAACCCCCTGCTCAAAATGCTGTTGAAGTTGAACAAGCTGTTGACCAATGTTCAGCAAATGGATAACATTGGACCGTTGACCCCCGCGGGGCAAACGGTGCTGACACCAATCGAAGGTCCAGCGAACCCTCAACTGTACTTTTCCTACCAACATCCTCAATATAATGAAAGTGACGATATATTACCCGGTAACGAAATGGATTCTAAGGTGTACCTGTTGGTGTTTACCCCGGTGTTTGACCAATTGGTAATGTCAGTGTATACCGATATCGTTAACCGGCCCACCACCACCCCATTTTCGGGCGTGGTTCCTCCGCTGGGAATTGTGCTGATGGTTGCCAATGATACCTTGACTCGGTTACGCCAGTCGCCCCTGGCGGCTGTTTACGACGCTGCCCAGGTGATGACCCCCGAAATGTTACACCAAGACCACTTGACGCCAGTGTTTTTACAATTAATTCGAAAACGCCTCATTGACATTTGCATTACTCATTCCCGCGGGCAACGACCCCCAGAAAAGACAACTGTGTCCATCCTGGGTCACGGTACCATGATGCTGCTGATGTTGCGGCAATATTCCATTTCT
Organism: Diutina siamensis; assembly: GCA_030580155.1. Taxonomy (NCBI): domain Eukaryota; kingdom Fungi; phylum Ascomycota; class Pichiomycetes; order Serinales; family Debaryomycetaceae; genus Diutina; species Diutina siamensis. Next base: position 71,176 of record JAKTSK010000024.1, read on the forward strand.
AATTTGCTGCTAACCGATGTTAATCTCTCGCTGTACCAGGGTCATCAACCTCAACAACCACCTCCCCTCCAACGGCTGCGACTGAGACTTTCGCGTCTGAGTCGGCACAATTCAAATACTTGGTTGCATGTCGGTAATATTTCCCTGATCAAAAACAATCAACTGACTGATTCCTTTACGGACTATGTTCCCCAGCTGTATATTAATCGTCTGGCTAATCTGTGTGGCATGCTGATGATGGGTGACTATACTCCTCCTCAGATCCCCACAAAGATGTCTCAATATACCCCTCCGGAGCTGTTACAAACGATATCTACCCAAACTGCTGATTTTGATGATTTTACTTTTTTTTCTCACCACCAACCTCGGTTGTCGATTCCTGGTGACATGTCACCAAGACTGGACCACGACATGGGTCTGGTTGGTCCTCTCCTGAGGACGCTGCTGGTTGGTGGCGGACATTATGGTGATATGTTGGACCTGCCATTTATGCTGGCAATTCCCGCTGATTCGGGTTACTTTGCCAATGGCTTTGCCGTGCCTCCCCAACTTTCATTGAATCAAAATGCTGCCAGTCCAGTGAGAGAAGACGACCTGGTGTCGCTTCCAGGAAATTATTCGTTGAGTGATAAAAAACGTGATTCCTTGAAGATTAAACGAGGGATCTTGTAGTGTATTATTAATTATAGAATTAACGAGTGACGACAATTTTACTGTAGCATGCTATCATCTATTGCTGCTAGATATTATTCGTATTTTCTATGTCTATCTAACCTTAACTTAATCATGGAAAACAATCGTCGCATCTAAAGGTTGTTTGGCCGAGTGGTTAAGGCGCCAGGGTAAGGTTGAGCTTACTAGCTTCGCAAGAAGATATTCCTGGTCCGTTCGCGGGCGTGGGTTCGAACCCCACAGCAATCAAATTCTTTTTGTTTTTATATCTGTTTAATATAACACCACCAATATTCATCGTAAATTGGGGAAATCATCGTTTCAGTGTCAATCGGCAAATTGAAGCCTTAGAAGCATGGTCTAAAATTTCGTTGACAGTTGTGCGAGTTTGGGTTCCTGGCAGAGAAAAATCCCTCATTCAATGTGAAGTCATCGTTTCACAATTTATCCTTTGCATCCTAATGTCAACTTATATTCTGGTTATTATGTACCTATTACATCATCTTAAATATGAGTGAAACCTCCTTTGACAAACGCCTCTCCAATTCTCTCCAAAAATTGCTTAACCGCCAGACGCATTTCAACACTGATGGATCGGTTGAATAATAGTAATGTCTTTTTATACATGGCGGGAGCAAACTTTTGGAAATCATCATTATCAAGTTCAACGTAGCCCTGGAAGACCTCCACCGCAACTGGTTTCCAAATATTAATGTTGCGCTGTTGAGATTGTTCGTCGTACTCAGCAAATTGACTAATGATTGCTTCACACATTGGAATCACTTGAAGGAGAATTTCTTGCTTTTGTTCAGAAGAATACTTGTCATCATCACAGTAGATGCGGAACATGATGTTAATAAACACCGCCAGCGAACTCAGTTCTTGTTTGAGCAAATTGGGCAATCTTTCAATGATGCCCCCATTCCATAATCTCACTCTCAAATCATAATCTTCATTAAACGAATGGGAAAATTCGTACAGTTTCTTGAGAAGAGATGCCATATTGATCAAGTAGCGGTAAGGTACTGAATCATAAAATGAATCTTGTTCCACCAATTCGGAGAACGTTTGAATCATGTACAACTGAAGCACCAGCTTCACCACAATCAACAGTTTCTCCTTGTGTCCTACAATATGAGGCAACGATGGCTGTGAGGTTGATTGAGTGACATCTTCATCTTCTTCGGTTGGTTCTCTTCTTAATGGATCCAAAGTGAACAATTCCACCGCGGTGGTCAATTCAAACAATTGTTGGAACGAAACCATGACCTTTTCCCATTCGTCATCACCAAACGCATGGGCATTCTTGATTAACAACAGGTATAAGCATTCCCGGCCAATCTTGGCGATGGTATCATTTTCTTGACAAATACACAGCACCAATAATTGAAGAATGGTACCAAAATGAGGACGCAAGTCTTCAAAGAATGCCGTGAACAATGTCACCAACAGATTAAGCGCTTGAATAAATGTTGTCAGAAGCCATACCAGCATCTTATCGTCGAGAGGATCATCGAGACCAAGTGACCAATGACGACCGTTGATAATGGCAAAGAATGGCAACAATACCTTATCCATCATCAATTGCCAAAATTCTTTATCAAAATGTTGACCATATTCACGAATAGTATCAAACAAATGAGTAAGGGCCCTCAGTCTCACTTCCAATTCATCACCACCCATGATAATACTATGAAAGCCCGAAAATACTGGCAACCACAATTTAATGAGAGTTTCCTTGCGTTGTTCAGCATCCTGTTCAACAAAATCAGACAGCAAATGTTGAACTAACCTGATGAGGACATCGAGGGCCGAAAGAGAAATGCGTTGGAATCGTTCGTTTTTGGCCAATTCAGTGAAACAACCGACCAAATCACCAAATGAGTCTCGCTGGACTTCTTCCAGGTACTCTTGATTAATTGTTTGGGCCATTTGGAATGCCTTTTGTACAATTGATTCATGCTTTTCCCTCGCAGCCGCTGTCAAGACTGAAAAGATCGTTTTCCACCCTGACTTGATTTGATGAGCCTTGGCTTGTAACATTACATTGATACATTCCAATACCATATCCTTGACATCCACCAGTCGATTATGAGTCAAAATATATTCGAATGGTTTCAAAAATTCTCTTTGGAATTTAAAATTGGCCAATTCTTCAATATCAAAGAATCTCACCGATAATTGTCTCAAAGAGTCAACAGCAAAGTAAGATACCAGAATGTTGGAATGACACCCATAGGCATTGAAGATCCCCCCCATAACTTGCCATAATTGAGACCATTCTAACCGGATTCTCAGCATATTGTAATAACAGACATCAACGATCTTTTGAAGGGAAAATGTCCGAGGATTATTCAGTTGACCACTCAGTTCGATTTCTTCCGTGGAAACTTCGGAAAGGGCACTTACAAATTCAACAATACCTTCACCAGAAAGTTCGGCCGATTTGGTGAACACTCGATCAATCGCCGCCACCACCGTCGTCTTGGATAACATACTAGCGACATCAGGACGTAAATGTTGGTTGTGGAACTTGCTCGCCGCCAATTGACTTGGGGATGCTGAAGAAAAGAACCCACCGGTGCTAACTGAGTCAACCAGCGACCGCAGGAATCTCAGAGCCAGAACATCAGGAATTAATTGTTGGTCGACCCCTTGAGAGATTAATTGTAATCTTTCAATTTGAGAAATAGCAGTAAGTACCGTCTTCCACAGATTATGGAATCCTTCCCCATCGGTACCTGCCACCTCCAACATCACCAAGATGGCTTCCACCAGTTTCGATTTCATTTCTTCATAATTGTACAACTTCTGTACTGCAATCAACGCATGGAGGAATGCTTCTCTGGCAGTGGAAATGTCAAACATGCAAGAAATCTTGATTGATAACTTAATTCCCTCGAGACAGGTGGAACAAATGTCATAATCTTCATAAGTATTAAGCGGCAGCGTCAATACGGGAAGAATGATCATCCATACGGTATCAAAAATCAGTCTAACGTGGTAGACATGAGTTGCCTCATGGAACTCCGCATCAGTTTTGATATTCTTGAACATTCTTTCCGTCTTGTTGGCCATTTCCCGATAAGCGTGAAAGTATGCTTCCTTGTTGACATCTCTGGAACCAAAGAACAACCCCAGTGATTGAGGAGTAGTTTTAAGTTCCCCTGCCAATAAAGCAGCATGCTGTTCCAGTTGAAGTTTAATTTCATTGGTACGAATGGTTTCGTAGATATCAGTCAAAAACTGAGGATCCAAATTGTCACCATCATTGATCCCCAGGTTATTCGCAATAAACAGTTCAACTGTCATTCTCAGTTTGATTTGAGGTGAGTGTAAATCAGTATTGAGCATAATCACGGAATATGCCAACACATACGCGGTGTCAGCATTAGCAAACACCCCGGGGTTACCCATAACGTACCGTTCAGCAAATTTCAACATGAATCTATCGATTTTTTGCGCTTCCCCTGGTAACCTAAACAGTTGAAGGAATTGACGCAATGCTTCAACAAACAGCATCAGATCAAACTTCATTTCATCGACAAACGCATGCATAATGGCAATATTCTTATCATCACCTTCACCAAGATATTCCCCCAATTCTGCTTTGTCCAACTCTTCACTTGCCAATAAAAACCGGGCGATGGTGACGGGATCTTCATCTTCAAGGAATCCATGATTAATGAAAAACTTAATCCCCCGCTTCCCCAGTGAGTTGAATTGTTTGACCCCATCCAAAAATAATCGTTTGCGTTGTTTTAACAGTTCAAACTTCAGGGGATCATCTTTATCCAATTGCAGTAGCAGGTTATTGCGAGTGTTTCCGATTGACAGCGCCGACAGACCCACCGTGGTCAGTCTATCCCGACGATGAACCGTAGTTGTTGATGATGGTTTATTCATACCTTTATGAGCCCAGGTATAAATCGATCGTAAAAACCCTACCACACAAGAAATGGCACTCATTTTAAGCGCATATTCCACCGGGAATAATTCATAAATTTCGGGTTCAGGAGGTCTCAGCAGCATCGCCGCCAGCGTCAAACTACGATTGATATCGTAGACGGAAATACCAATGCGTCGGTTTTCCGAAAATGCTTGTCTTTGAACTGGAGTCACCTCCACCAACGTATTGGCCAATTTGGAAAGGTGAGCAATGAGCTTTTCACAAATGTTAGGCATGCCCTTTTCACAATCATAATTGAGGTAGAATTCAATGATTGATCTCAGATCATTACAGATTCGTTCAATCACCAGAACAAGATATCTCTTTTGGTGAGGAGTACTTGTTTTCATTTCCGCCACTGGGAAATAAATTTCTTCCCAAAACACCAGGATTTCCTGTTTGAAATGGGAACGCATGTTCAGAATTACCAACCAAAAGATTTCGAGAGATAATTCAAACACGGGCGCCAACGGCAGACCGGCATTTTTTGAAAGCAGTTGACAAATGTAGGGTTTTATCAAGGTGATTAATCTTGAAGTAGTTTCCCCCAGAGCAATAACCACCTGTGGAGATAAAATGATATCCATATGTTCCTTAAGAATGGTATGAATGATGTGCAAGGACAATAATTTGGACCGAACCAGGTGCAGTCTCATGTCAATCAGGTCCCCTTCAATCAGTTTGATTGATATCTTGCACATTGCCCTAAATATAAGATAGGCATCTTTAACCGTGACAAATTCATCATTTGAATCGACCATATCCACGTCTTTCAGCGAGTTTAATTGTTCCATCTTTTCCAATGTTACTTGACCATTCAGGGGAATTTCCAATTCTAACCGAGATCCCAGCGCCCGTAATGACAAGTTGGGATCGACTTCTATTCTGTGATAAATTTCATTAATCACTTGGGTCAACAGTCCCTGGGCCACTGCTTGGTTTTGAGGGGTTAGGGAAAACACAAATACATTATAAATTTGTCTCACCGCTTTCAACAAGGTTGCCCCGTGACATTGCATCACCAAGATACAATGCATCAATGCCCGAATCACTTGAAGTTCCACCTTGGGATCGGTACCCTCTCCTTCAAAACAAGCAGCAATCACGTCCACTGCTCGATTGGTCAATTGGGGTTTATCATCATCAGAGATTATTTGTACATCAAAAAGTTTAACAAACCCATCGATGGCCTTTGATTTGATAGTTGCCAGATGAGTGACTTCACAAATGTGTTTAAGGGCAGAAAATACTGATTCAAAGTCATGAGGATTATCAATTGCTTTCTGGATGATCGCCCGCCATTGTTCTTGTTTCTTGAATTCCTTGTGCAGTAATACCAGTTCAAAAAACGCCAGGTCTCCCGAGATCAGTGTCAGTCGGGAGTGGTTTGACGAGATGGGGTGAGGCAATGGGGAAACCACCTGGGGAGTGTATGACAGGGTAGACGATTGAGGGGCCAGAGGGTCATAGGGTTGGTGGCCCATTGCCGTCGGGGTTGATGGAATTGAAGCCACTCTTGATCCAGTTGGAGTGGGAGTATCAGCAGCGGTATCCACTTGGAGGCTAGGCAATGGACTGGAAACGGGTTGATCATTCGTTGGTTGTTGGGTAATTTCCTCCTCGGGTGGATTTGTCAATTCCTGGGGAGAGATATCACTGACTTCTTCCATAGTCTCGGCATTGGCTTGAGCATCCTCCTCTGGTTTGATTGATTCTGGAGCCTCATCATTCACCTTGGTCTCCTCATCCTTGTCAATTTGTTTATTCTCCTTGGGTTGGTCCTTTGCCACATTTTCTTTTGATTGGTTCAACTGGAGTGGTTCCTCAGTGTGCTCCTGGAAGCCATTGGATTCGGGATCCACAATCATAGAGTCCGTGGCTATGGGTAATTCACTGGGATCAATGTCGGTGTGGTCGGTGGGTCCCACCTCATCCGATAGATTCATTACTTGGAGATTGAGTTGTCAACGAGAACAATAGTGCGGGTACCGTTCTGCTCAACTATGAGTGGCGCCGCAACGCGACACGACACGTACTCAGTTGGCGATAACAACGAGAACAAATCAATGGGAAGGGATTGGTAGATTAGGGTGCAACCATTAGGGGATGTAGTTGTTTATGTTATCATTATTTGTTTCGTGATTTAAATTTTGTTGGGGTGCCTTTGAGTCAATTTCTTCGATCAATTCGCACCTTTTTAATGCGTTTTAAAAATTCTAAAACAATTGCATTAAATGATAAAACTTTTCCTAAACTTTTTCCACGAAGTACACCCAACAATATCTAAAACATCATTGAAACTTTCGTAGCACAAACACGGTAACAATTACAAAACCAAATTCACCACAAATACGTTGATACCACCCCTAATATTCGTGACCAAACCCTCGCCGATGGAGTTCACCGGATTGCAAATTACCGCTTTTTGAAACTCCGGTTATTTACCCGAGAGTGCTTGTTGTAACCGAAATGCACCAGGCGCGCTTTACCCTTCTTAACAACTACTTACGCGTTCCAGTGATGACCAATGACGTTTGAAGAGGGCATGGATAACAACGGCACGTAGAGGCACCGGCAAGGATAAAAGCCTTGTTAGGTGATATTCCTCGATCAATAAAAATTGTCATTAACCAAACCCCCTAAACCAAAGCCCGTGGTTCTGTCAACGTTTATGATCGGCACTAAAAAATACTCTCTAATGCCTTAGAGCAAAATTCTGGTTCCGATTCAGCCATAACACTATCCCAAAACTGCAAGTGTGCACCACAACCCATCTTCCCTCAATTGAGGATAAATCCACCCAAAACGGGTTTGGACGAGGGCGCGACACCCCGACGGGCAAGGATAGAGTAGAAGGTAGTTTAACTAATGACACAAGGTGGTAACCTTGGTTGGGTGGGTATTTTTCATCATTTGTTCTATCTACCCTCAATATCAAAGGGATGGTAGTTACCCCTGTCAAGGGTCACCGAACTGTATGCAGCAAGCGTGCATCCTGCACATTTTGGATGCAGCTCAAACACAGGAGTCCCCCACCTTAAAACAACATCTTCGATCCTACACCACACCAAGCGAATCATCAGATGTTGAGACCAATCTTGCTGATAGTTGGGGTGTTGAATCTCATTTGTTCAGTTCAAGCCGTTTCCCTGGTGGCAATGGTAGTGCTGAAGGATAACACGGTGTCGTTGACGGCAGATGGCGATAACCAAAGTGCCTTGTTCTCATTATGGCACTCGCAAATGGCAGTGAAAGGAGAAGCAGTGTGTTTTGATTATGGTTGTATCCACCCTGAATCAAGTGAAGTGGCTCCTCCTTATAAGGTGGGGTTGGGGATGGAACAGTATTTCGGGGGTAACGTTAATGATCTGATTATTCACCAATGGAAGCAGGCAGGTGTCATCGACACCCAAACAATTTCTCTCCGTCCCAAACCCAGCATGAACTCCATTGCTGTGGTGGTTGGTGGCCAGTTGAATGGATACCCTCACCAGTCATTCCCCCTTGATGAGATGATGCTGATTAAAGATGTGATGGTACCGATTGATTATGATGATAACCAACAACCAGTGGTTCCCCAACCATTATATGATGAGTTGATTGAATACCTTGGTGGAGTGGAGGTAGATTGTCTGAGGGTACCCACCCTTCAAGTGAGTTTTAAGCTTGGAAACTCGATCATCGATACCACCGTGAGAGATTTTGTGGTACAAGATGGCAATACTTGCCGTTTAAGACCGGTGGCAGGCGACCGGTTTTCCATTTCCGCCATTTCTCCCAAGTTCATCATCGATTATGATTTGGATACAATGACAGGACGTCTCGGGAGACCCCTGATGGCTTCTCCTCTCACCAAAAGTGATCTCATTATCTATGGGGGCGGGGCCCTCGGGTGTATGCTTGTATTAGTATTTGCTGTGATTGCATTGATGCCTCATCGCCATTATGTAAAATTGGTTGAAGATGAAGAAATCCAACGTGGAGAGAAATAGCGAATAAATCGGAACACTGATTAAAATAATTTCATTAACGCAAATGGGTATTCGTGGTCCTTACGAAGAATCACCGATGTCAATACCGAATATAATAGAAAGAGCATCATATTGGCACCAATCATTGCTAATGCCTTAATATTACCCGACTTGATCGATGAGGTGGAACTAACCTTGTAATTACCTAACCATACCATCAATACAAGTGTTGCTGCTAACGAAGCATATACCAATGCGACAATCACAACTTCCACGCCAAACTGGTAGTGTTGACCACCACTAATATAAATTAGTCCATGATCATTATGAGCCACAAAGGGCACTCCCATTTGAACGGTAAATTGATAACCACCAATGCATGCCAATGTAAACAAAAGCAGTAGTACCATCCACCCATGTGATTTCTTTAATTTAGGGAATATTTTCGCTCCCTTTTTCTTAATGACAAGAATTGGAATCAACGTCATTAAGAAAATCTTCATAAATTGACTAATATCAAATGTTTCAGGAATTTGGACATTTTCTTTACAAAATTGATTGATGAAATCAGCAAAATTTTTCATTTCAATTTGAAGATCATCCAGCTGGGGACGGAACTCATGATGGATCTCTCGAAGAATTCCATAATCGTCATTAATGGGAATATCATCACCATCTTTATTAGCTGGGAATAACCAAATATTAGGTACATTGTTCATCCCCATGGCTTGAATGAGACCATGATTGGAAGAATCAGCAAGGTCAACCACGGCGAAAAACAACAGTTTAGAGTCTTGATGTTGTTGATTCCATAAATTGGCAACATTACCAATTAGTTTAGGTAAAGTTTCCACGCAATATCGACACCCATGATCGGGGAAGGTCAGGGTGAACACCACCACTGAATTATAGTCTCGATGGCCACTAAAGTCAGAAAAATCCCCATTGGAAATGGGAATGATAAATTCAGCTGAAGTAAGTGATCTTTCGAATAGTTCTTCCTTTGTTGCCCATACTAAGTTGGCAAACACAAATGGGAGGAACCACAACATGATGCGAAAGTTATGCGCAAGAATGGATGGTGATTAGTGAGGGGCGGACCGAATCAGTATGAATGTTACAGAGATATGTAAGCTATGCTTCCAACGAGTTTGATGATAATAATATTACAGATATATACAAGCTATGGTTCCAATGGGCGCTTCTTTGAATTATAAATGGTGACATTGGTATCATATTTGACATGACCGTCGGCACCAATATCCCAGAAATAACCAAAAAAATCCTCCATTTGTTTAGTAGTAATTTCCCCCAACTCTTGTTCCAAGTATGGTATATTTCTTGCCTTTTCTTCATCGATCAATTGTCTAAGACTATATCCTTGATCGATAATTGGAGTAAACTCGCGGGTTCGATCGTTAAGTAATGATCTTCGGGGAACACCAAAGAAGTGGTCAAACTCCAGATCACAATAAACGACATTATTTTCAGGGAAATCTTTCAGATCGATCTCCTTGTTTCGTTTAGTTTGAGGGGTAGGCGCCAGCTCATTCTCTTGAATGTAGAAATTTCGAAGGAGTTGAATGCCCTCAGTTCGACAAATACCACCAAAACTAGGATAATTTCGATTAGGTAATTTGGTATTGGTATTGACTGAAATCACGGTGCCATTACCGCCAAACCGATCATTTCCAGCCCCAAAAATCACTCGGTTAATCCCAAGCTGACGAAGATATGAGGCACACATGATACACGGCTCTACCGTCACATAGAGGGTGTGATGACTTAGATCAATACCTTTAGCGGTGAGCCGTTCAAATGCTAAAAACTCTGCATGGCGAGTGCCATTAAGTGATACATTGGTATAATTATAACCAATCAGAACCACCTTGTTGGTGGCATCATCGACAACAACACATGCCACTGGGGTTTCCCCAAATAGGAGTGCCTTGTACGCCACAAACACCGCCAGCGCCATGTGCTGGAACTCATTACTCAAGTCCATGATGGTCGCACCAAGACAAGATTGTTGGACCCATGTCGTTTTTGGCTCGTCAATTGATCAAACAAAAGGGAGATGGCCAAAAGATGCCATCACTTTCCGAATTGATTGAGGAGGAAAAATCACAACAACAACGAGATAGTCTGTCTCCGCCAGTGGCGGCTCTGGCGGCAGTCCTGTCGTCATCAGTGGCGGCGCCACCTCCACCGGCCACCGCTGATAGCTCAGAGCAAATCTGGAATGATTACCATATTATTCAAGACGAATTATTTAAAAGGAATCAAGTTGAAGGATTACAAGTATATTATCAATGGCCCCAGCTGGACTCGGATCCATTATTTATATTCAATCATGGTGCCGGATCATCATCCATGACATTTGCCATGTTGGTACAAATGCTACAGAAAAAACATCCTGGGGTTGGAGTGGTTGCTTATGATATGAGAGGCCATGGAGTCTCCCCTAATCCTGACCTGGTGTACGGATTGGATCGATTGGTGGCGGACTTTGACCTGGTGTTTCGCTTTGTCACCTCTCATACCACTAGTCTGATCTACCTCGTGGGCCACCTGCTTGGTGGTTCGGTGGTGGCCAAATTTGCTCTGGAAAATTCCCATTCGCAAATTCGAGGAGTGGCCCTATTGGATATCGTTGAAGAAACGGCAGTACAATCATTGGTATCAATGCCTCAATTTGTTAAATCTCGCCCTAAACAATTCCCTTCTATCCTTCGTGCCATTCAATGGCATATGGAACAATTACTTCATAATCATCAACTGGCAAAGATTTCTGTTCCTGATTTAATTAATCAAGATAGTCTAACTTGGAAAACTGACCTTGAGCTCACTCAGCCATATTGGCCCACTTGGTTTGAAGGATTATCGGAAAACTTTTTAAAATTTCGAGGGCCAAAATTACTCGTTCTTTCTACTCATGAAACGTTGGATAAACAATTGATGGTGGGTCAAATGCAAGGCAAATATCAATTGGTGGTATTTAATAATTCCACTGAATGTGGCCATTTTGTTCATGAAGATTTACCCATGCAATTGGCGGTGACATTACTCGATTTTGTAAAGAGAAATGAAAACCCTCAAAAATTCATGGAAGATGAACTTGGAATTACTCCTAAATGGGGAGGGCTGATTGGTAAGTAACTTGATTTATCTAAATAATCTATTCATTGGCCACCGATCTACCAAATAACCCAACTCTTAACCAATCCAAACAGATCGAAAGTTGGTTTTCAATACTCAAACACATGTAGACATAGGCCGATCTCCACAAATAGAAAGTGAACGAGCCACCAGTTTGAACATTGGAAAAGTCAGCCACCATAATATCGGCCACTGCCTTTTCGGAACCAATATAGGCAAGGGCACCCATGTGGTGGTAGACGAAATTGGAGGGCTTCAGCTGGATCCGTTCGAGTTTACGTTGTAATCTGTCAAAGTTTTCCGGACGAGGATCATTAACCATTTCATACTTTATGCGGTCAATTTCCGCGAGTCTCTTGAAGTGTTTGGCCAAAAAGTGACCTTCTTGGAACGCCACTTGAGCAGTGGGAGCATACTTTGTAAAAGTGCAATCACCGAGACCATAGATGAACCCGTCGGAACCATCGACACACAACGAATCATCGACGAGTAACCCTCTTCTAGCCGTCTTTTGTTCTTCAATTTGTGACCAAATCTTCTTCACAATGGGACGAGGAGCATTACCAGTGGCCCAAATCAATAACCCATAAGGAATCTTGATATCTTCCTTGGTTCCATCAGGCTTGGTGTGCACGGCGGTAACGTGAGTCTTATCAACCCCCTTGACCATACACGAAGTATACATCTTAATGTTGGTTTGTTCAAACACTTCGGCGGTGTATTCCACGAGCTTGGGGTTGAACGCATTCAAAAGATGAGGTTGACCTTCCACCATCAGCACTGACATGTCCTTGGCCACATTGGGGATCCATTTCTTTAAATCTTCATCGATGTAGTCCATGATTTCCCCAGCAGTTTCCACCCCAGTGGGACCACCACCACAAACAACAACCGATAATAACCGTTTCCGTTCAGGGTCATCCACGGGCAACATATTACCAGCTTCAATGGCATTCATCAACCCTTTTCTAACTTCAGAGGCATCGGAAACTTCCTTAAGGAAAGAAGAGTTTTCAGCAACCCCAGGAATTCCAAACGTCGATGGTTGGGCACCCACGCCCACCACAAGGTAATCATAATTCAATTCAGTAACAATTTCTTCCACGCCAGTCTTTTCAACAATCGTCAGTTTGGTGGAACCGGAATCCTCACCAGAATGACCCGAATGAACCGTGGTCGATTGCTTGATGGTAAGACGCTTCGACTTGACATCAATATCGGTGGCTTCAGCTTCCAAGTAAATCACTTCCCCAGGAAGCTTCCGAGTGATCAGTCTCACCGGTTCACAAAGCGATTCCGTCCGAAGAGTACCGGTAGGAACAGAGGGCAACAATGGGGTAAACAAAAAGTAGTTTCTCGGCGACACAACAACGACATTGTAAAGGGTGGTGTCCAAATTTTTCAATAAGGAAATTGACCCCCACCCTGACCCCAAAATAACAAGGGTCTTCTTGGGTTGGCCATTGGGAAACACGGGAGTTTGAGGCTGCTGGGGACTGGGGTTGGCTTCATTATGAATCTTGTACAGAAGTACCGCCCCTCCGGCCACCAACCCCACCAATACACTGCGGTAAGTGAATCTCCAAACCCGCTTCAACAACAGCTGTTTAGCTGGGGCTGACGTCGAAGCGTATCTCATGCCAACCATCCGAGGCAATGGCCTGCCCCCGATTCTGGTGGCTCCAATTCGTAACATGGTTGTACTGGAAACTTTATCAGTCGCGCCTGCGTCACTATATATATAGAGTGAATTATCCCCTCGGGTGTGCTTCTCCCGACAGTTAAATTGCGACCTAAGTTTGCAGCCAGGCACAACAATAGCTTGGGATGTTGAATGGTAACGGCTGCTAACAATCACAAACTATGGTTGGATTAAGCTTGTATTTGTGATTGCTCCATTTGGGGGGTTAGTACTCCGGAGATGACATTGGTGCGGACTAGGTCAACCCAGAAGTGGGGTCAATTGCGGGTAATCGGTTATGACCTCCATCGGGATCCTCGGTAGTTAATAGATTGGATCGCAGCTGTCAATTTATTCAGTTGGTGAAGTGATAATGCCCATTGTCCATCTTCCATGATCCCTGTGATAAAGCGAGGCTTGTTAGTGCTTATTATCATCGGCACAAAGTCGGTCATTGCAGTCAACCATTCATCTACAGTGTAATGTAATCATTAGCGACCTTACGCTAGCGACCTTACGCAAAAACCAGCCATTAATTAGCTATTTGACTATATGATAAACCCCTCGACGACATAAATTTCGAGTGGGAGAGGGTCTGGCGCCGGCACTCTAGATCACCTCCTCATCCTGGTCCCGAGAATCAAAGTAATTGCCAAAGGTGTATACGGTAAGATAAATCAATCCTCCTCCAATTTCGGTTAACCACATCAGGGTGGTGGTTAACGACAGCAGATGGTTCAATACCACCGGCAACGCCACTGCTGATAACATCAACATCCCCAGAATAAATTCAGCCAGCTCTTTGATGGTACTGGCATGAGTCAGACTGGTGGCATCAAAGCTAAATTCATAATCCCCTGCTCGTCCCTTAGCAATGGCTTGAGGTAAAGGACAGAGGCCAAAGAGGATACCGTCGACAATCGGCATCCAATTGCCGTTGATACCGGCTAAGATGACAAGAAGGAACCCAACTGAAAGCACCACCAGAAGGGAAATGATCTTATTAAGCGGGTTTCCCCGATACTCCGAGGTTGAATTCATCCGTCACTAATTAGGAGTGGTGATTAGGTGTGCGGGACATTGAGCCGCACCAGCCACCTACGATTAACCATGTCAACCTCGGCCGATCTTGAGGTAGTTGAGGTCAAGCCACGGGTATTCAAGGCAGATGTATCACCCTTGGGGTTTCTGGTGGTACTGAAAAAGGATACTACCAAAAGACCTCTTTCTGATGCTCAGGTGGAACAGTTGAAACAAAAAAAGGCATGGGAAGTAGCCACCGGACCCGCCAAGTCGTTGCCGATGAATGCCATTATGGGATATATGACGGGAAATTCCCTTCAAATCATTCCCATTTCCATGACTTTTATGATGCTTTTAAATCCATTAAAGGCGATCTTTACTGAAACCAACCCGACCTTTGATCGAATGGACTTAAAGGATAAGAATCTGGCATTATTCTTGAAATTGGTATTTGTGGTTTGTCAATTGTTGAATATGGGGATTGGTGTGTATAAATTGTATACCATGGGACTTATTCCTCATGCTGAGGGAGATTGGTTACTGTGGATGGCACCGGTTAGCTTTAAGGAAAAGGTGTATATTTTAGGGTAGCTACTTACTGGTAGGGATTGTATAATAGATAAATATGATTTAGGAGGGTTATTTGTGGTCATTGGTGTCATTGGTGGTGGTGACTTCCTCCACTTCCTCCACTTCCTCTTTGGTCACGTCGTTTGTATCTTCTGATCCTTCCTCCTTCGTAGTGGTCACGCCCTTTTTATCCTCTGAGACCTCCTCCTTCGTCCCATCCTCAACTACCTCCTTGCCTTTCCCAATCATTTCATCCACTCGACTATCCCCCCCATCCATAACCATCCTCTTTTCATAAATCTGTTGCAAGTTAAACTTGTCATACTTTAAATAATCTTCAACCACTGCCATACCAATGTTATTCTTATAACACTGTATAATAATCACCTTTTCATAATTCTTCAATTCAGCTTCATGACCATACTTGGCCCGATCAATCGATTCAGCCACCGTTTTAATAATCACCTCCCGAGGAATGGTGTTGAAATTACGACGATCAACCATAATATAATACTTTACGGGTTTTTGACCTTCTCCACTGTGAAAATGAGGCTCGAGCACCTTTTCTGCCAATTTCTTTAATTCGTCAACACTGGCCAGAACCGAATAAGTCACAGGAATCAACTTTTGGGTGACTCTGGTCCGTTTCTCTTTAGTTTCAGCCAATTCCTTAGCAATACCATGTACCAATTTAACTGGATCAACCGGCAGTCTCGTCTTGATGAAGGAAAGACACATACAATCCAAATTAATGGGTTTAATCGGCTCCTTCCGAGTCAGTTTCACCACCAGATTCAATCCATCCACTTCTCGTTTGATTTGGTCTTCAATAGATAATTCTTGTTCATCCTCCAGCCCTTCTCCTTCTCCTTCTTCACTCATGTCGAAGTATTCTTCGGCCTTTTCTTTAAATAACGCCAATAATTCCTTACGGCATTGTCCTTCCTTGTTCTTAATACAAGTGGCATAAACACCAGAATATCCTGGTTCAATGATCCCCAGCGCCACCCGATACTTTTTCACTCTCTGGCCATTGCCACCTGATGCCAGTCTCTTGCCCATCGCTATCAATTAAGGTGAACGCGGGTGCACCCATGTTGGATCAGCTACCACGTGAGGTGGTTCTTGGGATTGCTAACCGTTTGGGGTATGGTGATCTCTTACATCTACGTCAGGTATGTCACCAACTTAACTATACCTTGGCATTGTTTTGGGGCCAGGTGTGTCGTACTACCTGGGGACATGGCTGGGAGTTGTACCAATTGACGCTTCCACCACAAGGATTGACGACGGTTTTGCAAATGTCACATCGCAAACATTGGATTCTACATCAGCCAAAGTATCTTGGTTTTGTTTCCCATCTCACCAAGGATGATCTCCCCGTAATTTTGGACATTATTGAAGATTCGTCCATCGATGAATCTCGTCGAACTTACTTTCGAATGGTGATTAGAATATTGACATTTGAATTGGGAATTGAAAAATTAACTCGAGGGTTGACTATTCCTGAACGATGGTATGGAGTGGATATGGTATTTAATCATAACTATTATCTCGGACGTCCCCCATCGACGATAATGCATAGACTCGATGAAGAAATATATCTTCGTCGTATGGTTCCATTGATTGTATCCGGTGATACCGTTACCTTTCCTCTGGAGATCAACTATCTTCAAATGGTGCTTCGGGCGAGTAAAATTATTGTGTCAGAGATATTTAGACATGGTGAAATCAATACTACTAATAATATTGATGAATATTGTTTACTGAAGGTTTATCAAAAAACTGGCCGCGCTAGTGAAGCATTGGCTGTGACCATTCTTCATGAATATTTACGTCGATTCTTCACAAAATATTCATTAGCCATTGGTAATCAACCAGTTCAATTTCAAGGAAAGTTTCTGGGAGTTTTCCTTCAAATTGGCAATGGTTACTTTTATCTTCGACCCCATTCGGGTAAAACTTATTACAAGGTTGAGGTTTTTACCTTTTCAGAAGTGAGACAATTCTTACGATCAACTCTATCATTTAATGACCAGCAAATATCGAATTATCTTCAACAGGTTGATCCTACCTCGGTATTGACGGAAATAACCCAGTTTCGTCCCTCACCATCGCTGGAATCTGTTTCATTCGGACAATATGTGTTAAAATCAATTATATCTAACGATAAACGTGAAACAGGAGTGGTGATGTTTCTGAGACATTCTAAACTCCAACTGTTTATTACTAAAGTGGGAGAATATGTGTTTTATTTACCCATTGTTTATCGATTATTATCACCCACCAAACGAGAACTTTTGGTACATTATTTCAATTCGATTGAATCACTCAAACAATTTAATTTACCCATTATGGATATTGACATGACCAAAGTGACAGATATTATCAACCATACTCATCATATTACCCCATATAATATACTAACCCTGGTGATGATCTTGGCTACCAATAAACAGGCAGTTGCCATTGGTAGCGTCGATGATGGTTACGTGCTAGTGTACGAGGGAACGCAGTTTTTAATCTTGGCCACCGAATCAATAATGGAAATTAATGATCTGGTGGCTCTGATCATTTCCAATATGGACATCACCATCGCTACCGTTCTCTACCCTCGATTATTTAATCGCAGGTAATCGTTCCTGCATACCAATTGAAAGAGATAAACTATCTCCGGTTCGGAACCACACGCGAGTAATCTCCCATGTTACCATTCACCGTGATCCGGGGGTACGCCACTACCCCGGTCAATTTCTACAAAATCCTTGATTTACCAACCAATGCTCTGATAAAAGAGATCAAGATTAAGTTCAAGACTCTTTCCAAACAATACCACCCCGATCTTAATACTCATCTCAGTGATGATGAAAAGGCCGCCAATAGCGAAACCTACTTGCAAATGGTGACAGCTTATGATACCCTTAAAGATGTCAAGAAGAAGAAACAATATGATGCAAGTCTACGTGCTTCGGGAGTTCAAGTAGCTCAGAATGCCAAACGGGAGTGGTCGAATAAATACTATGGGGAAGCGAAATATTACTCCAAAAGCAGTGGATCTTACTCTAGTTCTGGATTAAACAGTCGACGCCACCGTATCCGCTATCATAACAGTGATCATGATACCGCTCAACTGTCATTTCAAGGTAATCGTACTCAGTTCGGTGATAAATATGATGTGCCTCACTTTGATTATGATCACCATTTGAATAAAAATCTAAAGTTTGAACAACGACTCATTAACAAGACCCTTAGTGAAGGGGAACAAAAGAGAATATTATCGATGCTTCAACGAGACGGCAAACCCGTCGACGAGGAGACCGCCACCAAACACTTGTTACGTCACATGAGAACAATGCAGGCGTCGCCTTCGTTATCTTCCACCACTGCTTCCCTGACCCTGTCGCACAACCCTTATGTGTACCAGCCACATAATCTGTCATCATCGCAGGGGTCGAGTTTTATGCCGAAATTACTCATGATGGGGGGAGCGTCGCTGGGATTGTATTTGTTATATCATCTCTTGACTTAGAGTTGCCCATTGCCCATCCCCCCATCAGCCAACTTGAGCATGTCGATCACCCCACTTATTTGGATTAAATGTCCTACATTTAAACATAATCGCCCACGTCAAACTGTGGGCTCATGTCCTCCAATCTCGTTGCGATGTCTCTCGGTCGGCAAAAAATGAGGGAGAATTGGGCCGATCGGTGGTGGATGTACCGAATGATAAAAACCATTGAAGGAGGTGGCGTTCAACCACCATGGCTGTGTCATTGATTCGGAGTTGACCCCGAACTAGCCCAAGCCCCTCGCCAATGGCCTCAATTCATCTGATGTTAATGCCGTCCTACATAAATCATACGATTGAATTTAATACCAATCACAGTTTAGTATATGCAGGTTAAGCCGCACCACCATTTCCTATGTACGACGGGAAAAAATTTAATTATATAAAGCTCCACTACCTCCCTCGCCAGGTTGAAGACATTTGATTTGAAAATCATGACCACCAAGGATACTTGTGGACCCGAGCTGATCCATGACACGCGGTTCCCCATTCGCCAACGCATGGAGGCCCTTGTTCGGCTTAAACAACAGCAAATCACCGATGCTCTCACCAAGCTTGATACCGTCAAGTTTACCACCGATACTTGGGTAAGAGGTAATGATGGTGGTGGGGGTCAATCGATGGTGTTACAAGATGGTACTACTTTTGAAAAGGGTGGGGTTAACATTTCCGTGGTTCATGGTAAGCTACCCTCCCAAGCAGTGCAACGAATGAAGGCTGATCACCGCAATTTAAAGGGTTCAGAAATTGATGGTTCGGTCAATTTCTTTGCTTGCGGACTTTCCCTCGTCATCCACCCCCATAACCCTCATGCTCCAACCACCCATTTAAATTATCGTTACTTTGAAACTTCTGACCCAGAAACTAATGAAATTAGTGCGTGGTGGTTTGGCGGCGGCGCTGATTTAACTCCCCTGTACTTGTATGAAGAAGATGCGAAGAACTTTCATTTGCAACACAAGTTGGCCTTGGACAAGTATGACACCACCCTCTACCCCAAGTATAAGAAATGGTGTGATGAATATTTCTTCATTAAACATAGAGGGGAAACCAGAGGTATTGGTGGTATCTTCTTTGATGACTTTGATACCAAGCCCGCTGACGAAATCTTACACCTAGTCGAACTGTGCTTTGATGCGTTCTTACCGGCATACATACCATTGGTAGAAGCGCGGATGAACACCCCCTTCACCGAAGAACAAAAGAAATGGCAACAAATAAGACGGGGACGTTACGTTGAATTCAACCTTGTGTTGGACCGGGGGACTCAATTTGGGTTACAAACCCCAGGGTCAAGAGTGGAATCAATTTTAATGTCATTACCCGCCACCGCTAGTTGGGTGTACGACCATCACCCGGCTGCCGGACTGGAGGAAGAAAAATTAATCCAAGTATTGCAAACGCCAAGAGAGTGGGTTTAATGATTAATGAGCGATGATTACATGATAATGGCTTAGAGAGAAGAATGAATAAACGATAACCAACCAACCCGACAGAACTGTTTCCATTGTCATATTTATTCTATTAATGCATTAACGATCGACTTCCCCAAACACCAAGTCCATGGTACCAATGATGGCGACGGCATCGGCCAACAAGTTACCCCGGGAGATGTGGTCAAAGGCACCCAAGTGAGCGAACCCGGGGGCTCTAATCTTACATCTGTAAGGTCTTTCCGAACCATCAGACACCACGTACACCGCCATTTCCCCCTTGGGGGCTTCGATGGCAGTATAGGTTTCCCCTTGGGGCACGGCGTACCCCTTGGAGAACAACAAGAAATGGTGGATGAGAGCTTCCATATCTTCCTTCATGAATCCTCTGGGAGGAGGAGAGATCTTATAGTCTTCCACCTTGACGGGGCCTTGAGGCATGTCGTTGATACATTGGTGAATGATTCTCAACGATTGTCTGAATTCGACCATTCTGATGAGGTACCGGTCGTAACAATCACCATTTTCACCAACAGCCACGTCAAAGTCGACTAAATCGTAGGCATCATATGGTTGGGACTTTCTAATGTCAAAGGGGATACCAGACCCTCTCAACATCACCCCCGACAACGAGTAGTTCAACGCATCATCGGCGGTGACCACCCCGACATCGACAGTTCTATCCTTCCAGATACGGTTATCAGTAACCAATTCTTCAACTTCATCGATTCTGTCACCGAATTGAGTGGCCCATTGGTAAATGTCATCAAGCAAACCGACGGGAAGATCTTGAGAAACCCCCCCGGGTCTAACGTAAGCAGTGTGCAACCGGGCTCCCGACACTCTTTCATAAAATTCCATCAACTTTTCTCTTTCTTCGAACCCCCAAAGGAAAGGAGTCAACCCACCCACATCCATAATATGGGACAACACCGACATACAATGGTTAAGAATCCGGGTGATTTCACCAAACATGGTTCTAATGTACTTGGCCCGCAAAGGAACTTCCACGTTTAACAACTTTTCCACGGCCAAGGCAAACACCAATTCGTTGGTCATCATCGAAACGTAATCTAACCGGTCAAAGTAGGGAAGAGCTTGCATATAAGTCTTAGTTTCAATCAACTTCTCCGTCCCCCGGTGCAAAAGACCAACGTGGGGGTCAGCCCGAATGATTTCTTCCCCGTGAAGTTCCAAAATCAACCGCAACACCCCGTGAGCGGCGGGATGTTGAGGACCAAAGTTGATGGTGAACGGTCTGACCTTGGTCCCTTGCTTGTCGACATTCTTGGGGGAATCAAAGGTGCTATAAGTCATGTCGACTTCGTCAAGGACTTCGGTGAAAGTAGTCTTGCCAAACATCCCTTCATTATAGTCGGAGTACCGTTGAGAAGTACCCACCGCCGGTTGGAACTTGGGGGGGTCTTGGGTGGGAGTGGCAGCTTGTGTCCGAAGGGTGGAAGACATCAATCTGGTGGCCGAAGCCGGGGCCAGAGCCCTAGGCAAGCTTCTGAACACAGTTCTAGCTCTTAACATTGGGTTCAGTAGAGAGAGCTTTGAATGAAAAGTATTTCTATTGGATAAGCGCGAAGTACTGCATACAACCAAGAGTGTGCCAAATTATTTCATTTGGTTGAAGAGGTGGGGGGGTACGAGGTGGAGGAGAATGATTAGGAGGGGGTGGTTGATTAATTTCAGAGAACGTTCTATTTAATTTGGATTAGGTCAATTCAATTGATTAGGCGGTGTTTGTTTTTATTAATTGGTTGAGGATCACCAGTAAATGTGCGCCAGGAAACGGCGCTACTGAGCGAAAATAGGCCATTGATAAACAACTTTTTTACTAGGGACAAATTGAATAATGTAGTTGTTTTATAAGTGATTGAATTGGTAATGGACCAACTTTTCATTGGCTGGGCAGTACACGTGACCGCACACGTGACACCATCACACACTGACGATTATCCACAATCAACCCCTTTTGCACCTCTCCCAATCCCCAAAATCGTCCAACTTGTTTAATTCTCCTTCCTTCATCCCTCTCCAACCTCACTGTAACCCACTGGGTGGAAATTATCACTACGCGCAACCGCACTCCACGTACCACCTGCTCAATCACAGATGAAGTTTGGCGTCGTGGTGGTCACCCTTGCTGCCTCTCTAACAGCATGGGGTCATCAATTTTACAATGAATCCCTTCATTTAACTCCCTTCAGTCGAAACCGTATCCTCACCTCGTTTGAATTCGATGTTCAGCTGGGTCCACTTGAATTTAATTCCAATACCGATTCAAGTGAACACTATACCTATTTCCCCCGGGCATTAGGGCCATTGGTCGAAAAGTCCAAGGCAAGAGAATTGCATTTACGGTTTGGTCAAGGATGGTGGGATGCCGACCAATGGGGTCAACTTCCTTATAATGGTACGCGATCTGGAGGTACCGGGGTGGAGATTTGGGCAGTTATCGAAGCTAGTGATTTGGAACAAGCTAAACTTCAATGGTTTCGTTTGACCAAGACCCTTTCGGGATTCTTTTGTGCCTCGCTTAATTTCATCAATGATGCCATCACCACCATGCCCAAGTATGTGGTGGATGAAGGCCAAGGGGTCTTGATGGATAGTGCCAATCATTTATACTTGTTAAAGGCGTCTTTGCCATCTGAACCCATTTGTACGGAAAACTTGACTCCCTTCCTTAAGCTTTTACCCACCAGAGGTAAAGCAGGGATCTCGCTGTTGTTGGATGGCCATAAGCTTTTTGATTCATTATGGCATGCTATGCTGCTTGATATCATCACCCAATGTAACGATGATGATTGTCATTTACAAATGCAACAGACCATCAGTGCCGTTATTGATGTCAACCGGTCGATTCGGAAGCAGAAGGAAGGGGGGATCCCCAAACCAATCTCGGGTGATGAACTTAGATGTGATGAAACCAAAAAGCACGATGCTTGGGTTTGTTTCCCCAAGAATGAACCACAGAATATTGCTTATTCCTTGAAGACGGTATTTGGAAAATCAATCAATGGTGCCGCTTTTGCTGACCCTCAAGGGTCGAAGGTTGTAATTAATGTCAATCCTAACCTGTGGATGGTTGATTTCACTCAAGAAGATTCGGAAGTACCCTATGCTTCATACTCTAAAATATCGACGGTGGAAAGATATCTTGATCCATTAGGAGCTCAAGATATTAAACTTGATTGTTCCAATAATACCGAACTTGCAGCCATTACTCTGCCTCCATTATCAGTTGCGAGATCATTGACTGGTTACTCTCAAGACAAGGGGGGCATCAGAGTTTCTTTTACCAATCTTCTCAACCAACCGACCAAATTTGTCTATTCGGAAACATTACCGTGGTTTATGAAGCTTCATATGCACACTTTGGCGATTACTGGGTCATCTTCCAATGCTGAATCGTGGATTGTTGATCAATTCTATAGACCACTGATTGACCGCAAACGTCCTCTGCGTCTTGAGTTTATCATTGAATTACCCCCTAAAGCGACGTTGACGTTATCCTTTAAACTCAATAAGAATTTATTGCTTATTCATGAATACCCTCCTGATGCAAACCATGGATTTGCCATTGATCCTGCGGTGATTCAAGTGATTGATCCCAGTTCCAATACCATTGGCTATGAATTTAGAACTACTAGTTTATTGTTGACATTACCCGTACCCGATTTCTCCATGCCATACAATGTGATTATTTTGACGTGTACGGTAATGTCGCTTGCGTTTGGTTCAATATTCAATTTATTGATCAAAAAAGTGGTGACGGAAGAAGAATATCAACAAGCGGCAGAAAAGAGCGGATTTGGCAAATTGAAAAAGAAGATTAAGGCATTCAAAGCAATGATCAAGCGCAAGCAGTGAGGAGGGGACGTGGTTGTTTATATTTAATTCATAAACCGACACTTAATGGACAATTAATTGATAACGTCAATTACTATATACCGGTTCAATCCACTAAGTGAGGAATTGTTCGATTTCATCCCAGCGTTACTTTTCTTTTTCACCACAATCGGGCAAATGGAACTTTGATTTAATCGCCAACAGAAATCCCCAAATAAAAATATCAATTGTTGCGGGGACCCATTGGGGGTAGAGGCGGAGGAACTTTAAAAGTAAAGGTATTTATATTAAGGCCAGTACCAAATGATTTATCACCACCAGGTTACCAACATTTGTATTTGACCCAATTTCTCTAAGATAAATTATTGTCATATATTCATTAAAAGGGGTCTTCATAAGGGTCTTCTTCATCGTAATCATCATCTTTTTCAAATTCATAGACAATGGCACCTCCCGAGGATCCCAAACTGGTTTGTGCCTGGAGATAGGGCAAATCAACCTGATCCCGAGCCGCCCGTTGCTTATTTGATGTCATCAAATTGAATGTGGTAAGATCAGCCAATAATGCCTCATCTTCTTCTTGAGATTTCTCTTCTTGTTTTCTTGGGGTATAGGTGTGAGTGTTGGAATCAATGGTGAACCAGTACTTGGTCAGCCGTCCCAGTTTACGACGATGAGTCAATTCCAATTCAAAAATCGCTTTGTTTAGCCCCTTGACTAATTGAAATTTACTCAATTTTTCTTCAAGGTCAGCGTCATCTTCAACTTGAGTAGGGTATACTTCAAAGATGGCCTGGGCAATAAATGAGAGGAGGGTGAGCAGATCAGGATAATTAGAAAGGTCAGGGGAAACATTTGAATGTAAATGCTCGTGATTGTGAAGGGTGGCAATGATGGTTGTGGTGGGCAGCATCAATTTTTGGATAAACAGCGTCAATTCGGTTGTTTCGATATAATTGAGAGAATCAATCACCACCACCCGTCTCTTGGTGGAATCACCTAACTGGTTCATTCTACCAACAATTTGTTCAGTACTAGTGCCCATGGCATCAATACAGTGATTGGACCATGCTGGCTGTCTCACAGCTTCAAAGGTGATGGCAATTATCTCGGCGTGGGAGATGTTGGAAAGTACTTCACTCAAAAGGAAATGACTGGATTGAGCAATCAGATCAACCAAAAGATAGAATCCCGTCTCTTTGGCCGACATGAGTCGCTTTAGGAGCACAGTGGAGGTGTTCATGGTGGCAGTAGCGATGCGATGATTGAGCCGCACCTTCGTGATTGTTAATGATATGCCTATCCCCAGGTATAGTGCCCCAAAGCAAGTGTTGACGACCACTGACGGTGGGCCAGATCCCCTTATGGTGACCAGAACTCGACGAGATAATCACCGGGGTAATGGGGTGGAACCTGTGGCGAAAATGGAACCACGAAAGCGACCAAAAAGATGGGATGTCACTGCAGAAGAATATGAACAACGAAAGAAGGATGAACTCCTGGTACAACCATTAGAAGATTCAAAACTAGACGATGAAGATGAATCACGTGTGGACCATTATCAAATCCCTACCCATGAATCTATAGTACCCGAAGAGTTGAAAGAAATTGAACCACCAATTGATGGCCTTGTCAATTTCTCCTACCAAGATTCTAAAATTTTTGGGGTTCTTGTTGATTTACGTAATGTCCCCGACTCGATGCAATCTAAGCATGAAAAGAATGAGGTGGAAGCATTATCAACATTATTAAGAGTAAAGAATGGTACTTCAGTAGTACGAAAACGAGCTATGAGATATATCACCACAGTGGTGAATAACCAAGGACCAAAAACCCTTTTAAATTCCACCTTGAATATTCTTGTTGATTCCAGTGCCGATGACCACGAGAAACATCTACTTATGAGGGTGATTTCCAAGGTTATGTTTGGTGTGGGGGATAAAATCAAACCATATACTGCCAAAATAGTGTTTGCCATAGGACCACTACTTTCAGATGAAGCATATAATGTTAGAATGGAGTGTCAAGATTTAATCGTTCAATTGACGACGTCGGTGGGGATGAAAACATTAATTTCCGAGCTAAGACCAAGTTTAGATGAAGGAGATGATTATACTCGACATTATACCCTGAAGGTATTTGCCATTGTTGCCAATACCGTTGGTCCCGGCCAATTTTTACCATTTCTAAGAGCAATTGTTAAGAGTAAACATTGGACGGCGAGACATACGGGGGTGAAAATTGTTCAACAAATGGGGTCATTGCTTGGTGAAGGTCGAGGTGGATCGATTCTTCCATTTCTAGATGAGTTAGTGGCGGTACTTAAACCAACCCTTAATGATGAAGTTGATAAAGTTTCTAAAGTACTGGCCAATACTGTGGCAGCACTAGCTGAATCAGTTCGCCCGTTTGGGTTTGATGTATTTGAACCAGTATTGGCCCCGGTTTGGCAAGGGTTACAACATCATCGTGGGGGATCGGTGGCACCATATATTCGAGCATTGGGAGCAATTGTCCCCCTTGCTTGTCATGATGAAGCCAATAAAGAATATGCCAATTACTATACTCGAGAGTTACTCAAAGTGATGACTCGAGAATTTGCTACTCCCAATGATGAGTTAAAACGGGTCTTGCTCCAATTATTGGCGACATTACCCCTAACAAGACAATTGGTGGGTAAAGATTATCATCATCAAATATTTACCCCATTTGTTAAACATTTCTGGACGAGATTTGCTGCCACTGACACCAGAGCAGTGGTAAAACTAATTACCGAAGCCACCAAAGAACTTGGCCATCGAATCGAACCGTTGGAAATGTTTGATATTATTGTCCCATTTATGAAGCATAAAAATCAATTTTTGAGAAAAATGGCGGTGGAATCAATTGGTAAAATGGTTCAAGTTTACCCCGAAGATTTATTAGGTATGGATTCGGAATTGGAGTATCGGTTGGTGGATGGAATTGTTTATGCGTTACAAGAGCAAGATAAACCGGATAGAATTTATGTTGATGGGCTTAGTTCGGTGGTATTGGCCCTTGGGAACAGACTAAAACCTCATATTGATCAAGTGATTTCAACGTTGTTGTATAATTTACAACACCCTGATGCTGAATTTCGACAACAGGCCGCCACTTTAATCAGTAAGATTGCTCCGGTGATTGTTAAGTGTTATGATACTCCGAAAATGATGAATAAATTGATTCTTGTTCTTTATGAACTGCTTGGTGAAGTCAACCCCGACGTACTTGCTAGTATTATCTCGGGGTTATTTGGATGTATTCAATCACTTGGAGATGATGCCTTGGCCAATTTAACCAATCCACTGGTGAATGAAATCCTACCAACAATGACGCCAATTCTAAAGAATCGCCAGGAACTTGTCCAAGAATCAAGTATTAAACTAGTTGGGTTAATTGCTCAAAAGAATCTGGAAACTATCAATGCCAAAGAATGGATGAGAATTTGTTTTGAACTTCTCGATATGCTCAAAGCCAATAAAAGACGGGTGCGAGTGGCTGCCAATGAAACGTTTGGCCATATCGCCAAAACTATTGGTCCCTCCGACATTATTGTTATGCTTCTTAATAACTTGAGAATGCAAGAGCGTCAATTGAGAGTGTGTACTGCGGTGGCCATTGGTATTGTCGCCGAAACCTGTGAGCCATTTACTGTATTACCGGCAATAATGAATGAGTATCGGACCCCCGATAAAAATGTTCAAAATGGGGTGCTCAAGTCATTAGCATTTATGATGGAATATCTTACGGGATCAGTGACCAAGAACTATATATTCAGTTTGGTGCCATTACTTGAGAATGCGTTAACTGATCGAGATCAAGTTCATCGACAAACAGCAGCCACTGTAATTCGACATATGGCTCTTTCTTGTGTGGGAATCATTAATGATGATTATCTTCAAATTTTCATCCATTTTATTAATTTAATCTTTCCCAATGTGTTTGAGCAACTGCCTCACGTTATTATTAGAATTTTGGAAAGTTTAGATGCATTACGGTTGGTGGTAGGCAATGGGGTGTTTTTAAACTATTTATGGGCCGGCCTTTATCACCCTGCTAGGAAAGTAAGGACACCATATTGGCGACTTTATGATATGGCCTATGTGCAAAATTCTGATGCCATGGTACCATACTTTCCTCAAACCACTCCTGAATCAACCGTAGCTGAATTAGATTTGTTTATATAGTAATGTTGATGAAATC
This sequence comes from Diutina siamensis, assembly GCA_030580155.1. Lineage (NCBI taxonomy): Eukaryota > Fungi > Ascomycota > Pichiomycetes > Serinales > Debaryomycetaceae > Diutina > Diutina siamensis. Next base: position 99,287 of record JAKTSK010000024.1, read on the forward strand.
AGAATTGTATGTGCAGTAGTTGTTCAAGATTTGAGTATATCGTAATGTTCATGGGATCGAACTGCAGGTCTCATCCCCTACGCGTCAATCCCCCCCATTTTATCATGCCCAAACGAAGACATAATGATATCGATGACGATTCATCATCGTTGGTAAATGAATTGGTGAGATTTGCTGTAATTAGAGGATTAAAGCTGGGAAGTTTCCGCCGAGAAACCGTCAAGGACTTGATTGATCTTCGCCATTTACCATTCCTGTTTGACCAACTCATTAATGAAGCCAATATTATACTTAGAGAAGTATATGGACTTACCATTGAAACTATCCAAGAACCTAAGAAGACAAAACGTTACCTTGTTTCTGAACACTTACCTGATTATATGCGATCTCGACTTGGGGAACTTTGGCAACACCACGCTGAAATTAAGAATAAACCCACCAATGAAAAATTCTACTTTTTACCTCGATCAAAGGCTAGCAAGGCCCCTCTGTCCAATTATGAACTCGTTAAACTGGGTATATTGACATTAATCGTACTTTTGGTCGTACTGCTGGAGAATAATCTCAATGTTGATCAACTACGAAAAATGTTAGCCAAATTTGGCCTTCCTCAATTGGAAAACCAAACGATTTCGTCATTAAACACTGACACCACCTCTCTCCTTAATGAGTTTATCAAAAAGGGGTACTTTGTCGAGAAAAAGCATGACCTGGACATTTTTTATAAGCTTGGATGGCGAGCGATTCAAGAGTTCACTCCCCGAGTACTATTTGATCTTTTGGTGAAATCAGCCAATGACCACTCCCAAGCATTTGCTGCCACTGCTACCAAAACTATTTTGCGAGTGTTTGGCGACGCATGTGATTTTACAAACCCCCACGAACTAAATGCACACGCCGGGGAACCCCAAGACACAGTGGGGTAAAGGTGGAGATGTTGATCAACCACTTCAATTTCCGTCAAAAAATGCCCAATGACACACCCCAGCGATGACGCTAGCATGTGCGAATGCTGGAGATCACCTTGGCCACCATTTATATTGTGGGGTAACCTCCGTGGGGTAGCCACTTTGTTTACCCGTTTCCACTTGTAACGTACTCCGCATATAATTCCGCAAAGTTGAACTGGTGCATGGTTACGTGTGACTTTCTCGCACTCTAAACCTTCCCCACTTGATTTAGTAGAGTAATGATTATTGTCGTTGTTTAAAGTCAACAACAGCCCGAGGTTACAATGGGGAATTCTTTATCAGCTTTTGCCGTATCACCTCCTGGCTGCCTCATTACCATCCCTCTAGATTAGCGACACCCCTAATCATGACAAATAAATTGGCAAAATCCTGCACATATATAGACGCCTGTGAAAATAGTGCCACCATACTTAACCACCCGCAATCGACAACGGTAAGAACTCGCTATTATTTATTAACGAGTTTGTGTCCCCAGTTGATTTGATTTACATGGCACTCGATAAACTTGATACTGCCGTGATTGTGGCATTGGCATTGGCGGTGGGGGTTTACTTTGGAAAGGATTACATCTTCCCTCCCAAAGTTGATGAAGGGGGATTTTTGAAAGCTGATGCGTTTGGCAGCGATCGCAATATTGTCAAGAAGATTCAGGAGACGGGGAAGAATTGTATTGTTTTTTACGGATCCCAAACCGGTACTTCCGAAGATTTCGCCAACAAGTTATCCAAGGAATTGAGTGCTCGGTTCGGGTTAAAGACGATGGTTGCTGATTTGGGGTCGTATGACTATGGTAACTTTGATGAATTGCCCAATGAAGTGTTGGTGTTTTTCCTCGTGTCCACTTATGGTGAAGGGGAACCTACCGATGATGCAGTGGACTTTTTTGAATGGTTGGACAATGAAGCTGATACCTTGTCCAATTTGAGATATGGGGTGTTTGGTTTGGGTAATTCCACTTATGAATATTTCAATGCCATTGGTCGTAAAACTCAAGAAAAGTTGGAACAAAAGGGTGGGGAAGCCGTGTTTGAATATGGTGAAGGTGATGATGGTTTAGGTACCATGGATGAAGATTTCATGGAATGGAAGGATAAGGTGTTTGAAACGCTTAAGAATGATTTGAACTTTGATGAAAAGGAATTAGTTTACGAACCTGGTATCAAGGTTACTGAAGATGATTCATTGACCACTGATGATTTGGAAGTATCGCTTGGTGAACCCGACAAGACCTATATTAATAGTGATTCTGATTTGACCAAGGGTCCGTTTAACCAACACCACCCTTACCTTGCTCCCATTACTTTTACCAAGGAATTGTTTACCTGTAAGGATCGGTCGTGTGTGCAAGCTGAGTTTGATATTTCTGCTTCCAACTTGAGATATTCTACTGGGGATCATTTGGCGGTATGGCCATCTAATTCCAATGAAAACGTCACTGCTTTCCTCAAAACTTTTGGTTTATTGGAAAAGAAGGACACCGTGATTCAAGTCAAGCCGTTGGATTCGACCATCCACTTGCATTTCCCCGCCCCAACCACCTACGAGGCGGTTGTGCGTCATTACCTTGAAATTTCCGGTCCCATTTCGAGACAATTCTTTATTGCCGTGGCTCAATTTGCTCCCACTGCTGATCTGAAGGAAAGAATCCACAAGTTGGCTTCGGACAAGGCGATTTTTGCTGAACAAGTCACCAAGGCCAACGCCAATATTGCAGATGCGTTATCCAAGGTTTCTCAAGGCGCTCCGTGGAAGGTTCCGTTTTCGTTCATTATTGAACTGATTCAGCACATTACTCCTCGTTATTATTCGATCTCTTCGTCGTCATTGGCTGACAAGACCAAAATTGGCATCACTGCCGTCGTTGAAGTTGAAAAGGTTGAAGACCGGTTTGTCACCGGGGTCACTACTAATTTATTGAAGGATATCGAAGTGAAGCAAAATGGTGGGTCTGAATCATCGCTCCCCGTCACTTATGACTTGGATGGGCCCAGAGGCAAATTTTCTAAATTCAAGTTACCGGTTCACGTGAGACGGTCTACTTTCAAGTTGCCATCTAATCCTTCAGTGCCAGTAATTATGGTTGGTCCTGGTACCGGGGTGGCCCCCTTTAGAGGGTTTGTCCGGGATCGGGTTCAATTGAAACAACAAGGTCAAGCTACGGGCGACATGTTGTTGTTTTACGGGTGCCGTAGGGAAAATGAAGATTACTTGTACAAAGATGAATGGCCCAAGTACTCTAAGGAGTTGGATTCGAAATTGCAATTGTACACTGCGTTTTCGCGTCAAGACGCCTCTAAAAAGGTTTACGTTCAAGATCTCTTGTTAAAGGAAGCCGACACTATCGACAAGTTGTTACAAGAGGGGGCGTTCATCTACGTATGTGGGGATGCCCTGAAGATGGCGAGAGACGTCCAAGCCACTTTTACTAAGATTGTCGCGACTAAGCGGGACATTAGTGAAGAAAAGGCGGCTGAATTGATTAAATCGTACAAGGTTCAAAACAGGTACCAAGAAGATGTGTGGTAAAATTAGAAATCGTTTAAACAATACAAAGTCGGAGAAACCACTCGCCCCAAAGGTTGTGGGCCCCTAATCCCACCTCGTCGCACAACGTGCTCGCAATCTCGGAACAATTGCGTAAAGTTCTAGAACTAAGCGAAAGGTGCTCGTATTGTATGTACCACTTACGTATACATCTTATTTTATATTACCCCTCAACCGTAGCGTGCGTCGAATGACATTGGCATCAACCAACACTTCAACCTTAACGGGCCCAATTATGAAAATGACGGCGAGGGCCGGGGTTTTTTTGAAAGTAATCTCCCAGAGATTCCATGGCAACCAAGCGAACGACACCCCGAGGATATTTTTTCATGCCATGTCGTCGTTATTGGGGTGCTTGACACAAAATGGCCAGTCAGCATGAACTGAATTATAGATTGGCGCCAATTTGGCTTCGGTGGCCTGCCAATGCTTATACTTCATTTGGGACTTCAAGTCCAAATCATAAATATTGCAAGTGATGACAAACTCGCCATAGCCTTCGATTGACACCACATTGGCCAGGGACCGATGTTGGTGGGGTTCCAGGGGGCACCGGTCAAACCGAATAAAAAGGCCAATATCTCGAAGGGTCATGATGAGGCTCAACTTGGCCAGAACATCCTTGCTCAGGTGTAAATTTTTAATCTCATCATTGGCGTCATCAACCTCTTGGAACTGTTTTAGTCTTAAAAACACATTATTGGGTTGATTCAAGAACGCGGTAAACAATTGCTTCAAAGGAAAGTTCTCTTGTTTTAATTGAGCGGTGACTTCTGGGGGCACGGGGTTGAAGAAATCGTTGACCCCATTGTCAATTCGTGCCTTTACAAGAAAGTCCAATGGACAAAAATGACGAGCCACTTGCCGGTAAATATTAAGCAGGCAGGTGCGGCAATAGTTTGTCGTTAAATTGTCGTAGAGCCACTTGGGCTTGAGTTCAAAGATCACCAGCAGCACCGGGTGATCCGAGCCGACAAATACCAGGCAGTTTTTCGACAAGACGTAGCGGTTGTAATCTCCTTCCAACATATTGGGAATTAATAACCCATAGCGCTCGGAAATCATCAATTTTTGATCCTTGGCATCGAGTTCACATACAAATCCATTTTCAAGCACCACCAACTGGGCATCAACGATATTATCGGGGAATAGGTGTTTGCACTTTAATTCAATGAAATCATACAACTCACACGTACTAATATACTCGGTGGTGTCCTTGGCCAATCGTATTCTCAACAATTTCGATTTGAGATAGTCATTAGATCCAGTATAATGAAACAATATGTTGGCAGCCCCCTGGGCAAAGTATTGCCATTCGGCTGGGGTGGTGACTTTGGATATTTCCATACCACTCGTCTTGGGTCAAGCGATGTGTCCCGGGTGATGTTGTTAGCGGGTAGACTTTGATATAAGGTTACCTTCAATCTCACATTTTTGATCCCCAAAAAGTGCGGACATTTTTATTTGCTTTGTTAGAAGCCCAGGTACCTCACTTGGCTCGAAACTTTAAAGTGGGGCATATTTCGAAGATTGATGCAAGGTGGCCACACAAAGTTTGTTGATGGTGAGTGGCTGCACCAACTGCCGACACCTCCGTACTCTCCCGGGTCAAACCTGGTGGCGGGGGTATTGAGAAGTAGTAACTACGGGGGGCTGATGGTAGGCGTGGTTATTTTATGTAAATGTCGGATGAGGCATCGGCCATTGTTAACTACGGTAGCGCCCGATTTGCGGCATTGATATCAATTCCGCCATGCTTGGTCGAGTTCGTGTAAAGTGAATCGATTGGTGGTGGCCTTGGCCAGGTTGTTAATCAACACCTCTGCTGGCCCCTTGATGTGAGCATAAACCGGTTGCCGCCACACTCGATTCACCACATTGATACGGATCCAATCATTCAAGTGGTTCCAGTTGGATCGAACATCACCGACAAATCGATTGAGCTGATTGTCATTTAATTGAGTCTTTAATTGATCCCATTTCACTCCAATTGTCCCCGTGATTCCCGTTCGCGGAAGAGTAACCGTGGGGAGCCATTGAGTGATGGAATGCCAATCAATCTTGGGTCGTTGTAAACCAACAAACTTTAATGGTGAAGTGGTGGCCACCACTGAATTAGGATTGATTACCATTTCTTCTCCCGGTGCCACCATGATATTAAATAAACTTCCTCCTTGATTGTCGCTTACCACCACGGTACCGTCACCAACTGCTTGATATGAATGAAGTTTGGCAAGTACAGAAATGGGGGTTAACCCAAGATCCAACCCCGTCCAACCAATGATGTTTTCTTGATCAATCACCGTCCATTGTTTAGTGGCATTATTCTCCAACAACGCGTAGTTAGCAGCAGTTCCCGAAATAAGGATCAGTACCGGTGAAAATGGTTGGATCACTCGATACTCCAACCCATTTAAATTGGTGGCAGTAGTCATGACCCCATCGAGATTACCATCAACACCAACGATGAAACCATCTCTAATATTGAGGCGGCCAGCGCTAGGAATAGTGATGTTGAGCAAGTGGGAGGGGTTACCCACGGGGATAAACTGAGGGATATCAACAAATGGTCCATTGCCCGATACAAGTGGCTTGTGTGCCACCACTAACGCCTGGCGAAGCGGTAGTGATCGAAACATGGCTATTGGATCGAGTGCGCGACATGGTTTGATAGTCTTGAGGTTGGGAGGAAGCGGTCATGTGACCCCATCGTTTGGATTCAATCCTGTTAATGAATATATAACCGTTATGTAATCCCTAAGTGAATTCGTTAACCCACTCATTAGCATCGTGGATATCCTTCAAGTAAACATCCCCCACCACTGACTTGTCCACTCCATTTATCTTTTCTGCCAACTTGACGAATAATCGCCAAAATTTAACCCCTTCATTGAAGTCCAGGGTCATTTGTCCCTCATTAATCAGATTAACTCCATGGACATTAATGTTAAACAGAGCCATATTTGTTTGGAAAACTTGAGTCAACAAATGATCCTTAGTGGCCAGGATCACTTCTTCCTTGGTCTTGCCAATCTTCTTTTGTCTAAACAGGTATTCGAAATAAATTTCTGCCACCACTCCCAATAATGTCGAATTGACATCATTATAAAATGGTTGTTGAGCCACCAAGGGGTACCAATCACCTTTACCCTGATAAGTTTCCTTGGCGGTGATATTGGTAACCATGAAATCAACAAGGAGCGCTTGAAACGTATTTGATACTGCCGATTGGATAAACTTGACGTGGGATCGGAAATTGAGTAAATTTCTTGAGATTGGTCCCTGATAATTAATTGGCAGAATATTAAGTTTATGAATCGAAAACACCCGACCAATAATCGTCAAACGTTTAATGTCTTGAGGACCCATTTCCACGAGAGCCAGTTCGGTGCCTCCTTCCTTAAAGTATTTGGGAACATTGGTAAAGTTACGGTTCAGTTCCGTCAATAATAATGCTCCCAGTTTCATCAACAAAAACACTAAAAAGAGTTCTTCCAATTGTGATTCAGAAACATCATTTTCTGACACAAAGTCAGCAAATACTTGACCCAAGGGGGTGAGTTTTCCCAGGTCAGTATCCAAGAGATTGAATAATCCCAACGTGCGGAAAAACATCGAAGCAATCACCACCGAGTGTTGAGATAATGATGATGGTTTTTCAGTACCCTTACGGAAGTATTCAATCAAGGAAAACTTTTTAGGATTGCCCTTGATCATGGCAAATTGATCGCGAACTCGGCTCAGAATGGATGGGTTCATCCGATTATTCAATTCAATCACATCATCCTGGAACCAATACTTGACCTCAATCTTTTTCACCAGGTAATACCTGGCCAAAACGTTCGTAATCAAATTAAATTGCATATCCAAGTTATCGGTATAAAACTTCAGGGTGATCAATTTTTTGTACGAATCCAGAAGTCCCAGTTCCAAGGTTGGTCTCACTTGCAAATAACCTTGGGTGATAGCTTCCATTAAATTCAATGGTACCAATCCCAACAGTTGGTAAAAGTAGATTTCGGGGGGTAACCTCTGTCCAATAACTTCATGGACATTATTAGGTACCTTGACCACCACTTCCCCTTCTTCATTCTCGGTGATAAAGTCAGGATTAATTGGCAAGCCCATATTCATCATTTCCACCAGATATGGTTCCACTTGCCCCACACTATTAAGAACGGGAGCAAAGTTGAGCGCGGCGTGTCCTTGATAATAAAGCTCTAACAATTTAGGATCATTAAGCAGAGCAATGTACCCGTACAAATCCCCCACTTGACCAACAAAATTGTTATGATAGATAATATCCAATCCCAACTTGAAATATGACAATTGGGGGAATGGTTGGATTTGGTTTGGTTTGGGAAGAGGAGGAAAGTTGGGAAAGGTTTCTGGTTGCACTGAACACCCCACCATTAATGACAAGTCAATAAATTGACGTTCAGTTAATTGTAACTCGGTCAAGACTTTTTGCTTGTCAATAAACCGAAAATCTTTCAGTTGGAATTCCATGCCGAGAATGAACTTATCAATTTTAGTTAATAAAAGATCAGTCAGACCATAAATTGCATCAATCATCCCCAGTTGATACATATACAGCAATTGAAACAGGGCATCATAAGGAGAAATAAGGTAATCAATGCCAATTTCAATAAAGTACTTGACCAAATCATGAATCATTGGTCTCAAGGGTAAGGGGTCAGTAAAGATACGGAACAGTTCCAATGAATTATATTGATACATGGGCTTCAGTCCAAGTTTGGCCCACATTGCTTCCAAATGTTGTTCAGTTGCACTTAACTCGTTGGTCTTGTATTGCCGCAGTTGACCCAGGAACGTCAACCCATTTATGATAAAGATGGGCTTGATATTAAATTCCTTGAATACATGTAAATCCAGTAGAATATAATCCTTCAACAGCGCCGGTATTCCCCCAATCCCTGCCAAAAATTGTTCCTTTTTAAACGTGTAAATTCGACTCAAATAATGGTCAACATCAATGCCAACCACGGCATTTTGAAGAATCTCAATCGACAGGGCATTGGCCAACTTTCTTTCGAACAAGTACAGCTCCAATGTTTTAATAGGCATTTCGAGTTCGAGGTGGAGTTATGTGTGTGTGCGTTAAATTTTCAGTGGGGGTGTGTTGTCGTGCGCGGCTCAGGGTTGGACGAGCGTTGTCCCATGGCCAGTGACAACTACCGGGCTTATCAGTACTCATTATTTACGGTATGTCTATTACTATCTATCTATTCATCACCAAACAAATTATCCAACGCACCGTTTTCGGTGAATGGATCATTCATAATATCACCTTTGTTTTTCTTTGTTCTTGTAATTGACGCCCGTTCCAATTGTTGCTTCCGCTTTGCGATATCGTCAGAGTCGTTGGTACCTTCACTGGCGACTTTACTGGAGCGAATTAATTCCAATAAAGTCGCCCGTTGGGATTTAAGTGATTTGGCATTAACCAACAAGTGCTCAAAGTTTGATAAGTGCGAGGTTGAAATATTAGGCAAGCATTGCAACAATGCTCGAGCAGGGTAATCGGTTTTCAGACGAAGCGTACAATAAATCGTGGTCAAGGTGACGGCGGCTTCGGCATGGGTTTCATAGAAATAATCATCGCATAATACTGCTACCAACGCCGGCACCAAATTATCACAAACAAATTTATCCACGGTATCATCCTTGGCCAAAATCTCCAGAATGATATTGCGGATGATCAACACCGTGTTGAACAGACACTTTGTGTCTTTAAATTGAATGATATCACAGCACAATTGTAAAAACGGCGCCATCACCTCCTGGTTATCAATCACGAGCTTGCGGCAGGCCATTTGGGTATCACTCACTTGTTTTGCATTCAATTGCGACACAATATCCATCAATAACCGCACCACCGTGGCCAGAAGTTGTCGTAACATGTGTTCTTCCATCATTTCTTCCGACAACGCATCATCGCCATCGAGTTTTTCGAGTTGAATGCCATTTTGGTATACTTTGTTCCATCTCGATACCAATAAACTATCCAAGTCTCTAAACACGAGCGGTAAGAGTTGAGACATGAACGTGGGCACCTGTTTCACGGGACAAAATTTCACCACCAGTCGTAAACATGAATTGATCATATGCTTCCATGAATGGAGAGTCACCCCCAGCGTATCCCCTGCCACCGCCTTCCAGAGCATTTGGGCAACATCAGGAATTTCATACAAGGTATCTTCAAGTTGAGCAAGCAGACCCAACGTTAAAAACGCATACTCTCGAGTGTAGCGAATGAGATGACCCACCGAATCTGCAAAATCCCGAAGCGTTAACGCTGCCTTGACATTTTCTTCAATAAACATTTCCTTCAGTTGAACACTAACCCCTTGCTGCCAGAAACGTTCCAAACACAGATCTCGAACAAACAGTTGGACGCTTTCGGGTAAATCTTTCCAATTATCGGAATTGTGGTAGGCCTGTATTTGCAGCAACAATTGAAGAATATGAGGAATGATAGGTTGAACTCGAGGTGCCCATAATTTCAATAAATTGAGATATTCTGGCAGGTCATGGCTCAATTTTTCAATGGAATATTGAATGAAAATCCGGGTGGCCCGAATTGGAAAAATCAGCAGCCAATGATCTCGCAACCGTTGACGGACTTCTTTGCCTTCCCCATCCATTTGCACCAGAAGTAAATTTGTTTGTCCCGTGATACCTCGCTTTTGGAAATATTGGGCGATTTCAACAATTCCCATTCTTTGCATGAACCAATGTAAATCCAATAACCCTTTCTCGGTTTCCGGAGCCAGCCAAGCTGCGAGTTCAGGGTCGACGATCTTTGCAAATAACTCATCTTTATTGGCAATCAGCAGTCGCAGAGCAATGACAAGGAGGAACAGTTTAAATGCTACCACCTCATGATCAGTAACTTTATCCAGGGAAAGAATTTGCGAAATCACCGATTCAAGATCTTCAAAGATTTTCTTCAACAGTTCGGGCATGATATAGGCCAACCGATTAAGTTCTGTACCACACAGGGTGCGTAAATCCCGAATGATTTCCCGTTCTTCATCGGAAATGTTTTCAGGGTATTCAAACGTCGCCGTACGAAGTATCCGTTCCAATACCTTAAACATGAGCGGTCCTTGGTCTTTGAGAAGAGGAGCGAACTGAACTAAGGTCTGTACTTGCTTACGAATAAGCAATGGCAGCGCTAGTTCCATTGCCAACAACCGTTCCCCTAACAGTTCCACCAGTTGGTTGAGACGAGCATTCAAAACATCGAAATCGTCACCACTGTACCAAATCCGCCATCTCAGAATTCCCCGGATGCAATTTTCAATGACATTAAATTGAGCGGTGCCATAATTTAATGCCTTCAGTTTTTCATCCAAATTGTACTGGCCAATACATTGACGGCCCAAATCCGACGAAAAGAAGTCTTCGAGTCGTCGTTCGAGCCATTGGAGTCCCATTTCCGGAAGTTTACATACTGATATCCGGACAATATCCTCACAGAATTTCCGGTAATTATTCAAGAACAGCAGTGCCTCGGGATCGGAATCAAAATCAACTTCCAAAAATAACGTCAGGGGGTTATCGCTATCATTTTGGTACTTGATGGTCCGATTACTAGCAATCTCAAGTAAATCTGGAATGATATCAATGATGGGTTTACGCAGGGATAATTCATCATACCGTAAAATCGTAACCCACATTTGTAACAGAAGCCCTGACACAATTAACGAGGGATGATTGGTGGTGGTGAGTACAAGCTTCAAATAACCATAGACGTCCAGCTGGTCCCAGGATACTTTTTGCTTGGACGAAATATTTAAAAATTCCGATAACAGCACGATCATTTCCACCAGCTTTTTCACCAACGAATACACTTGTTCATCGATATCTTCAGGGTCAAGCCGTAACAGATGATAAAATTGGTCGAGATTAGCAATACCTTCACCCAGAAACACCAGACCAACGAAATATTCAAAATCATTCTCGCCATAGTTTCTGGTGAATAAAATGTGAAGACAATCAATTGCGGCAGTTTTGATCTTGGTATCATCGAGGGTCAAAATATTAAACAAGGTAGCCATGATGGACTCTTCTCGAAGCAATTGGGGCAGGATCCAATGCAAACACGTTTTGAAGGTGTACAAGATTTTTGGCACGAACAATTGACATTCGGGCAGTTGAACGTCATGGTTGGAGAGACATTCCACCAAAAACCGGGACCAGGTACGGAACCAACCATCGGTCAGGGCCTTACAGAGTTGAAATTGGGGCAGAGGTTCCCATATGGTATCAAGAATTGAGTTGGGAGTGGTGATGGTGATGGCCAATTGGTTCAATACTGTCAGCCGCACCGCCGCCGCCGGATCCTCAATGATATAAATATCCTCAAACAATGTCCGAATGATGATAAGCGACACATCTCGAGTCACCAAATTCGTCTGCCACATTTTCCACAAATCTTCATCCATCAGCACCCACAGCGCCAGCGACTCCTTTTCGGTCAATTGATCGGAGTCCCTCAGTTTAAGGAGATGGCTACCCCATATCCTCTTAGCAATGGCCACCCAAAGAAATGCGATCTTTTCTTTGAGATAGTGAGGGTCGCCATCGGCTGTCTTCGACGCCAAATCCACCACCCAGGTTCGGAGGGCATCCAGCTTGACTGGGTCCAACTGATGATATCGATCCCTTATGGCATGTTGTAATAGCAGTAACCCGAAATGACGGACGATATCGTTCAGTCCATTTTCAGGAAGAGCCAACTGGTAACCCCAGTATGGCAGCTCGTCGTTGGATTTGACATCTTCTAGAAATGCCTGGGCCTCGCGACGACGATGATTATCCACTTTTGAATCATAAACAGCCTCAAGAGCTCCTATAATCTGATTGACGGCATTGGAGTCCATGACGTTGTCGCGTCCAAGGAAATTGTTATAGATATTGTGAGGCTTTTTCGACAAGTGCGACAGGGGTAGTGGTGCGAGGCAACAGCCAAACCACGAAGGGGGCAATTGGACGAGGAGGTTAAGGGATGGGGTCCAGGCGGGTTCTTCGGGTAAAATTCTACGAGTGGGTACTCAATGGAGTTGATTTCAATTGACCCAGTTATTCCGGAGGTCCTAGTTTGGGGAAATTTTTGCGGGGTTTTACCCTTCCAATTTGAGTTAGGATTGTTCGTGACCTAAAGACGTTTTTTCCCTTTATTTTTTATCGCTCACGCGTTAGGTCCAAAGTGCACCCTCTCAAGTGGTAAATAGGTACTACCTTGTTTAGCTGGGTTCCAGCAACTAATGAGGGGAGGTAGTAGGGCTAGTTTGCCCACGTGGGGGATAAGGTGAGATCTTGGAAATGGAGAATCTAAGCGAGCATTGTCCAGACAACCGGATTTACCGTTACTAAAGATCAATTACAACTACTTTTGGGGGTTCGATGCATCGATGATTCGATTACACAAAAAGTTGATAATATACAAATATGCTAAAGATAAAACTTCCGCTTATCCTTTTCCATGTCAGGACGATGTTCCCAAGCAGTGTCACCTCTAAGACCCTTTTGTACTCTTCTTAATTTCAAAGTGAATTGAGGTCCCAATTCTTGTAAACCAACTTTTTCTTCGTTACGGAAGATATACCGATGACGACGGAAAAAGATGTAATCCCGTTGATTATGCAATGTAATCACCTGTCTCCCGATCAATTCGGGGTGAGCTGGAAAAATCAGCTGGAACAACCGCCCCACTGTGCGCCCCAATCTGGTGGTGAAATTGTTCAATACCAATTCGGGCATGTGATCAGTGGCCCGGCCATGACCCTGGATATCCTTGGTATCGACAATCAGAGTGACGCTAAAATAAAAGGTGGGACCTTCAGGTAAATGCATAAATGTTAAGCCATTAATCTTTTTCTTATCTTCATCAATGACAATGACGTCGGTATATTCCCGGTTAGAGGCAAATTCGGCGATTTCCACCATAGAATAGTTTCTCTTCCGTTTTACAAAGGTGGTATTGGGTAAGAAATCCATTAACATATCGGCAAATTCGTATGCAATCTTTTTGGCCTTTTCATTAGTGGTTAATAAGATCTTGGGGGGTTTATCCCCCGACAAAAATCCTTCAAACTCATCTTCCCCCTCCATTTCCACTCCGACAGTTTCATCATACGTCCGTTGGTTTTCAAGGGTATCAGGGACATTTTCTGCGAGACGTTGTGCCCGTAATTCGGGGTTGGCTCTTTCCTCCTTCAGCCGTTCTGTCCGTAACTTGTGGCGATCTTTATCTCTTTGAGCTTTAAGCTTGGTATAAAGCTTTTGTCTCGATTGCTTGTTCTTGATGCGTTTAAGCTGTTCCAGCGTACTGCTAGTCATTATTGGCAAGCGATGGGATGTGAGACCTGCGATGGATATTTCGCATTATCATCATCGGACTGGGCTACAAACTAAGTTTATATAAGCGCGCAGCCGGGGTTGGCTATCGACGAATAATGTCGATCAAGCCATGGACAAAGTGGGCCCTCGCCCAGGTATGGCATTTGGACGATAATTTGCTGATTGGAAGAACGAGAAATTTGCTTCAATTATGTGAAAAGGTCACCGGGTTGGCCCCAGCAACCACCGATATCAGTTATTGGCATGGTAATGGTGGCCACTTTATCAGTAATGTTCAAGACAATCGTAACCTCGGAATGGACGGTTATGATAATTATCAGGCTCCTCGTGATCTTGACCTGGGCGCAGGGCTATTTGGCCGGCGAATGTGGGTTGGCGGGTCCATCACATCTCACCATGGTACCATTAATGCTGGCGACGTCATCAAATGTAAAGAGGTGATTTCCCTGGTGAGGAAAATTGGTTCTCTGGCGTTTGTTGCCATTGACCGGCAATTGACTACCTCCACTGCTGTTTTGGATGAAGTACGCACCTTGGTGTATACCAACGACAGTTTTAGTGATAGCGATAAACCTCAACAACTCCCTCATTCTGACATTGAGTTGACGATTCGTCTTGAGCGTAACGATCTTTACCAATATAGTATGTTGACCAATAATCTCCACAAAATCCACCTTGATAGAGAGTATGCTCGGGGTTACGAAAACATGCCCGACATTTTGGTGCAGGGTCCTTTCATGGTGACAATTTTATTGTACTGGTTAAGTTGTCTCCGAGGAGGCGTTTCTATTAACAAGTTTACCTACCGTAACCTGTACCCGTGTGTGGTGGGAGAATCGATGACCTTGGTCAAAACCGACAATAAATTACTGATTGTCAATTATGAAACCGGCAAAAAGTATATAGAAGGCACTTTTACTTAGTTGATCAATAACTGACAATATTTTCACAACCAGGACAATTATGAAGGGTTTCATGGATAAAAACGTCGCAATCGATGCAATAACTTTTGGTGCATTTTTTGCAGCGATACCTCAGTGAACTTTGAAGTTCTGCCAGTTGGATTTCATCGGCAGTAGGGAATAAGAGCATGCACCCGTAGCATTTATCGGCATCATAGGATGAAGCCACCGGGATTTCGTCATAAGGGGCCAATGGCATTAAGTGATGGTACAGCCGAGCTAAATGAGTAGAAAGAATCAACATGAGTCCACATACGGGACAAATGGTGGGTAAATTTGTCACTCGGTTTTTACATTGGGGACACTCATACCCTACCACTGCCAGTTGTCCTGCTTCTGCCACCAGGGAAGATGCATCGATCGGAGCCTGGTTAGTCACCAGTACCACTGGTTTTGATGCCTCGGACCCTTGAGTGGGATGGGACGCCGATAATACAGGAAAGTCGATGGTGAAATGAGCATTGTTTAAGGGGTGGCCCAAGTTGGGTTGAGATTTCAGGGGGAACCCCATCCGCAAGAGTGGAACCCCCACCAGTGCTTGGTGATGATGTCGTTTGTTCAATCGTTTTTGTTCATCCTCCAGAATGGGTAACGGATTGACACAATCCATCAATAATTCTTTATAATGAGATTCATTCATAATCACCCCATAATTCTTATCAGTAGCACTTGCCACTGACCCCCCATTAGTTTTAGTAACTAATTCTTGACAAATGGCCACCTGGGCCAGTAATCCAATCACTCGACACTTGATATCATCCTTAACGAGTGAATCGATTGTTTTATGAATATTTCCAGGGTCAGAGGTGAAAAGGGCACCAAAAATAATGAGTACTTCTTTC
Organism: Diutina siamensis; assembly: GCA_030580155.1. Taxonomy (NCBI): domain Eukaryota; kingdom Fungi; phylum Ascomycota; class Pichiomycetes; order Serinales; family Debaryomycetaceae; genus Diutina; species Diutina siamensis. The sequence goes on from JAKTSK010000024.1 coordinate 114,998, forward strand.
AGATGTTTCAGCTCCAGTCCCCGATATTTCAACATTGACCGTGCCATTTCTAGAGCATTTTGAAGTGATGGGTCCCCCTTGGGTTCATATCGATTATGTTGACGAACTTTTAATTGACGGATTCGTTCCAAATGGTGTTGGGGGCTACCACTTACCTCTGATATTAGATTAGCAACCCCATTGCGCATCATCAAAATTCCCATTTGGGAAATTGGATTCTGGTCAAAGAATTCAGTTACAAACTCACTGAGGTACTGTAATGTCATGGCAATACGGGTGGGTCTTAAATCCTTTTCCGCCATGATCAGCGACCCATCAATAACCACGATAAGTGTGCGGATAATCCCTCGTTGGAATGGAGTCAGATCTTTAAGAATCTTCTTCTTTCTCGCCTCCACCATGGTTCGAATAATATGTTCGAGCGATTGTTGGTCATCGCCATCATTACCAATATCCCACGTTCTTTGGTATTCATCTTCCCAGGCATAACCATTGGCACCTCGAAGAGCACTCACCGCTTGTTGGTTCTTGTTCTGCCCTGGGGCCAATCGTTTCTTATCCAGATTTGCCTTTTGAGGAACATCATCGAAATTATCATCATAATTGGATGGAGATCCCCCTCTCAGCGGATTGAACTCTTCATCGGATGAATCCATCTGGTGAGCAGGGTACCAGATGGGTGCACTAATGCGGCGTCAACCTAATTGGGTCAACCGATCACCAATGACGGAAAAAGTATCTAAATCCGTCAAGTTAAGAAGGTTGGTAATATTGAGAGTGAAACATTTCTGAGCAAACTAGTGATGATTATTGTCTCTCATCATGAAATTTGTCCTTGAATAATCTTCGCCAAGTTTGGAAAGAAAACCCCGAGTTTGATGATTTGTAGTCATTTGAGGGAATGGGCAGAGGATGAGGTGAAAAGTTAATTTGAATGGGTAACCAGTCAATTCTCGGCTCTAGTAACTACTTTGTGTAGGGACTATACTTGGCATAATTAGGATGATTCATTAGCAGCCACAATCCCCACCATTGAGGGGAGAACTATGAAATAGTGTTCATTACCCTTTTATTCCTCTAGTTTGGTCATGTGCAATGGTTTGGTGACATCTTGGTGACATTTTGGTGTCCCTGGTGCCAGCCTTCTATTATTACTATCATACCTGACGCGTGTGTCCAGTATGCGGTTAATTACACCATCGGTAAAACTAACCATGCCATCACACACACAGTAGTGTCTTGGCAATATTAATCGATTCTATTGGTGACTGTGCCTTACCTTGGTCATCCCCTCCTCATCATAATTTACCGCCAAACAGTATCAGTTCAAGCCTATTTTTGCTAGAAATAGTTCCAACTAGTGCCTCGTAAAAAAATAGGCCCTCCCAGCAAAATGACGCATATTTTCCCCCGACCCGCAAGTTTCATCTCTTTTCCAAATTGGGCCGTCTCAAGCAAGGTTGGAGGTGGTGAGGTGGGAATTTTCGGTTATGATACCCAACATTTCCCAAACCTGTCACATTACCCCTGAACCTAGATCGTTCACCGCGGACTTCATCCGATCGATGCCTTGGACCCTTGACGCGACCCAAACGTAATATTCCCTTCACGTCAATTGCATACTTACCTCTATCGACGCCAAATGGTAATGCTACTATTTTTAATTTACGAATCTTGCAGGTTTACCCGCTATAGCAATCGATCGACCCAACGGCCAGAAACAAACCTTAATGGTTGCTTTCTAGGAAAGTGAGTGTCCAATTAAGGACCTCATCAAACAGGGGTTGATGTGGTTCTGCATCAATCCATCGATGGCTAATGCATACTAGGGGGATGTAGCTACGTCTTGCCTCACTAGGGCTGCTGAGTAAGGTTTGCCCTCCTGCATCCCCCCGTCCCAGGCACGACGATCCCAAATACTGCATCTACATAACCCCCTCTGACCGCCATTGTAATTCAATTTTCCATAGAACTGATCACTATCCAAAATGACACCAATCTTTTCAGCAAACCCGGGCCTAAATCAGTTAGGGGCCCACTCGGCCGATATTGCCATCTCCCGATCGATCGACCTCGACCTATGTCGTCAAATGGGACAAATCCGTCTCGACCAGTCGTTAACAGCGGGACTGCCATTTTATGATGACCTCGATATCATGGCGGCCCCCGCCCCTCAGGCTTGGGGGTATATTTGTTATTGTGATTACTACTCGCTGCCACTAGCTCATTGCCCATTACACCATCATTGATAACCTCAACACTCATTGGAGCTGGTCTCCTTCATCGGGCCCCGTGGGCTCGGATAGACTTTGGAACGGAACGGACAATATAAATACACGGGAACAAAAAAGTAGACATTATTACTTGTATTATATGCTTACGACATTAAAGCTTTTCGTAATCGAGCTTACCTTCCAACTTCTTGACGTCGGCCACCTTTCTAACTGCCTTCATCAAATCATTTTGGATGATATAATCCCGCTCATCTCTAATGGCGAAGAACCCTGCTTCAGTGATGACGTTACGGATATCAGCCCCGTTGAAGCCATCTGACATTTTCACTGCTGATTCAAAGTCAAACTCGCCCTGTTTGGCGATTTTGGCGGTATGAATTTTGAAAATTTCCAACCGACCTGGTTCATTGGGCAAGCCAATTTCGATCTTTCTATCTAATCTCCCCGCCCGTAACAACGCCGGGTCCAACGTATCGGGCCGATTGGTAGCCATAATTACCTTTGTTTGTCCCAAAGTATCAAACCCGTCCATTTGATTCAATAATTCCATCAATGTCCGTTGGATTTCCCGATCGGCCGAGGTACCTTCAGAGAACCGCCGCCCACCAATGGCATCAACTTCATCCATAAAGATGATACATGGTTCATGTTCTTTGGCGTAGGAAAACATTTCCCGAATCAATCTCGCCGATTCACCGATATACTTATCGACAATGGCCGACGCAGGAGAAAAGATAAAGTTAGCCCCAATGGTAGATGCCACTGCCTTGGCAAGTAACGTCTTACCTGTACCGGGGGGACCATAGAGCAAAACCCCCTTTGGAGGTTTAATCCCCACCCGAGTGAATAATTCAGGATTCTTCAATGGCAATTCAATCACCTCTCTCAATTCGCGAATTTGTTCGGTCAACCCCCCAATCCCATTGAATGAGATTTCTCCTGGTTCAAACGTAGTCATATTATAAACTAAGGGATCAACTTCCCTGGGTAAAATCCGCATGATGGTTAAAGTGGTCATATCCAACGATACCCGAACCCCATTCTTCAATTGATCCCGCTTGATGGTATTCCGACACCCAACAATATATCTCGGCCCCAGCAGCGCCTTGACGATGAATCGTTCGTCATCGAGTTGTTTGAGCACTTCACCAATGATTTGCCCCACCGATTGCAATGCCTTGATATCGTTTTCGGTCTTTTCATAAGACTTTTCAAGATCCCGGATCTTCAATCTTAATTCCTTCAATCGGGCATCCCATCGACGATGTTCGACTAACCGATCTTTAAACTTGGATAACGCCTTTTCTCTTTCAGGATCAGCGGGAGTCATGGGTTCATCCTGCTGACCATTTTCTTGATTGAGTGCTTGCAAAAGAGGGTCATTTTCATCGACGCCACTCATGGTAATGGTATGGTTGCCGTGATTGATTTGTAGGTAGTTGGTGGTGGATTGTGGTAGGAGCTTTTGAAAATGGTGGCAACGCGCGCACGTGAGATTATATACAGGCAGGGTCCCTTCCCTCCATAAACGCAAGTATCTCAGGATCAAATGTCAGAAGCAGCACCAAATCGGGAGGAAGGTAATGGTTGACCACCAAGAGTTGGTACAACGGCTGGTCCCATGGATAAATTGCCTGTTGGTTGCAATGGTACCATTCCATGAAATCAATCCAAATATTACAGCTTCGACTAAAGTAGAATTTAATCATTAGACAATAACCACAGTACAAGTTGAGCCAAGTGAGAGCCATTGGATTTTTGGAGTATACCAATTGCCAAAAGTCATCATCAATCTCCATCATTACTCGATAAATTGCCTGTTGGTTACGGTTAATGCTAGCGATTGTCACATGGTGATTAAAGATTAAAACTGCTCGATTGAGAATCAGTTTGATTCGATCGTCACCATTATACACTCGAGAATTGGATACTTCATTTAAAAGTTTTTGGAAAAACGGCAAAATGGGATAGCTCTTTTGTAAATCCTCAAACTTAATTAACACATTAACTTGCAGTTGGTTCAATATTGGCCGACACATTAGTGCTGTTTGTTTGATTCCTCGACAAAAGCCGATAAAATCATGTTTTTGGTTAATGAAATCAATCAAAGGGCACCGCTGACGGGGGTGGCTACCAAGAATGGTAAATGCCATCACAGATGCAACTGTTAGTTCAATGGCTTCGTATGGGGTGCACCGATCATTAACCAAGTGGTCCATTAATTCATGAAGTCGTCGAATTTGGAAGCCATACAGAGCCATTGAATAGTGATAGACCAACCCAAGTGAACTAGATTCACTGGGATCATGAGTTTTTTCATCTAATAAGTAGCGATCATCATGAACCAGAACCATTAACATCCCCAGATAACCCAATAGACTCTTTTTGATGAGATCCAGTTGAAACATGAGTTCAGGCACGGTTTCTGTCCACAAGTTACGTAATTGCTGATCTCGACTATTTTGGTAGCTGACGTTCCCCCATTCAGTGAAAAAGTTTAGGATTTGGTACTCAATGGAAGAAATGCCAAGCATCAGGGCATTGGTCTGATTAGGGTCGGGGACAATCAAAATACAGTTACTATCTGAGGAAATAATTGATTCAATTGAAGACGACGAAGTGGCATCTTCATCTAGAGTGACTGATCCTTGAACCAGACCTCGATACACACAAACTCGATTGGTGGCAACACAATATTCACAGCTCGGTTGGGCTTCATCACACTATTTGTTAATGCCAATGGACTGTCATAAATTAGAGCCACTTACCTTGATCCTAAGCTTAGCACAGCTGTCACACCTGGTGGTAATCCTAGGACGACCCATCAATCTTCTCGAGGTTATCACTTCCTGGTTTTGAGCCACCATCACCACCACCTCCCCCTCCTCCTCCTCCTCCTCCACCACCAGTTGATCCAGGTCACACCCCCTTCAAGGTGACCTTGGATTTTTCTAAAAATTTCTATTTATAAGTGACTTACTACAATTGGTATGATTTATATTTTTCTACAGGTTGACATGCTGTAGGCACTTTGGCACGATCCATAAACATCGCGTCTATACATCAATACATCAACGCGTCCAGTCAGATGCCCAAGGCATCCTCTATCCTCTCTATACCACCAGGGAAGCGACATATACGGTTATGTCGACTGTTTTCCCATTCAAAATGTTTGATTCCCGAACAGGAGGGAGTTGAGTTAGCTGAACATGGCTTCCAATTCATGCCGAAAACCATGGGGTTAAAATGTGTGTTTTGCCAAAATGAAGTATGTTACGATGGCGATACCGGGGTAGAAGGGGTATTCCTTAATCATATTCACTCCCATCCCCATTGTCATGCTCTGATCATACTGACAGCCCTGCTTAATTATAATTCCAGCACCGTTGATCGGATAACAGGATTTCGACGACTAAACATTGAGCAAATCAGCCACCCATTTGATTCTTTGGGTTATCACTGGCGTCTTCAACTGTTTGATCAATTTCCAGTTACACAAGGCGGTCCAACCCCGGAATCATTGGCTCAAGCAGGATTTATCTATACTCAAGTTGTGAAAGATCGGGTGTGTTGTGTTTATTGTGGGTTAGCATTAGATGAATGGCAACCGGGAGATGTCCCTTTTCATGACCATGAAGCAAATAAACTGGGATATTGCTACTACTTGGCGACGTTAGCTCAACTCGAGGCCACTCATGCCGAGTTTGACGCTCTGCAGTTTGCATTAGCCGGTGATTTGGCCAAAACAAGAATTGAAGAAGTTCAAAGTAATGAAGATGTTGGTGATCAGCGAATCATGGCACCCCTGGTGCCATCTTCACCCAAAAGTCAACCTGGTCCCCGATCAGAATCTTCTTCAGAACAACTGGCCAAAGAAATTGTTGAAAGCAAAAAAGACTCACCCCAATTGGAATTTTCTTCTCTTCACTTTCCCTCGGTGGATATTGAACCGGCAGAAGCGGAGGAATTGCCTATGAATCAATCAGTTCATAGAATGACTCCAACGAAAAATACCCCTGGCAATCAAGCGGACCCCAAACCAAACCAACCGCAACGTCGTCGTCGACGGGTGAAAATTGATGCCGACAAGCTGACGGATAAGTATTGGGATAAGAAGCCCGATATGGATTTATTTAATAATTTATTGGCGGTGCCTGATCTTCCGGAACAATTACCCCAAGAACTGCCCCAAAAAGCTAATCATTCATCGTTTCTGTTGGGACAAGCCGAAGTGGATTACACTGATGGTGGGGGCGATTATGAAGGAGATTACGATGACTCACCAATTAAAAAAGTAATTGGTCAAAATTCTCAAGTTTATCTGGGGTCTCATCATGGTATATTACCTTCAGAGTTACTTGCAAAATCACCAGTAATACTCTCTCCGCTGGTCGGAAAGAGAAAAGTTGATTCTCAAGAAGAAATTGAATCGAGTTCACCGTGGAAAATTGGGAAAAAGAGACGAATTTCTGGTCCGTCATCAATTGCTGATCTTTCAAGTGATGGTCGTCAAGAAAATGGAATGTCTACACAGAGTAAAGTTGATAATCGTCACTCTGACGGAGCAAATGATCAGAATTTTTCTGCGATAGAATTGGATATGGAAATTGAGCCGGAATCTAATCTTGGTGAAAATACTTTGGAACCACCTATGGTTGAGGAACCCAATGTTGAAGATATAATTGCTGAAGAACCCAATGACGAGGACAAAATTGCTGAAGAGCCCAATACAGACGAACTCACTGCTGACGAGCCCATTGCTGAAGAACCCATTACTGACGAAGGCGAAAGTGACGTATCAGTTACCTCAATTGTGCCAATCGTTCCATCTGATAATGATGTGATACAAAGGCTACCCACTCTTACTGAAAGCCCTGAGGAAAAGAATAAAGTCACCGTCACCTCTGAAATCAAGTTTGATCCTATCGAGATTATTGATAATGACGAAGGTGGTAATGACCAGGGCCATATTGAAAGGGAATCACTGATATCAATAATCACTGATGGTGACAATGATGAAGATTACCTGGAAACTGCAAATGAAACTATTGGCGGCTACCTTGGACAAAATTCACGAAATGAAGTTAACCAAAGTCAACCGATATTACTGGATAATAATTCTGAAGAGATCTCAAGTTCAGCTCATCAAGACTCCGGCCAAGAAGAAGCCATTCAACACAATGCAATTCATCAAAAATTCATTCCAAGTGATTCACCTTCAGAGCCACTGTTTGAACAATTTGAAGATCAAAACCATGTTAGACCAGCCACGAAAATGTTTTCGTCGCAAGGTCGGAGACAATGGTTTGATGGTAGTCATACCAGTATTCGTAAGACGATGAAACCGAAATCGTTATCGTATTCAAGGCAGCTGGTGACGCCCAGATTGGCCAAATCTCAAGCATCTATTTTTGATTCCACTCTTGAAGAGAGCGATATCTCGACAAATGTAACCCATCTCGGGGTACCTGAAAGTTTCGAGCATGGGACTAACAAGAGTAATGGCGTTGACAACAAGTCTTCTGATGTTTCGTCTTCAACGTCAAAACAATGGCCCAAACCAGAACCTAGTGAATATCATGCAACAGAGCTCATGTTACCACAACTGGGACCTGATCAACACCTGTCTGATCATCAAGAAGTAGTTGAGGAAGAGAAACGTTTGACCAACTCGATACCATCACCAGTCCCGGAAATTGTTATTGCTGATAAGGCCAGAATTTCTCAGCTGAATCCTGAACCATACCTCACTGAGATACAGGAGCGTCAAACTAAAGTTGAGGAATATGGAGATGGTCTTGGGGGAAGATCTTCACCTCGTTCTGACGCCCATAATTTCACCCCTCAAAAAGTTGAAGCTGTATCCCCTTCAGTTGTGGGCAATGACCATGACCATGGTAATGATCACAATACTCAAAATGTTTCTTATAATGGTGATAATCATTTGGCGTCAACCACCATTGAACAAAATCGGCATCGTCGGGTTGCGTTGGTTTTATCTGATGACGATGATTCCTCTTCCGATGATCCTCCTTCTGATAAGTCTTCTTCAAATGATTCCCCAGTTGAAATTGTACCTGAAGTTGATGCTCAATTGGGGCTTGTAAAGCTCAATCAACATGAGCCAGTTAAACCTAGGGTGAGTGACAACAATTTGGAACGGGTGCATCCAAATAGTGCCAACATCAACACCGCAGCCAATTTAGTTCCAATCAATTTGACGGAGGAGAATGGCATCGAACTAAACGATGGTGATAGCGATCTGGATATATTATCCAGTCCTATAAGACGTAATATTCCAGCACCATCACGAGAAACCCCAACAAAAAAGATGCCATCTTATACAGTTTCGTCGCCCTTGTCACCGCCAAGACCCCGTCGTTCTCTCCCTCGTATTGGCTGGGGAGTTAGTGTTGAACACTTACAGCTGACCCCTCAAAAGCAAATGTCGAATCGACCTGGATCTTCTCCATTAATCAATAATAACGTGAGTTCCAACGCTAATAATCATGTGATTGTCGAAAGTGCCCATGTTCGATACTCTGCCCATGAAGGCAATACCAATGACGGGATGATTATACTGGATCACTCCGGTGAATCAAGTTTGCCTCCAACTCCTTCAAATGACCCCGCGAATGATTCTATTCATCGGCTGCCGAACAAATTACCATCCCATCAACCGGTGGTTTCGCAAACCTCTAACCAATTTGAACAAAATCAAAGCCCTTCAAAAAAGGAGGTACTTGATGAATCAGTTAAGTCTTTGAAGAGTTCACAAAAGCTTATACAAGTCTTTCAACCTACCAAAGATGATTACAAACCTGAAATTATTGAAATTAGTGATGATGAAGACATCCAAATCAAACAAGAAAGCCCAGAAAGGATGGCGGATACCCAACCCATCGTACCTCCCGAGAAAAATTCAAGTTTATCCCCTCGCAGAATCCCAAGTTTACCCCCAACCCAACTAATTGAACTGGTGAATTCACAAACAATTGCTGCTGCTGTTGCTGTTAACGAATCTATCCCTCCCCAACCAGAACCAAAGCAACCGCTGATGACAATATCAGGTGATGCCTCCCCTGAAAAGGTACTGGATTCTGAAGTTGATTTATTTGATTTTACCCAATGGAGTGATGGAAACGACGACGATGGATATGTTGTTGGGGACTTTCTTCCCCCTCCAGAAGATATGGCCATCAGTGATGCCTTGGCTGAATCTACCATGATTAAAGGTAAGCGGCCCAACAGTCTTCTTCAACAATCATCGGTGTCGCCCGAACCAGAAATTTCCCAAATGTCAATTTCTGAACCAATGGCAACCAAACGAGTTCTGTTCATGCCGGATGAATTGTCCCATCTTTCTTTTCCGTCGCCTGGCCCGACGCTGGACCGTCCGATTGAAGGTCAATTTTCACCTGACCACCTGGTAATGAATCCATCTTCATCAGCGCCAGCAAATAAAATGAGAGAAAGTGAACGGCTTCAAGCCAAATACGGGACATCGTATATCACTCCAAGACGTGCTCGCCCAAAGTCTTCATCATTGGAACGACTTTCGGTGTCGTCTCTATCTGCTGCATTACCCGAAGCATCCACTCCAAAACGAGCAATAAGGAAACTCCCAGAGCAAATTTCATTGGGAAAATATCGAGATGAACTTGAAAGGGCAAATAAAATTTCGGCATACCTTACCTCGGTGATTAATTCACCCTACGACTTATACAATGACCAGGATGGAGTGGTGACAGGGTTTATTGCGGGGATGCCTGAGCGGGAAAAGGAAATGACTATCGAGCGGTGGATGATGCACATGGCTCGTACTAGTCAAAAGAGAATTCAAGAAGAGTTTAATGAAGTAACCAAGGCCCTTGATCAACAATACAAAGAAGGATTGGCTTGGTTGGAAGCGTTAGAAACGGAAGATTGAAATCAGTAATAATTATTTTAGATGTAACGAATTGATGACAACATATTAAATTTGCGATACCACTGCCCCATCGGAACGAAGATCCAGACCGCCAGCGTAGACAAACTTGCCACCTTTGTTGATGGTTTTCTTGATGATCTGGGCCCGACCAAAAAAGCCACGGTTGTATCCAGTTAAGATTTTGGCATTGTGGCCCATGGCTTCAAGGGCAACTTTGGTGGATTCAGGAATACCTTCTTCAAGAGCAACAATGGTATAATCAGTGTGAATAGGTCCGTGTGAACCTCTCCCCCGATCAGTTATCGGGTTATTATCTGAATCAAGAACAAACCTTGGCAGATCAATCAGTTCTTGAGGGGTCATGCCAAATACTAACATATTGAGTACATGTTGAACGTGACAAACGGGTTGGGCGTATCCCCCCATATTGCCAAACAGAGCATACAACGAACCATTTTCGTTGGTGATCAATCCAGGAATAATGGTATGGTATGGGCGTTTCCCACCTTGTAAACAGTTGGCAATGCCTTCCGTCAAATTAAAATTAGATCCACGATTATGTAAACAAAATCCATGGTCTCCAACAACAATTCCAGTTCCAAACCCTTCAAATACTGAATTAATAAATGAGCAGGCATTACCTTCGGAGTCTGAAACTGTCAAGTAAACGGTATCACTTTTATATTTTGGGTCGGGAACCCCATGACTATAGGTAGCCAGGGTTGACAAGTTAATGTCCTGAGCACGCTTATCCAAATACTGAGGACTCAATAACAGCTCAACGGGGATTTTATGAAATTCAGGATCTGTGACATATTCATCGGAATCATAAAATGCCATTTTGCACAGCTCAATAAGCAAATGAAGATATTCCGGAGAATTGTGTTTCAAAGCATATAAATCAATCTTGTTCAATTTGTGAAGCAGCTGGATAACACCAAGGGCAAGTTGAGCCACTAATCCATGCCCATTTGGGGGGATTTCCCAAACTTGTTTACCTTGAAAGTCTAATTTTACCGGGTCAACAAAGGTTGAGGTGTGGTTTTTTAAATCTTCAAGCAGTAACTTATGTCCCCTGGCACTAACCGTATCTACAATTGATTGAGCAATTGCACCAGTATAAAATGCATCCTTCCCATTTTTAGCAATCAATTTCAAAGTTTCCGCCACTTGGGGATTAGTTATCAACTCCCCTTCAACTGGAGCTTCCCCATTAAACAAAAATGGATGGTTGGTTATATCATTTGCTTGTCTCACAAGTTTTTCCTTGCTATTTTTCCATAAATTAGCACAAATTTCATGGATAACAAATCCATGTTCAGCTAATTTGATCGCAGGATCGAGGATTTGTTCAAACAGAAGGTTCCCCGAACCCCATTTCAAATAAGCATCGTACCACCCAGCAATTGCCCCCGGAGTAGTGACAGCAAAAACTGATTCATAAGGAATTCTTTTTGCATCATCACCGATCTTTGATTTGACATAATCAATGGTTATATCTTGGGCAGCTCTTCCAGTCCCATTCAACCCCAAAATTTCACCATCCTTGTAATAAATAGCAAAACAATCACCACCAATGCCGGTAGACATTGGTTCAGTAACACATAACGCTGCCAGAACCGCAATCGCAGCGTCAACACAGTTTCCTCCCAATTCAAGGATCTTAATCCCCGCCAGGTTGGCCTGAGGTTGAGACAGGGCAACCATACCTTTGGTGGAGTAAACGGTTGATCTTCTAGAAGGAAATTTCATAAATTCCAGTGCCATTTTTTATTGGAAACTAGGTTTAGTCAGGGACACGGCTCTATTTATACTAATGACTCGTCTCGCACTCTTATGTACCCCACCATTTGTTCCGAGCAGACTCGGGCCGGAGATGCGGCGTGCTTAAGTAAATTTCGCATCTATCTTACATAACTAGTACGCCACCAATCCACCTTCCATGGGTGTACACAAGCTTTGGGACATTGTGGGACCAGTTGCCCGACCAGTTAAACTTGAACTGTTACTGAGGAAGCGTCTAGCGGTCGATGCGTCCATCTGGATCTACCAATTTCTCAAAGCGGTTCGCGATGGTCAAGGCAATTCTATCGGGCCGTCCCATATCATCGGCTTTTTCAGACGAATTTGCAAGTTGATTTACTATGGAATATTGCCAGTGTTTGTGTTTGATGGTGGGGCTCCGGTATTGAAGCGTCAGACTTTGATCAATCGAAAAGTACGTAGAGAAGACCAGGCAGAGACCAAACGTCATACCGCCCAGAAGTTATTGGCACGACAATTGCATAATTTGAGACAAACTCAACAGAATTTCTACCAAGATACTCCAATCAATATTGCTGGTGGTGAGACTGAACCGGCTCCAAAACGGTTTCGAAAGCAAGATGATTACCATTTACCAGATTTACAAGAATTTAGAGTTTTAGATCTGGATGAACGGGTTCTTCAGAACAAAAACCATGATCCCAGCATTTCTTATGATTTTGAAATTGTTGATGGGATTAATATCAATACTATTGATCCCAATTCTCAGGAGTTTGCTGATCTTTCTAAGGAAACTCAGTATATGATTCTTTCACATCTTAGATTAAAGCTGAGATTGCGTTTGGGGTATAGAAAGGAAGATTTGGAGGGAATGTTCCCTAATCTGTATGACTTTCTGCGGTTTCAAATTGAACAAGTCAAAAAGCGAAATTTTTACACCCAAAGGCTAATGGAAGCAGCAGGAATGGTTTCAGATGGTACTACAGGGACTAGAAGAGTAGCCGGGGAACATGATCGGGAGTATCAATTGGTCAAGAGTGAAAATGGCTGGACATTAACTCTTGGTGAAACCTCGGCAGAAAAACCGATTGAATTGGATGAATATGGCAATGAGATTAAACCAATTGAAAAGAAGGGAAGAGAAGAAAACACTGAAAAGCCTGTGGCAATACCCATTGATTCAGAAAGTGATTTTGAGGATATCATTGTTGATGAAAAACAAGATGAAGCCAACTTGGCCGCGATTAATCAATTATATGATGGAATGGAAACAAAGGTAACTGTTGAGCCAGAAAAACCTAGTTATATTCCTAAGTTATCAGATTTTGCTCCCAAAGAATCAAAACGACCCAATGAGATTAAAGATGTGATTAGCATCTCTGAATCTACCAATGATAACCAAACTAATCGTCATGATGAAGAGGAATCATTTGGATTTGCTCAATCAATACTTGCAATGAATGATGCAAATGTAAGATCAAATCATTCTGATAATGAGAGGGTGGAGGTCATGGTTGAAGAAAAGAAGGGAGAGGATAATGAAGAATTTGAAAAGATCTCAATCTCTGGACAATTAGAATTACCCGTTGTTCAAATTCAAGAGAGAACTCCTATGGTTGTGGAAAATGACATATCTAACCATCCCTCATTTTCGACTTTAAATGAACAAACTGTCACCAAGGGTACCTTGAATCAAACTATTGAATTGGATGATGAAGAATCTACTCCACCCCGTGAGGTTAGACCGATGCCAACTTGGTTTAACCAACAATTCACTGACCCACATCAGCAACAATCTAATCAACGCTCCAAGGGTTTAGTAGAAAAACCCAAGGATTTGGTTCAATGGGAAGTACCAGATGAGGAGGGCAAGTTGATTTCTTGGGGAGAAGCAAAAGAACTTTTAGATGATCATCAACCCAGTGAATCCGAAAATGATGAAATTCAAGAAATTAATCCAAATATTCATTTCCCACCTACAAAAATTGATTCGCCACCACCCCCAACTCAAACTCGTCCCGCTGAGCTTGTTGATTACGAATTCCTTGAAGATGAAGAAGAAGAACTAACCAAAAGCATTGGTCTAGAAAACGACGTTCATGATAAATTCCAACAACAATTAGCCGTTACCTATCATCAAACCATGAAATCAGTGGGGTCTTTAATTGATTCAGATGCCATCCTTCAAGAACAATTGGCCAAGTCCAAGAGAGATTCGGATGAAGTATCTCACAACATGATTCTTGACGTTCAAGATCTCCTCACCCGATTTGGTATCCCCTACATTACAGCTCCCATGGAAGCTGAAGCTCAATGTGCCGAATTATTTCAACTCGGATTAGTTGATGGAATAATTACTGATGATAGTGATTGCTTCTTATTTAATGGGTCCAACATTTACAAAAATATGTTTAATCAAACCAAATACGTCGAGAGTTATCAAGCCCAGGATCTTGTAACCAAACTCGGGCTCAATCAACATAAGCTAATTGAATTGGCCTTATTGTTGGGAAGTGACTACACTGATGGTGTCAAGGGAATTGGTCCGGTGATGGCGATGGAGATATTAGCCGAATTTGGAGATCTTAAAAGGTTTAAACAGTGGTATGACGATCAATTAACCACTTCGGTTACTAGTCGACCTCTGGATCAGTTAACTAAGTTACAAAAGACATTGGCCATGAGAATTAAAACGGGTAAGTTATCGATACCAGAGTCCTTTCCGGATTCAGTAATCTTTCAGGCATATCAGAATCCTGAAGTTGATAAGGATACTACTGAATTTAAGTGGGGGGTACCAAACTTAGATAGAATTCGCTCGTTTCTTATGTACCATGCTAATTGGACCCAAGAAAGAGTCGATGAAGTGATGGTTCCGTTGATTCAAGATTTAAATAGAAAGAAGCAAGAAGGAACCCAGCTGACGATTGGTGAGTTTTATAATATTGATTATGCCACCACCAGAGAACTTGATCTAGGGAAACGTCTAAAAGCCGCCACAAAGAAGTTAAGAGAAAAGGGTCAAAACAAAAACTTGTAAAGGATGACTTTTATAAAGTATGAATAAATGATTTAATGAGTAGAATGGAGAGAATTACACTTTCATAACCAGCGCATAAGTATATGAAGAACGATCGATCATACCCTAGTCACATCTCGATCTTTTCTTGATAAGGGGTTCATCCATAATCGCTTTATCAAATGTGTCGCCTTTCGCTTGACCTGCCTATAAACGCAGATAAAATTTACCAAATATTACAACGCCAATAGAATGCATAACACTAAATTTAATTAAATCGTTAATAATGGGAAAAAGAAAAATATGTCGAGTAGCGACTCCCCGTTTCGATCGGGGGACCTTTGGGTTATGAGCCCAACGCGCTTCCACTGCGCCAAGTCGCTCGAATACACAAAGAGTTGGGTTCAGATTTTCAAGATTGTTCGAAGTCGTTGAAATTGTCCAAGTTGGCTAAGAACGATTTTGAGTCTGCAAACAAAATGTCTTTGATTGATAGGAAAATCAAATTTCATAGAAATATATCGATTAACATTAGTTGGAATGATGGATTTTTCTATGCCCTTTTAATCGCACTACTTTAGATATTCCCCATTGAATACAAGATCAATCATCGACACGAATTGAACAAAGAGGGGTATACTTGCCCATGTATGTATATCAAGCTAATTTTAGTTCATGGTACACTTGAATCAAAGACGTCGGTGATTAATGATTACAAATCACTGGATAGTTGACATGGCAATGTTTTGGCCATGCCTAGTAAAGTAATGCCAATTGGTGCGATGTCTCCTAATGTCTCTGATAATTGGGGGCTACCAAAAGCACCGTGGTTACGCACCTTTGGTACCACTTTCTCTTGAAGAAGCCATGAATTTACATCCAACTTGAACTTAAACAGTGCTAAACACCCCAAAACTCCAATATTCACAATAATAGCAATCATGAACAAAGATTTTCATTTGGTGAGCTAGTTGCTAAATTCAATGGAATCACTGACTGTTACACATGTGATTTGAACGTGGGGGTTTACCCCGTTTTATCAAACACTAAGCGCCTCAGTCATATGATTCCAACCTTTCATCCGTACACATCCGTACATCCCAGTAACCATCACTAAGGACAGAATGATGGTGTGAGGGTATCAACGAGTTTTAAATGTTACTTTTCACCATGCACCATCAATTTCAAGTGACCAAATGCCCCACTATGTACTCCAGATTTTTCTGGACCCGGACCTCGGTTTAAACTTCGTACTACGTCCGATTTGCCCCGTTTAAAAATTACTTACCTCATTTGGCAACGTAATTTTTCATACACCGAATTGCCGATTTACTGCAATCGCGCGTATGAAAATGGAGCAAAGCCAACGACGGTTGGGGTGGTGGGGTAGAACCACTGGGGACAGTGTGTCTCAAAGACAACCAACGTTTCCAACCCTTGCTTATTTTTTTCTAAGATAATAATAAACCCAAGTCAAATTTACTCCTATTCTCCTAAACTGTCATGTATGCCAATCATATTCCCCACTCAATCGTACCTCGGTCCATTCTCCGAAGTGACATGCGGTAAGGGGATAGGTTATAAAACCAACCATCCGCACATTCTCAGCAAACTAATCGCGTTCAGTTTCAATATGAGGGTCCAACCTACTGTGTCATTTGTTCGTGATGAGCCCAAACTGATCCAAAAGTTGATTGATTCCACTCTTCCCATCGACCCTGAGATTGGTCTGAAGGCAGTGGCCGTTCCCAATTCTAAACAACCGGGGTATCTGGCTATTTACAGAAACAAGGCCAATCCTTCTCTGTTAGTGCTGACGATTCATCCTCAGTTGACTACCCTTTATGACCTCTTTGAGCATGCGGTTTCGTTGAATGCCAATCAGGAAGCGTTTGGTACTCGTCCCTTACAAAAGGATGGTTCTTATGGTGATTACCAATGGCAAACTTATAAGACAATTTCTACGAGAAGAAATAACCTTGGTGCCGGGATTTTCTTTGTGTTGGAAAATAATCCATTTAGAACCAATCTGGCTGTTCATCAAAGATGTAAATATTCTAATACCCGGGACTCCCCAACTCCGGGAGTTTCTCCCGTTGATCAACTGCCGTTTGTGGTGACGTTGTATTCTCACAATCGTGCCGAATGGGTGTTAGCTGACTGTGCTTGTATTGCTTACTCGTTGTGCTCTACTGCTCTTTATGATTCGTTGGGGCCAGAAACTTCCAAGTATATTATGGAACTCACCAATTCTCCTATTGTGATTTGTAACAAGTCTAATATTAAGCACATGTTGGATTTGAAAGCTTCCTTCCCCGTTGAGCTTGCCAATTTGATTGTCATTGTCCTGATGGACAAGTTCGAACCCGAAGATGTCGAGCTTGTTGAAGCGGGTAAGAAGATCAATATTATGGTGTATGATATCGGTCAAGTTGAAGAGTTTGGTAAGATCAACCCCGTTCCCTTGGTTCCTCCTACTGCCGATACAGTCTATACTATTTCCTTCACTTCGGGTACCACTGGTGCTAACCCCAAGGGGGTGGTGTTGTTGAACCGTCAAGCGGTGGCGGCGGTTACTTTTTGTCTGGCGTTGTCTGAAAGAGTCCCCAACCCCACCTACTATTCATTTTTGCCGTTGGCACATATCTACGAAAGAATGTCTTGTCAATATGCTTTATTTATTGGGTCAAGATTGGGATTCCCTCAAAATAGCCTGCCGCTTTCGTTGATGGATGATGTCAAACTTCTTCGTCCTCATATGTTGGCATTGGTTCCTCGGGTGTTTTCCAAGCTTGAAGCCGGTCTTAAGGCCCAAACTATTAACAATGACGAAAAGCCGGTGCTTAAAAGTTTGTTTACTCGGGCAATTAACAAGAAGATGGAATTGCAACTGTCGGCTGATGGTAACAAGGGTGAACACATTATTTATGACCGGTTGATTAACATTTTGCGGAAAAAGGCTGGTTTTGATCGGTTGATTGGGTTTTCTACTGGGTCGGCACCAATTGCTCCTGAAACTATTCGTTTCATGAAGGCTGCCGTTGGCTGCGGTATGAACCAAGGCTATGGGTTGACTGAATCATTTGCTGGGGTGATGGCTTCATCCAAGTATGAAGCCAACCCTGGTTCTTGTGGTCCCATTGCCATTACAACCGAAATGAGATTACGGGAAATTCCTGAAATGGGTTATACTGCCGATGACAAGGATGGTCCTCGAGGGGAATTATTGTTGAGAGGTCCTCAAATTTTTACTGAATATTATAAGAACCCCGAGGAAACTGCCAAGGCCCTCGACGAGGATGGCTGGTTCCATACTGGAGATGTTGCTCGGGTGGCCGCTAATGAATTTAACCGGGTGTATGTTATTGATCGGGTTAAGAATTACCTCAAGTTGTCTCAAGGGGAATACGTTACTCCTGAACGGTGTGAAAACTTGTATATGGCCACCAACCCGGCTTTGGCACAAGTTTACGTTCATGGTGATTCATTAGAAAATTATCTTGTTGCCTTGATTGGGATTGAAGATTCGGTTGCTCTTACCTTTTATGGTAAGTTGTTTAACCAAAAGTTTACCAGTCACCAAGAGGCTTGTGACTATGTCAATGGTAACCCTGAGCATAAGCGTCGGGTGTTGGCATACTTGAATGGTAATATTGGTGATAAATTACAAGGGTATGAAAAGATTAAGAATGTTGAAGTTGGCATCCAGCCGTTGCAAGAAGCTGGGGGACAATTTTTAACTCCTACCATCAAGATTAAACGGGGTCTTGCTCAAAAGCACTTTAAGCCGCTTTTCGATGCGTTGTATGCCGAAGGTAACTTGTTTGATTCTCAATCCAAGTTTAAGTTATAGTTTAGTGAAGAACAAATCATTTATAAATATATTATCAGTCAAGGTGTGGTTATTATAAATATAATGGTTAATCAGTCAAGAAACAGTCATACAAATAAACAAGTTGAAAGAATGGCTATTTATAAATATATAGCTAAATCGATTAGGTTATGGTCGTTATAAACACATAGGTTGATCAGTGAAGGTAAGATCAGTACAAATACTTGGGCTACTTAGTTAAGGATGGTACTATCACATGGGTTAATCAATCAAGGTATGGCCATTATTAATACATAGGTTCTAAAACATACGTCAAATCAGTTAGATGTGGTCATTACTAATACATAGATCGTTATAATGCAATTTTCTTCTTGGCCACCAGTGCCTCCTCTTCTTCAAGCTTTCGTTTAACACTAGGCTCAACAATAATCTCATGAATTGGCTCATTCAAAGCCAATAACCGACGGCCACTCGATGTTTGTTTAAGAATATCATGATAATTCAAACAAACATATTCAGCCACTCGTCGCATACATCCCAGCAGTTCATTAACATTGGTTGCAATGGTATCAAGTAAGGATAATCCTGACAGATTAGCTAACCCCGGTTTGGTTACATAGAATGCAAACCATTTGAAGAATGGCGCCAATAAATCAGTTTTGGTGATGAATGCGGTAAAGTCACTATCACAAAGACGAATTAAAAATTTCAAACTTCTCAACGCTGCAAGTTTGGCCTGGAGTTTGGTGTTGCGCTGCATCACCAACAGAATTGATTCGATTACTCCATGGCTATAAAAGAAATTGCGCAGGTTAGGGTATGCAGTAAAGTGATCTTTGAAACAAAGGGACACCAATTCACAAAGATGTTGAATCAAAATGGGATTTGTTACAGTTGACAAATGAGAAAAAAGATCGGGGGCCAGTTTGTTATAAAACTCCTCCAAATGATCACCAAAATGATCATTTTCTCCTCCTTCATTGGCAGCAGGGTCTAGTAGAATCTTAATGGCCTCATATGCCTGCACTTGAAGCCCCGAAGATGACCCCGTGATCATGAGATCAACCAAGATACGACAAAGACTTGATATTTCGCCATTATTGCGAACGGTGTTGGCCATGGAGTGAATATGATGAGGATCTTGTTCGATGATGGTGGTGGTCAATTCCACCCCCAACACTCGAATGAGCAGATCATCATCGGCCATGGCCCAATGAATCACCTTAAATAGACCAACGTTGATCGCATGGGTATAAAATTCTTGTTTTTGATGTTGTTGCAATTGCTTGGCCATGGTGATGTATTGATGCATCATTCTTACCCCATCCCTTCGTTTGGAAACAGTGGCCTCGTCCTCAAATAACACCACCACTTGTTTCAACAAATTCAGATTGATGAAGTACTGGATGATCTCCACTTGGTTGTTGTAAATCATTGTTTGTAGCATGCTATTGGTAGAATCATTGCCATGTTTGACCCACACGACATTCTTCAAATACGTCAAAATAAAGTCTCGTCGAAACCGTTCATCATTATCAATCGGCACCACTTGAATGAATTTACCCAGACTAAGACCTTCCCGGTGACAAGCGCGCATGGTAGGTAACGATGGATCATATTCCATGAGACCCACCACCGCCGAAGTATTTTCAAAGTTATCCACCAACAGATCCACCACCATGGGCTCATTATATCCCATAATTTGTCGCACCACTTCTGCCAACGCCCAGATCAACTTGAGATTATGGTTGCGCTCAGCTAAGGCAAATGCAGTGGCCACTTCGGTGAACATATCATCCTCCACCCATTTTTGGGCAATTTGCTGTCGAGTGTATTGATGTTTTCCTCCCTGGGTCAACGCTTGATTAACTTGATCTAAATTCTTTATCAACGGTAATGCAGGGTAGGTGACGGGGCCAGTAATCAACTCAGTAATTTCTTCACCTCCACCCACCAGCTGAGAAACATAATGAAGCAGAATTCCTGGAGAAATCGACTGTCTTTGCACATTGATGATAAATTCACAAAGGTCGGCACACCCCTCGGTTTCTTGGAACAGCATCGCCAAGTCCTTGCCCAGCAGGTCCGTCCATACAATGAGAGTTTCTTGCTGGCGTTGGTAATGGATATTGCCATTCAAATAGCTCTTAAGGATGATTTTATCCTCGTCGTTTTCGTTTCGAACCAAAAAATACGCCTGTTGCTGGGTTGGATCCACCTCACCCACACAATAGCCGGTGCCATTATCGATCCAATCGTCACCTTGGAGGAGATAAACTTTGACACGACGGGGTTGGTGGGGTGATAGAACTCCGATGGTACTGGTGTCGGCTTCCCGGTCATCGTCGCCGACGGGGGAACTACCTAGAGTGTCCATTAATGGTATAAGGGTGGAACGCGTCACAATTAACGTTGGCAGTTCCCGTCTATATGTAGGAACGACAAATTTTTGTTTGATAATTAATAGGATATGATGGTGTGCAAAAATTGTAAGAAATGGTTAAGCACAGAATAATTAAAAGTACCCTAATATCAAATAGCCATGTTATATCCGATTTAACAATGGTCGCTTCAGTTCCAGAATTGCGCGTTGGGTGTGGTGCCTGCGTTTATAGTGGCTATCACATGACACTGAATCACGTGCCTTGGTTGAGGGCCCCGGCATTAACCACCTCATCGCTCAACTAAACTATCAAAGAGATTAATTAACATGTCCGTGGTGGGGTCGCTTATTTTCTGTACACATTGTGGTAACTTGTTGGACTCCCAAAATGAGGGAGGTTCGGCGATCAAGTGTGGGTTGTGTTCTGCCAACTTTCCCGCCAAAAAGTTTTCCGACTTGAAAGTGGTCACCACCTCAAGTGAAGATGCGTTCCCGTCAAGAATCAAAATGAATCGGTCGGCAGTAAAGACGACGTTGAATAAGGATGAAATGGATGATGGGGCCACCATCAAGGAAAAGTGTCCCAAGTGTGGTAATGAAGAAATGCAATACCATACCTTGCAACTTCGGTCCGCCGATGAAGGGGCCACCGTTTTCTATACATGTACTTCATGTGGCTACCGGTTTAGAACCAACAATTGACTTAATAATGATGTATATAATGAAGAAATGATTCTAGCCCCAATTATCCTATATATTCCCATAGCTATCTATCCATTTAGGCCTTGACGGCATATTCCAACTCTCCCGAGTTTTCATATTCGTACATGTCCAAAGCAACAATCGCTGATTCCCGAACCACTTGTTCCTTGTCTTGAGCAAACTTTTGTAAAATTGGCAACACTTCATCGGTAGCAATCGACCCGAGGGCTTCGGCCGCTTCATGTCTCACCATGGGAGCTTCAGTGGCATCGGAAAGCACTTTGACTAAAGATGGCACGGTGACAGGGTTGGATAATTGCCCAAACACATAGGCAATTTCATGCTTGAAAAGTGCCAGAGGGTCATCAAAACCAGTGGCCAACGCCAACGCCGCTTCATCACTGTTCAAGTCCCGCAACCGGAACATCGCCCGGTACCGTTCAAACAATGGCTTTTCTTGGTCATTCAAGATTGCTTGTAACTTGGGAATCTTCGATTCTTTGGTCAGTTCCATGGGAGGGGCCGGGTCGATCGAAGTATAGGCCAGCTTTTCCAACTTTTCCGTCTTAGCGGCCTCCAGTTGTTCCCACTTGATTCTTTCAATCGCCAACTCACACGTTTGCCTAATTTCTTCCAAAGCATCATTTTCAAAGTATTCTTGCAACAACGGTAACGAGCCAACGTGGCCAATAGCCCCAAGGGCTTCGGCAGCTTCGTGTCTCACCATACATTGTTGCAGTTGATCCTTAAGGACATTTTGAAGATGGGGGGCGGCGTAATCATTCTTGATTTGTCCCAAAACGTAGGCAACCTCGTGCTTCAAAAGCTCCAGGGGGTCGTTGAAGGCTTCAGCAATGTAATCAATGGCAGTGTTACTGTCGGCACCTCCTTCTTGACCAATATTCTTCAAGTTGAAAAGAGCTCTAAAACGATTAGCAAGTTGGGAGTCTGGGTTGCACAACACTTCCTTCAACTGGATTAACAGGGCGGTATCAACGTCGATTTCACTCATGATTATCTTTAACGATGTTTCGAGATGGCTGCAAATTTTGCGCACCTGGGTAAGGTGCAGGTGAGTCTTTGCCAAGATTAACATCCTGGGTAATACAAATAGTTTAGTAGTCAGAGAACTATAGGTTGGTATTAAAAGGTACTGAATGTTTGTTATTGGATGAATTGAGATTATTTTGATCATTTAACGAAGGGGAACTTGTATTTCACAGATAAATGGTGCTTGTTATGATGTATATGATTATTTCTTAAGGAGAGGAAATAAAATGTGTTCCCATATTACAACAACTTTAATATTTTAGTGAAAAAAAATCACCCACCATACCATTTGAGTAAAGGGTTACGTTTCATTAATTACGCTAGACTACTTTGTGACACAGTAAATGAAGGACAAACTGGCGAATAAAAGGCTTAAAGTTGAGCATTACTCATTTTTGGAGTACATTTTAACGATATCATCGTAAATCCAAGCTGCAATTGGTAACCATACCAAATAATCAATCTTTTTTCTACCATGATTACAATTTTGGTGATTTCCAAATCAATTGGAAGTGGGTCCTTAGTTGCTTTCGGCTTGATCGGTTTCGCGCTGATCTAATTAAAATCAACAAACCAAGAAAATTCAATCACCTAAATAACCTCCCTGATCAAAGCAACGGTGATACTTACTATCATCACCCCCTTTTGTTAACCCCGTTGCCTCACTACCATTAGCCTCCCACTGGACTCCGCGCGCATCGAATTTTCACCTCCTACTCTCAACCAGATCCACCAACCTTCAACAATGGCCGGACCTCCTCAGCTGATGCCGATGCCTGACTTGAGCAATGCCATTATGGCTCAAGACGAAATGGGTCGTCCATTTATAATTGTTCGAGATCAAGGAAAGAAACAAAGAAAGCTGGGTATCGACGCCACCAAGTCCCACATCTTGGCGGCCAGATCGGTGGCCCTGATCATCAAGACATCGTTGGGTCCAAGAGGATTAGATAAGATTATGGTGAGTCAAGATGGTGATATCACCATTACTAATGATGGTGCCACCATCTTGTCGCAAATGGACGTTGATAATGAGATTGCGAAATTATTGGTGGAATTATCCAAGTCTCAAGACGATGAAATTGGTGACGGTACCACCGGGGTAGTGGTACTTGCCCTGGCATTGCTTGACCAGGCGTTGGAACTCATTGAAAAGGGGATCCATCCCATCAAGATTGCTAATGGCTTCGATGAAGCTTGTAAGATTGCCGTGGATCACTTAGACAAAGTGGCCGACAAGATTGAAATTACTCCCACTTCTAATGATGGCAATTTGTTGAAGCTGGCCAAGACTTCCTTGGGGTCAAAGATTGTCCTGAAGCTGCACGATCAATTTGCCAAGATGGCAGTGGACGCGGTGTTGGCGGTGGCTGATTTTGACAGAAAGGATGTTGACTTTGAATTGATCAAGTTGGAAAAGAAGGTCGGGGGGTCTATCGAAGACTCTCAATTAATCAAGGGGGTGCTCTTGGAAAAGGATTGGTCTCATCCTCAAATGCCCAAGGTGGTGGAAGATTGTAAGATTGCCATTTTAACTTGTCCATTTGAACCTCCCAAGCCCAAGACGAAGCACAAGCTTGATATTTCCTCGGTTGATGAATTTAAGAACTTGCAAGAATACGAACAAGCCAAGTTTCAAGAAATGATCGATCTGGTTAAGAAATCGGGAGCAAATATCGTTGCCTGTCAATGGGGGTTTGATGATGAAGCCAATCACTTGTTGTATGCTAATGATCTTAATGCCATTCGTTGGATCGGTGGGTCGGAACTCGAGTTGTTGGCCATTGCTACCGATGGCCGCATTGTCCCCCGATTCGAAGACTTGACCGCTGATAAATTGGGTAAGGCTGGTAGAATTAGAGAATTAGAATTTGGTACCACTCGCGATCGGATGTTGGTGGTTGAAGACTGTTCAAATACTCGGGCTGTCACTTGCTTTATCCGGGGGTCTAATCAAATGATTGTTGATGAAGGGGTGAGAGCATTGCACGATTCTTTATGTGTGGTTCGGAACCTTATCAGGGATTCGAGAGTGGTTTATGGTGGGGGTGCTGCCGAAATCGCATGTTCATTGGCGGTGGCTAATGCCGCCGATAAGCAAGTTGGTATTGACCAATATGCGTTTAGAGCTTTCTCTGCTGCCCTTGACACCATTCCCATGACCTTGGCCGAAAACTCTGGGTTTGACCCTATTGAAACCGTCGCTCTGGTTAAGCTGAAGCAAGTGTTGGAAAAATCATCCAACTTGGGGGTTGATTGCTTGGGTAAAGGTACTAATGATATGAAGGAATTGTTTGTTGTTGATCCCTTGATTGGAAAGAAGCAACAATTATTGTTGGCCACTCAATTGACCAGAATGATTTTGAAAATTAATGATGTGATTATTCTGGGCAAGGATGAGTATTAGGATTGCTCAGGATTATTCAATGGTTAAATAGATGAAGATGACATCCAAAGTATTGTGTAGGTTTCCTGGTTTGGTCATGGCATTTTCCTCACAAATATACATATAAGTTAAAGATTTGACTGAGAAGGGAACACCTAAATTTATGAAATTTTTGTCCTTGGCTTAGGCCGCCACCGCCGCCACTTCTACTTCTACTTCACTTCCACCCCCACATCAGTTTGTCACTCTAAGACTGTCCACGGTTGCATTATCCTCGAGGTTCGCAGTGCGACCGCCCGCACCCTGCCGTCGCACTTGTTAACTACCAGCCAACCAACCAACAAACTACCGCACATCATGTCATTCTCCAGTTCACCAGCGGTGGTCATGGACAATGGGACCGGGCTTACCAAGCTTGGGTTTGCCGGAAATGATGCTCCTTCTTGGATTTTCCCCACTGCTATTGCCACCTCGACTCAACTGCGCCAATTACAAGATTTGGATTTCTACATCGGTAACGAAGCGATTGAGGCTGCCCAGGGTCCCAATTACTCCTTGAGTTATCCTATCAAGCATGGTCAAATTGAAGATTGGGATCATATGGAACGGTTTTGGGAAAACTCAATCTTCAAGTACTTACGGTGTGAACCTGAAGATCACTACTTTCTTTTGACTGAACCCCCCCTCAACCCTCCCGAAAACAGAGAAGCCACCGCCGAAATCATGTTTGAATCATTCAATTGTGCCGGATTGTACATTGCTGTCCAAGCGGTCTTAGCGTTGGCAGCGTCGTGGACGTCGCTGAAGGTCCAGGATCGGTCATTGACGGGTACTGTCATTGACTCGGGGGATGGGGTTACTCACGTGATTCCTGTTGCTGAAGGGTATGTCATTGGTACCGCCATTAAAAATATCCCGTTGGCAGGTCGTGATATTACCTTGTTCATTCAACAATTGTTGCGGGACCGGGGTGAAGCCGATACTTCGTTGGCCACCGCGGAAAAGATCAAGCAAGAATTCTGTTATGTGTGTCCTGATGTCGTCAAAGAGTTTGCCAAGTTTGATCAATATCCTCAAGAAAAGTTTGCTCAATACGTTGTCGAGTACGCCGATAAAAACCGTAACAAGTTGGTTGACGTTGGTTATGAACGGTTCTTGGCTCCGGAAATCTTTTTCAACCCAGAAATCTGTTCGCTGGACTATTTGACTCCGTTGCCAGTGGTGGTTGATCAAGTGATTCAACTGTCTCCCATTGATGTGAGAAAGAAACTTTATAAGAACATTGTATTGTCCGGGGGGTCGACGATGTTCAAAGATTTTGGTCGGAGATTACAACGGGATATCAAGTCGATTGTCAATGACCGGTTGGAACTCAATTATGCCATGACTGGGGTTCGTAGTCAGGGTGGAGTTGATGTCCAAGTGATTTCCCACAAGAAGCAACGGACGGCAGTGTGGTACGGGGGATCACTTTTGGCATCAACCGCCGAATTTAAACGCTACTGTTACACTAAGGCTGATTATGATGAAATTGGGCCATCGGTGGTTAGAAACTTTTCCTTATTTGGCGTGCCGTGATGATAATTAAAATACGATAAATAAAATAAAAACCGATAGAAAACGACTTTATTTGCCTTTACAAAACAAACGGGGTTTCTCCTGTGTCCCCTTGACAGCGTCCACAAAAGTTCACGGGCTACCTAAAAACAAAGTGATTGCTGGTATGATGCTGGGATGTTCACACTAGACTCTCACCCCTATAATTGTCCGATTAACCCCGGGGAGATAGAACCACAAAAAGCCGGCAGTACGTTTAGTTGAGGCAATCAAGCATGAATCCACCTTACCCCTAGCGATACGATGTCAAAGGAATGTACGTCAGTAACTTGGTTTTATCATTGGTGACCACCATTACCTCGATTAAGTAACAGTGCCGCATATTCCGGATTATCCCTGAGCGACATCGATCGCTCCATTGACATTGACATTTACATTAGCAAAAGCCACGGTGACATTGTGTGGAGTGCTTAAACTGTTGGATAACCACGCAACTCATGTTTGGGTTGCAATCTTATTCCTATGGCCCCATCACGACAATGTCGTTGGCGACAATAAACTCAAGATCAAGAAATGGTTGCTACATTAGGACGATGCCAAAAAAAAACATGGTAGTTAGCTAAATAGGAGTATTTGTTTAGTTGACATCCAACAATTCCACGTCAAACACCAAGGTGGCGTTAGGGGGGATGAGGTTGGGGAAACCTCTAGCACCGTAAGCTTCGTGGCCAGGGATGGTCAACTTAGCTTGAGTGCCCTTGGACAATTGAGGGATACCAGTGTCCCACCCCTTGATGACTTGACCCACACCAATGGTACATTGGAAAGGAGAACCTCTGTCTCTCAGCGAATCGAACTTTTTGCCGTTTTCAAGGGTACCAGTGTAGTGGATGGTGACCTTGTCACCAGGCTTGGGGAAGGTCTTACCGTCACCTTGCTTAATGATTTCAATTTGAGTAGTAGACATGGCAATTCTAGTAGTATGGAACAACCGATGGGTGGAAGTGTGAGGGACTCGACGGAGCAATGGCACAATCATCTCGAGGGGCGAGAGCACCGGGTGGACAGGGTGATGTGAACCACTGCCAGTGTGCAGGTCGTTTGTCCTGGGACACGACCCTTTCCTATCCAGCCTAAGTTCGAACCTTAGGGTTGGCAAGGATCAAACGACATTTGGTGAAACACCTTTGCAATTCAGGATTGCAGGTGATGATTGGGTGGTACCCCACACTGATTGGAGAGGGGTGCCCTTTAAGACATCGATGTCACCAATGTCCTCGCAATGTCGCCAGGTGTCGTTAGTGTCACCCAGGTACAATCTATCCCATCTTTCGGAGATAAATGCCTGGCATATGACTAAGAGACACAATTTGGGGGGCATGCTTTTGCCGCATGCTAGAAGGGAAGAAGATTTATGTCATTTGGGAATCAATTTTATTCATCATTAATCTTATTAAGGTTTTACTAATTTTCAACGGGAAATATTAACCAATGAGGAGAAAGCCAGCGATAATCTCCAACAAGTGTCAATATTTGTCATGTCATTTATAAATTGCTGCTCACCAACCGATTGGTGACGTCCCAACATTCCACATTTTAACTTTACTCACCTTGCAGAAAAATGTCAACTTTGCATTTTGACAGCACAATTGAATGAAAATGCAGTAGTGGAGACATTACCCAAAACAGAAAAATCGACCTCGGTCATCGTCGGTTGGATTGCGATTAGCGTTAGGGCGGTTGTTTTCGCCTTGCTAAATGAGATCACCCGACAATAATATATCTCCTGTAAGATATTTGTCTGGAACTTTGCATTGCAGTTTCGGTTTTTTTTTTGTCAAATGATTATTAATGTCAAATAGTACTTCGTTTATGCAAATTTGGTGTCATTTTCACAACGAGCATAAGCAAATCTAGGGTTCAAGAGGGCAACAATAATTACCTCAGATTTGTCGGAACTAAGATATATTGACCGATGAACCGAATTGAAAATCGCTCAACTTCGGTTGCTTGATTAAGCGGTTGTTTTAAACCTTCAAAAGTCTAGTCCATGGCAACGAAGCAACCCGAAGTTCGGAGATAGCTGGAGCTAGCTTCATCGATGGATGTATCGGTTGCTTGTAGCGGATTCCCGGTAAAACATGATGTAATTCAACTTCGGCATATAGATGTTCTTTCAGGATTAATCGCATGGTTAAAACGACATGGTGTCATAATTGCGTATAACATATGTATCTAGCGGCCACATCCTAACTATTGGAAAACAACAATAACTTTAGTCTTCGATGTCAGCAGGTTTGGGTTTGATACGACATAAGAGAAGTAATCCCACCAATTGCAACCCCAACAGAGCCCACAACAAACCAAAAGCAGCATTACCGACGTGAGCGTCATAACCGACTGATTTCCAATGCATCACTGCCCGAAAGTGGACAGCCGTTGCTACTGAGGCTGACAATACCGTAAACGCTAACAGCGATACCATTCCCCATAAAATCACCTTTAAATCGATAGCAGCCCCAATGAATACTGCACACATCAATGTCCATGTCCCAAGCACCACCGCTGATGTCATGATGATCCCTACAATGGTAAACCTCAGACCATGGTAATAAAAATCTCTGTTGGTTAAGAAAGTGGTGGGAATGACCAGGATCACCTTATCATCAATTGGAGAGAAGCCAAAATTACCATGGGTACAATGAAAATTACCGCTAACCGAAATTTTATGACAAGTGCTATAGCTTCCCCATCTAATCACTTCATTGGGCAAATTAATTTGTTGCCAATAAATCAGATTCACCACCCCAGTTAAGGTGGTGAGCAATAGCATGATAAATGCCCCAGTGTAGACGAAAACAGTGTAGTTGAATCCATTGGCGTTGGCCATGGCTATGGTTTTACTCTCGTGATTATATATATCGAATGATTCTTCGTAGACATTACAACTCGTGATTGATTAATTTATTCCCAAGTTACCCCACTTCGTCTTTTTTCCTCTGTTTGGTGCGAAGGGCTGACTGATCAAGATTAGTCCATCCCTAGTCAAAGTGCCTCGTTGCTACTATAGCTAGTATTTGAAATCCAGCATGACTTGTCCCCTTCGCCACGTCGATTTTGACACGGCCATGGGTGGATTTGCTCCCGTGCAGCTGAACAAGCTGGGATCGGAGCCTTGTCTGGCTGGAGGGGGGGCGCCGCTGGTGACTAGTACCCCGCCAGTACCACCACCATCCAAACCGGATAAGCCCAATGGAGTGACAATGACTTTTTTGGGATGCGGGACCATCTGTTTGCCTCCATGGCAACCGCCAACGGGGTGCCAACCAAAAGGGGGTGACAATGGTGAATCGAGTGATGCAGTTTCACAAACCCAATCGGAGGTGCGGTCGGACCAGTCCAAGGGGATTACATCGTCATTGTGTAGACTTGTTGTTGGTGGATGCAAACCGAATGGTAATGACTCCATTCCTCCGCCTCCAAGCCCTTCCGAAGGGGACCACGGTCGGTTCCCCCAGCATTACCTTACCCCACAATCGGTAACTAAATCGATCGATGTCGATTACCATAAGATGCTGCAAAAGCCGTTGTATGAAGGTGCCAATGGTATTATCTATCGCGGCACTGATGTTAATAAAACAACTGTGGTGACGCTCAAACGAGTCAAGCACCGCGCTGATGAGAGTGATGATGAGTATCTTCGATTATTTAATCGAGAATATGATATCATGTCTGGTTGTAATAACCGTAATATCATTTCGGTGATTGATGCATGTAACTTACCTGGAACCAATGATTTGGTGTTGGTGCTACCATATTTTGCCAAAGGTGATCTTTTGGGATATATGTGTGATTTACGTCGATTCAAAATAGAAATACCATCTCATGTTCTTGATCTGGTGTTTAAACAAATTGTCAAGGGGGCGAAATACTTACATGATCATGGTATTGTCCATCGCGATTTGAAACCTGAAAATGTGTTGTTGGATGATACTGGGGTGATCAAAATTAGTGATTTTGGCTATGCCATTGATTTAAATGGCAAGTTTTCCTATTTGACGGATCACCCCAAGGATGTCTTTGTGGGGACACCCCTGTTTAAGGCCCCCGAACTCTTTCTCTTGGAGAATGATGTGGCCACAAATCAATTTAGTATTGACCAATTTATAATCCTGATTCGTGCCAACCATCAAAAAATGAAACAGTTGGATTTTTGGAGTCTTGGTATCATCTACCTCCAAATGATGCTGATGACGGTGCCATGGGAAATGGCGAAAAAAGATAATTTGGCATATTCAAGATTTGCTGATAATTATCCCACTACTCCTGGTAGTGTCAAGGTGATGGTGAACAAATTAAATGATAAAAATGAGCGGTTTAATCGCAACCCCGCCATGGCATTGTTCAAACAAATCCATTATGACCTGAGGCCATGGATCCTTGGATTACTCAACCCCGTTGCCAATAAACGCACGACGATTGATGAAGTATTGGTCTCGAAATGGATGACGGGTGTATGGGCCAAACCTCAAGATTTTTTACGTAAACTTTGTTAGAAACAATCATATCGAATAAAACGTCAAATATATTAAAACCTAAATAATACAGATCATAAGCGAAAACGCAAAAACAGCATTTCCTGGGGTTGCTAGCAATGATAACAGGGAAACAATAACAAATGATATGATAAAACAGTATAAACGCAATCAAAACAGTTCAGGATTGATGGGGGATTCCCGGACTCGCCGGAATAATGGTACAATATTATGCCGAATGATGGTGGATTGGATGAGTAAAAAATGAGCCGCGGCCATGCGCGTCACTTTTGGTGGTAGTTGGAGTATCCATAATTGCCAACCAGTTGCAGTTGAGTCAGTTGCAGTTGACCCTGAGTCAAGGGTTGCGACAGAGTACGTCTTGGGTTGCCTGGTCCTCTGACACCAAGGGGATTTTTAGAAAACAGGAGTCGAATCCCTCCCTTGCCATTTCCTCCATTGGGTCGAGGTAACGCCCTTCCGTATAATTCTGCAAGAGCCCGAGTAGCATGGGCTACATCTTCAAACTCAACAAAGCACATTGGTCCATGGTTATGCGAGGAATTGCCCAGGCCATTATTCAGCAGCGAGTTCTTGGTTCTAAACAGTAATCGTCTAAATCCCTTCTGGGGGCTGAAAAGCGTCCGCAACTCTGCCTCGGTGGCATCTGGTGGTAAATTCCCAACATAAAGGGTATTACATGGGGGATTCTGGTCGGCGGGATTGGCAGGAGGAGGTACCCGAGCCAAAAGACTGAGATCAGGAACGTCCTTGCTTTGCAGTTTCAGCGATTGAGGGGTGGTAGTCCCCACTGGCAGGGTATTAGTAGGCGAAGCACCTTGCTCTTGTTGTTGTGGGGGTTGAGGCGGTTGAGTTGGTTGGGTTGGTTGTTGTTGAGAATGCAGACCTCCCAATTGGGGGGGCGCCGCCGGTGCGGTATTGATGTGAGTCAACGACGGAGGATTGTTGAAAAATGCCAGCAGGGTACGTCTGCGATCACTCGGGGGAGCTTGGCCGTTGGCCTTGCCATTTTGGCCCAGCCAGTCAAATGGAGCTTGAACCGTTGGCGTGCGAGGGGCCAGTTTAATTTGTAGCAGCAGTGGTTGAGCCCAAGGATCGGATGGAGTGGTGGCGGTGGTTCCCGTCAGCATGAGGGAAGTTTGCAGTAATTCACTCAAGTCAATGTGAGGGGTGGCCACCCCATTTGTCAGTTGAGACTGGGCGGCAGTCAGCGATGCTCCCAGTGAAAATGGGTCAGAAAACATAAACCTCAGTCGGTTTTGTAACTTGGGTAACCCTGGGGTCGACCCCAGCTGAGTCGACAGTAAATTCTGGTTGGATAATTGATGCATTTGCGACAGCAACCGGAGGTTGGCAAATTGGGGGGCCAATGTTTGATTTTGGTCCAATTCAACCGTTACTGGGGGGTAATCCTGGCCAAAAATATACTTGCCATCCAATAATTTGCCGGTGGTGACACAGGTCAGCGGCAGCTTAAACGCGGCGATAACCTTATAGTCGGTAATTTCAATGGATAAAATGTCATCGATAACTAGGGAGAAGATGATGGTGGCTTCTCTCGGGGTCAAGTCCGGGGGACAGTTAGAAAGCACTAAAAACAGCGGCAGCAGCGGCGGCAGTTGGTGAGGGTAAGCCTGGGTCAGCGGTTGAGTATACTGCTGTTGTTGGTGAGGTGGTTGGGTTTGCGGTTGACTCTGTTGAGGTAATGTCAGCGATATGGGGGTGGTTAGCCCCATCGTCTGCCCCTGGGCAAGGGCGAGGGGGGAAAAGTTGGGCTGGAAAAGTGGTTCAGACATGGCCCCAATAGCACAGGCTCCAGGTAAAGCAAGCAGCTGGAGCAGGTGGGGTGACGGGTACAGTAAACGGGAACGGTGTCGGCACTAGCTCGGTGGTTCCTTTAGTAGGGTGTTGTATGTGGTTAGAGGCAACTAAGTTTTTTCTGCGACCCCTCCCGGTGCCAGACACGACCTTCGACCAAGTCACCGACACGTGCCACGGTTAAAATTCAATACTAAACAAGAGAATGGCGGGTCGATTAGCTGATGATGACCTTGACTCGAGATACTCGAGCAACCGGAGCCAATCGCCGGGTAACCGTCGTTTGTTGGCTGTCATCGACGCTTAGCGACCCACGTACAAAACTTTAAACCCGCGTCTTTCTTTTCGCACAGTTGAGACAAACAGGGACTTGAGGAGGGGGGGCAGGCATGAGGTCACTGAAAAAAAATTTTTGGTGGCGATTATTGGTATACGCACGCCGCTTAGGTAATGATAACGTCCGCCTGAGGTACCACAGTGCGAGACCAACGCCAACACTGTCAATTTAGGGGGTGTAGTAACGGAGGGGCAGTTTCATTAGGCTAAGGGGGGTGGCGCCTGCATTGGAATTACCTTAGGTTGGCCCCCGAGGCGCTAAATGGGATGGGGGGACACGGTGCCATTACTTTCTCGGGACTAGTGCATCCTTTCACATGCATGAACGCGTCCAGACGTGTTTACTGCCGAGTTTCACAACCAGGTGATGACGTCTACGCGTTTTGAATAGAATAACAGCGGCCAGGTAAAGGGGTGACGTCTATATCCTTGTGAATTGACAGTTTAGGCGGTTATGGTTTTGTAGTGTGTCACGTGTTTTTGGTCACGTTGGATATTACGTGCGGCGGTCCTTGAGTTAGCGATCCAGGTACATAGAGTATTGAGTATGACCGATTCTCTCGATGGTACTAGCGAAGTATCGGCGGTAGCGCTTCAGTTACTACTTCAAGAAATAGTTCCTACCCTGATTCGAGTGTCCCACCAACTACAGTCCCAACAAAAGCCCAGTGATGATTTCCACCCAACTTCCATCGATACCGTTCTTTCCCAAGCGGTTCCCCATGATACCATAGGCACCATTGATATCTTTGATTCGCCACTTCTCAAGAGTGATGATGTTACCATTCGAATCGAAAAGTATGGCTACCAAATTGGCGTGCTGTTGGCCGAAGTGCTCCTCTATCATAACCACCATATCAGTCATTCCACCACCAAGATTAGTGAGGTTTTGGATATTATGAAGTTTATTTGTCGAGATGTTTGGAAATGTCTTTATGGCAAGCAAATGGATAATTTACGTACCAATCATCGGGGGACATTTGTGTTGGTTGATAATAGTTATAAGTTGATTCGAGGTATGAATTCACCCAAAGGTATTCATGATACCACCACCAAATCTGAAACATATTTATGGTTTCCTTGTGGAATTATTCGGGGGGTTCTTAGCAGTTTTGGCATTGAAGCAGTGGTACTGGCCGAGATCTCCCAGTTCCCCGCGGTAACGTTTAATATCTTGACACTGATTAATAATTAGTTTTCTCAATACAAGGTCACGTGATCAATCACAAGCCACAAGAACGGCGTATAAGTACCCGCAAATACCTTAGTTGACCCGTGAATAATGGAAGTAGCAGTGCTAACTAAGGAGTGGTTCTTTAATAACCCCCCTTCCAAGTTTCAACCGTTAGTTAATGTCATTAACAAGAGTTACCTGAAGGTTCACAAGAGATATGGTCACATCGACCTGCCCCGGATTCAAAGTGTCGAGACCTTTCTTGATGATTTGGGGGTGAATGAAACCAGTGAATTTATTTTTTTTGTGTTGTTGGGTCCTGGTAATGTGTTGGGACAATTGCCTCCCCGAGTCTTTTCTAATCTGGCTACTTATGAACAACTGTTGGATTGTCAAATTCCTGATGAGCTTGTAGAGCAGTTACCATTGAATAGTCGTGGGGTGAGGTTTATCACTGTGAGTAATGATTTTGAGTTTACCAATGGGATGATACATCGA
Organism: Diutina siamensis; assembly: GCA_030580155.1. Lineage (NCBI taxonomy): Eukaryota > Fungi > Ascomycota > Pichiomycetes > Serinales > Debaryomycetaceae > Diutina > Diutina siamensis. The sequence continues at coordinate 150,237 of JAKTSK010000024.1, forward strand.
GTATTGTGTACTGGAGGGTTTAAATTTAATGAAGGGGGCAGTGGAAGTGTGACTCCTGAGGGGGGTGTAATTGCGGAGGCGGCGGGGGCAACCAATGGGTCGGGAAAGTGTCCAGTTTCCCATGGTGCTGATTCTACTATTGGAAAGTGTCCTGTTGCTCATGCACCTGCTTCAACCAACGGGTCGGGGAAGTGTCCTGTTGCCCATGGTGCTCCTGCTTCAACCAACGGGCCGGGGAAGTGTCCTGTTGCTCATGCACCTACTTCAACCAACGGGTCGGGGAAGTGTCCTGTTGCCCATGGTGCTCCTGCTTCAACCAACGGGTCGGGGAAGTGTCCTGTTGCCCATGGTGCTCCTGCTTCAACAAACGGGTTGGGAAAGTGTCCTGTTGCCCATGGTGCTCCTGCTTCAACCAACAGTTTAGGTAAATGTCCTGTTGCCCACTCTACTCCTGGTCCTACTGGTGGAAAGTGTCCTGTGGCTCATGACGTACCCACATCTACTGGCTCCGGAAAGTGTCCTGTTGCACACACTACTCAATCTACCCCAACCCCCGATAAATGCCCAGTGGCTCACACTACAACTACCGCCGTTTGTCCAGTAACTGGAGCCGCTGGTACCGGAGCCGCTAGTGCTCCAAATGACCCCCATACCAATCCTGATCCAAACGCAGTCTGCCCAGTAACCGGTCAACTGGCAAAGGATATACAATCAAAATCCTTTATCGAAACCCACGACGTTCCCAATGGAGTAAAAGAAATCACCCTTACTGCATTCTGTCTGTTCCTCCCAAGAGCAGGATCCAAATTCCTTGACATTGTCCTTGAAAAACTTTTCAACTCCCCCGTCATGTGGCGAGATTTCTCACCAACGACGAATTTATCATCGATTGAAACTTTAAAGGTCACTGGCGATGTCATCATTGAACATAGACTCCTTCTGTACTATGTTGACCATTGTGGATTCCTGGCCGATGAATCTCGTCCTACTATCTATGTTGATAGTGTCGAAACCTGTCCATTTAATGATATTCTGGATTTGAAAAAGCCATTTACAATCAAGTATATTTATCGGGATGTAACTCGTCAACAGTTGGATCAACGGTTGGGTCTTTAGCTATGAATTATTGTTTATTTGATCGCTTTTCATCTGATATCAATTCATACAATCTTTTCATCAATTTTCTATTTAATAACCTTTGTTTACATCATTTTCTATTCTACCTTTCCTTACACCTATTATCTACTTAATTAATCTTAACATCGGTTATCAATCACCCTTCATATCGGTCGTCATTTCAATACCATTACTTACACCCTCTCTATTCAACCTTTGCTTGCACTGTAATGAGACCACGCAACAGTAAATCATAAACAAATTGATTAATCCGTTTGACAGCGTACTTGAGACCATCAAACTTACGACGAATATTATCATTTTTCAAATCCAACATGGCAAACCCCGAACTAACCTTATTGGCCAATTGTAAGTTGATGGCAGCAATACAATATTGACGCTTTTCCTCAGCCAGACCCATCAGAATATTGATAATGGCATCACTAGTATATTCAACGACGACGTCAATCATGTTTAAAAGGGAAAGAAGGTAATGAGACCATTCAATGGTGGTACCAAACCCTGCTTCAATAAGCTGATCGGGGGATTGGATTATCAGCATCAATTGAACGGTAACTTGTTGTAAATCTTCACTTTGAGTAAATGCCCTTTTGATTTCTAAGAAATAGCCATTAATGAAGTATAACGTAAAGATCTCTTCAGTGAATCGATTAAGAACCCGTTCCCCATTAGCAACCTTTTCTAATTGTTGCTTGTATTGTAAAAGAAGCTTCACTAGCTGTGGACGAAGATCGGGTACTTCAAGTTGGCATGGTGGCAGCAGAAATTGTAAACTCAGCTTGATGGGAGCGGCATCTTGAGCAAAATCACGTTCAATCTGACGAAGCTCCTCTTTATTAGCGGCCTCTGCTTCAATTTGCTTATGAAGGGCAGTGAAGATGGTATCCATTGCGCGATGAGATACCAGTTTACCTTTATTTATCTAGTTGATGGGTATTGAATCGAAATGTGAGAAATAGACAACAACCATTCAATACATTTATTGTTTGATTGAACTTTTCATCACCATGTATATATATAGCTGGCACCAAGGTAGTCCCGCACTAATGTCCTCACTACCATCTACTCTTCGTATCAAACGGAGACGAACAGATGACCCCCTTCAAGCACTCATCCTTGAGGATCAACGTCGTCTGAAAAAGTCAAAGGTATCCCGTGATGATGATAATGTCCCTGTTTCCTATTACCAATTTGCCCGAACTGATATAGTTGATGATCAATCGGCAGTGGTGGAATTGTCTGTTAGTGAAGGAGATAGACGTAACTTTGTTTACCGTCAAAAAGCTAGTTTGGACGAGCCAGAAATTGCTCCGCCGGTTTCTGATCTTATTCAGCTGGTTTTAAATGAAGCAGAACCTGCGATTGAACCACGAGAACGAAAGCGACGAGGAAGACGGCCAAGTGTGCCGACAACTATTGTCTCAGGAGAAGATTATGTATATGATGTGTATCAATTAGCTCCAATGACTCTGGATAACCACCCCAAGCTGACAATTGGCTACGTCCGATTTTTCGATGATAATGCCAATGAATTATATAATCTGGATGAAGATGGCAGTGACCGGATTTTACTGGATGATGAAGATTCTAATGCTGAACTGTTTTATAAAAATGATTACCCTAGTGATGAAGATGCTGGCTCGAGAGCTCTGGTTAGCTGCGACGACTTGGCCCTAGGAGATGATGAATTAGAGTATGTGGAAGGAATCGATTACTTGGGAGGTTATCAAACCCCTGATGATGATGATGAAGTATGGAGTCATGGTGGATATATTGATAATGAATTCCAACGGCATCATTTCTTTGCTGGTGATGAAGATGATCCCATGGCGATGCACCGTGACAAAATCTTTGGTAAGCTTCAAAAAATGATTGATGATGCTGATTAAAATTTATTTACAAGATTATGAAAAAAAGTGAATGCTATCTTTCACCACGTTGACGTCGAGATTTCCTCGTTGTGGGGTCTTTGGGATTTTCACCGGCACCCACACCGGCATCCATTGTTTGTGGCAACTCAATGTGGAAGGCACCAACGGTTTGATTTGGTTATCGTACTCTTGCATGTCATCTCCGGTTATTTTAAGAAAGCATTGGGGTTGATTTTCCTTTACCCATTGATACACCGGCTCAGGTTGATTATTTACCAATTTATTTAGTTCAAATGCCAAAATCCGATTGTGAATTTTGTTAAACCCTTCTCTCTTGGACGTATACGCCCATTTCCGTAAATTTTCAACCTCAGGGTTGTGTTTTATCCATACTAGTTGCCATTTGTTTGATATCAATTGTTCAATATCAGTTTTCATGGCACCAACAATATCTTGAGAATGAAGTCGAATAAATTCATCCCGTAGAATCACCGATAATTTGTTCACATCGGCGGCATGGGTCCAAAATGAATCATGTACAGCAGCGAACGTCAATCCCTGGTTTGATGATTCCATTGATGTCATCAACATGTGCATTGCATCCACCAGGTGAATAAAATTTGGCAGGATGCCGTTCAATTGTTTAAGTTTAGAGTATTCCTGAGTTCGAGAAGGGTCCAGTAATGTTACATACTGCAATTCAGTATTAACCACCCATGGACTTCGCTTCTTGTACATTTGGACCACTGGAAGGCCAGTCAAGGTGGTCCACATCATTGGTTGATATACCTTTGTGGTGAATACATCGAAATTATCCCTCTGGAGTGATGTTTCATCAAAACTGGTGATCACTCGGCGACAGACTTCTAAAAGCCAATCTTGAATTCGGGAGGCCCCAGCAAACAATTCAGAAACTGAATCAAGTACATTAGTTGAGAGATAGCCACCAATTTTATGTGCATCTATGCGTAAATCACTTTGGGGTTGGGTGATATCTTTGATTCGGTCTTTGATTTGTCGTGCACCCCCATAGGCGGTAACCCCATAAACCGTTGTCATTACTGTTTGTTTCAATAACTTTCTCAGAAGTACTTGTAGCGCCATTGAGGCGATCTTATTCCCATTAGATGCATCGATTTTTGCCTTTTCAGTCACAATTTCAAGAACCTTGGAATAAACGTCTCCACGGGGTCCAGGTACAAGATTAACCGCTTTGCCACCTTCAACATCGGCTCCTAGAGCGGCAAAATGTTGTAATCCATTGCACAGGCCATCCTGATGTACTGGCTGATGACTGACAAACTCTTCCACTGAATTTCCCGACTCGATATGATGCCATACTTTAGCAACTTCCATACATACCCCAAGAACTTGCCATGGCTTGTCTGCCTGTTGCCACCACGAGCAACTCCAGGGATCTGCTGCCGTTGCTAGGATATTATCTTTATTGGTGTCCACCCACAATTGACGTTTTTCAAAGGATTGGTCAGTGTTTCCATAAACACTGGCCAATTGGTACTTGAGCCAACCAAACCCATGTGGTCCCAATTTTTTCCCTTCCCAGAACATCATCAACCCTCTGACCATATCTTCCTGGTAATGAGATAATATCAGTACCAGGGGGTATACTCTACCACGAAAGTCCATTTGATAAGGTAAGTAGAATAATTCCCCAGCAAATGCTTTGGCAACACTGTGTACTCTTTGGTAATGGGACAATAGTGACTGCTCTTCACTATTTAAATTTTTGGAGGGACAAGGAATCTTGGTCCAACCAAGTTTTGACCTTGATGGGGGTTTAGTAATACCAATTCCTTTAGCATCAATATCAAATAATTGATTTACTGTCAGAAAAACTGCTGGATTTATTGTCCATTTGGTTTCCCCGAGCCGATCCAATGCTTGGTAAATCAGTGATAGTTGACCCGTCTTGTGGGCTCCTTCGAGGTATTTCAACGCTCCCCCCTTGGTGATTGATTTCAAGTTGGTTAGGTAGCCTCCCTTTGTTGGCAGTAGCCATTTTTGCGGTTTGCATAGCATTGGAAAGTATGTAGGCATAGCGTAACGAATTTCCAGATCAGCCAAAGTAGATAAAACGCTAGGATGAATGGTTATCGCCCCAATCAGATGTCCGTTTTTGTATGTAAACCGGTGAGTAAATACCGGGGGAGGAGATGCCAAGGAAATGATGTTGTTTTCAAGAGCTTGTAAAGTTTTCCATTGGTCCCATTGGTTGGCGGTGACAATACATGTATCAATAATCAATTTCATCACTGCTCCCACCGCTTCAATCACTTGTCCATAAGATAAAAAGTCGAGTCGGGTAATGTGCTTTGATTTTATCAATAATGCTCGAGCAATACCGGTGACCATCAGGGTGAAATCAGTTTGACCATTAAGCTGGCATGCTAACATCCTTACCAAAATAAATATCAGAATATACTGGTATCCAAACTGGTGGTACCAATATTTATATTTATGGAGGTCACCACTATTTGCAGATTTAAGCTTTTCCGATACTAAATTGGCCCAATGATTAGTGGCAGGATTTTTAAACAAAAATGAACTCAGAATAGAAATTTGTTCACAATACTTTTCCACTTCGAGTTGACGAATCGAACCGTGGGTTTCAATTTCATTAATAAACTCCAACTTTTCATGTTGAGATAATCCAATAAAATTACTCCAATTGTTTGGGGTTAGTTTGGTATTGGTTAAATATTCACATAGTTTATTGAACCCAAGCAGCCCCGTCTCATCAAGATAGGAGGTGATACCTAAAGGATGATTAGTGTCATCAAAGGTTAATTGGGGCCAAACTTCCAAAGCCAGTTCCTTAAGGGAAGATGGGATAATCGAAGGGTTTATATCAATGGTAATTGTTTTGTTTATGTACCGTTTAATTGTAGGTTTGACATTTTTCTTGCTAGTTTCATAAGCTTTCAATAAAGGTGGTACTAACAACGGTTGTAACGATGGATTGGTTTTAGTGGTTTCTACCACCTGTTTGACATCAAAGATGGACAAGGCGGGGATATCCACCATTTTTTTCAACAAGTACTTGACGCAATCTTCATAGATGGTTGGGGACAGACTGAGATGGGGTAAACGGCGATTAGCAGCAGCTACGTCGTGACGATTGATAGCTTCAAAGAATAACTGAACATGATTGGCAAGCAATGGTCTCCCCCCTAGTCTAGGTTGGGGGTTTTCTCGATATAGGGTAGACACATGACTATACCTTTTCCATATTCTTAAGATCATGGATGGTAGCGAGCGCCGCACCTTAGGTATACTGCTAGAATATTTTGTGGATGATTAAGTAATACCTACCTAAGGCTGTTCCGACCCGTGATAATGCTCAAGTATTCACCACTTTGTAGCAGAGTGAGAACCATCTTGGGGATTCACCCACTTATATATCTCTTCGAACAATTAAAATGACACACGCCTCTCCTCGTAAAGCCTCATCTCTGAGGCTGCCAATGATGATGCCGGACATTGAAACCTGCAAAACATTTCAAAAAAAATCATTATATAAAAAAAGTGTCTAGAACTAATGTAGAATTATAACACCAAGAATTAAACGATTAAACTACCCGTTGTTTCAGGGGTTCAAAGGGCAATAGTAATGCAACGAGACCAATCACCCCCATAAACGCCCCACAGATCCAAATGGGGATGGTGGTGGCAGTATTGGCAAAGTAAGCAATGACCGGGACAATGGCGGTGGCAATACGGGTACACAATAAGCACATGGCGTTACCGGTAGCTCTTGCCAGAGACGGCAATACTTCTGGGGTGTAGGCATAAATGACGCCATAATAAATGTAAAGACAAACGTAGACACAAGAAGCCATGGCTACGTTTTCAGGTCTGGTTCTAATGGCAGTATAACCAAAGAGGAACGCCATGGTACTCAATCCCCCAATACACAATACTCCCCTACGACCAATGATGGGGAAAAAGTAGAGTAATCCCCCAGCAATTATGGGACCACCAATCAGGCAAGCATTGGAGATTAAATTATCACGGTAGACCCCACCCACGGTATCAGCAGAGATATTTGCCCCTCTTGAAGCCAAGTATACTGGCAAGAACGATGAGTAAAGAGGGTAAGCGATCCCCAAGCAAAACCAGGAAAAGAATTGTAAAAGGGTTGATCTTGTCATTTTAGCGGTAGAAAAAAGCACTCGAAAGTGTCCTTTAATCAACTTTAATGTTCCCTTCCAGTCTTGGTGCATCCGGTAATCATCATTGCAGGTAATGGTACCACAAGCTTCTAATTGTTCCAAGGTTAACGAACACGTCCGCCCGTACTTTGCTGCCATTTGCTGCAAGTTTTCAACGCATTCTTCGTCCCGTCTATTGGCCACCAAGAATTTGGGAGTTTCCCTTAATCGAATCACCGTTAATCTCAAGATCGCCAACCCCAACACAATGGCACCGTTGGTGTAATAAACATACCGCCACCCCCGGTTCAAGTGCAGGGGACAGTTATCAGGTCCAGAACAAGAGTAATTAGGCAAGAAAGCATAGGCAAGGGCCACCGCAATCACTTGACCCACCCCCCAGAACAATGCGTAAAACGTCATAAGCCATTGGTCCTTGTGAGGTAAGAATTCCAAAAACACACAGGTATCCAACACTAAATTCCCCCCCGCCAGGAATGAATTAAGAATGACAAATAAATTGTAGGAAGAAAATGTCCCCATCAGACCAGTGGCGATGGTACAAGCCCCCGCGAGTAAAAGCGATAAATTAAACGCCAACCGCCGACCGATCAAATCGGCCAGAAGACCCCAGAAAATAGCTCCAAGACACATCCCAAGAGCATAAGTTTCCGCTGATACAGGAAACTTGTAGCCAAATTGCCAGTTAATAAATTGACGGACATTTGATTCAATTGCAATCAACTGAGTGTCAGTAGCGTAACCCATTCCCGAAAGGAAAAATAATTTCAAATGGTACCAAGTGAAACCAATTTCGTCGATAGCATCATTAACAAGCTTCATCTTTCTTGCCATGATCACATCGTCCAGTTCTAATTCAAACATATCCACTGCCAGGATGCTATCTTCATAGACCAGATTATGGCCAAACAGGGCCTGGTCAAGATTCTTTTCCTCATCGTGAGCGATAGGAGTCTTCTCTTCCACCAGAGCAGTCATTTAATCCTAAAGTGGTTGGAAATTTTGTGGGGCCAAATACAAATATAAATTGGCTATCCTGCATTGAAAAAAAAAAAAAAACCTATAGGCACTGCATACATCATAATATTTTAATAAATAACCAAGTAATGAAAGTTGAGGTAGTTGAGGTCCCAACAATAAAATAAATATAACCGGTTTGGTGTTGTTTAATTATCGTTATACTATATAACAATAAACTCGATGGCATCAACGCAGGGGTTGACCTTGAAATTTTAACTTTTAACAGTTCTTTTTAATGGCCTTTAACAATTTTGCAATGCGACCTGCACAAGACAAGAGTAATGTAGTGCTTAACGCTAAGCAGGCATTGATACCCTCCAGGTGAAAGCAGACATTGCATGGTTGAGGATAAATCTTATTGGTTGAAAACCGCGGGGATGCCTTTTTTTTCACAATCATAACCAATGGTATATCGGGTGTACGGGAGTGCGAGATGTCGATGGCGCGGCTGAGACTAATCGTCATGATAGCAATCCCCGGGCTCAGTATGAATTACTCACTATATTAGTATAAACCAATTATTCACCATATTTGTATAAACCGTATCACTACTCATAATCATCACTATACTTTTCTCTCATCGCCATCACCTTCAGAAAGAGCGATGTCGATTCAAGGGTATTAAGTCGTAACACAATATCATCATTATCCCAACCCTTTTCTTCATAAGTACGCACATTTTCATAAATCTTTCGAAGATCATTATAATAATCAGCATGACGGGCAATTAATTCGGGGGTTAATTTGGGGATTTTCGAATTTTGTAATAAAAAGTCCCCCCCAGTATCTTCAAAAGTATGAATAATCATCAGAATCAAATCTAATAATGCCGAAATTTGTTTTGAATACCTCAGCAGTAATTCTCCCAAATTGACGGGGTTATCACATAATTGTTTCGTCAGTGAACGTAAATGATATTTGATGGGATCTTTTTCAATGTTATGACACAATTCATATAGCCAATCCAAATCAAAGTTAAAATCAGTGGGGAAAGGAATGAGTGATGAATATTTCCAATCTCCTAATACATCCACCAGTTTACGGATGAGGGAATATTTCAGGGTACCGGATGGATACCGATCAAATACACTTAATTTAAGATCTTCCATTGGTTCAGGAAACAGAGTAAACAGCTTGACAAGATCGGGAGAAGTTTTAATATTAGGAACTTCTAATTTGTACAAGATGCCCCTAATATTCCCCCAATGAACAAATGACTTTAATGCCACCAATACTTCAGGCAGGGCCAATACTTCTTCACCATAATATTCCTTGATAAAATGTTTCATATGGAACCCTTCCACCTTGGTACCAATATGGTGGTCAGTATGCAAAAAGTTCAATTTGGCACAAGTCATGAGCACCAACCCCATATCAATGTGACGTTGATCAATCGGGTTTAATCGAATATAATCAAGAGCAGCCCCCTTGACAATGGTAGGGTTATATTTAGCATTCTTTAAATGAACCACCAGAGAGTTTTCTTCTTCATACCACCCATGATTTTCAATTTGTTGAGCACAACCAATGATGGAAAGACAAAAGTCAGGATAACGACGTAAAAGCTCACCATTATCGATATTGTATAAGATGTAAAACGACAGCATTACCGCCATTTGTTCGCCCAAATCTTCGGGACAAATCACCAAATGTTTATCCTCCTCGCGGATGCGCTGGAAGTTATTATTAACGAAACGGTACTTACGACCCTTTTTGTTATACTCAAGTTTATTGAGATCACCGATCAGGTTAAGGATCAGATTCAGCAAGGCGATTAACGCCTCTGAGCTCAGCACCATGGTTGGCATGATTGAAACGATGAATGGTAAGCGAGATCGTGACGACGAAAAAGGTGTGTACGTGTCGACGCAGGCACCCCGATTTGTGACCTTGGGAGAAGAATCGAACTCGCGCCAATTGCCAACAAATGTCCTCAGTCACCATCGGGGTTGGTGCAGGAGCATCTCTCCTGCCACTGCAATCATAACTGCAGTGATGACAAAGCGCCTCCACTCCCACAGGGAGTAAGGACATGGCAAGAAAACGGAAGGGCAACTACCACACTACGAAAGCCTCACACCCCACCTCCCAAACCCCCCACCAGCAGCTATTATCATGCCATTAAATCACTCGCCACGCCACCTCCAGCCTGGGGTAATCCCCATCGAGGCGGATGGCGTGGGCGAAAATGTTTGAAGTTTGAATCGTGTATTTACCGAAGGGGTGGGCACCAATGTCGGGGGAGGCGGGACCATATTTGTGAGTTCCATTTTCTATCGGATTCACGGGATAAGCCCCGTTCCTCATCCCACTTTTATTTCATTTCAATCTTTAGACTTATCAACAAGTGTCATTCTGTGCATAACGACTAAAGAGCATGTCAAGGTAGAACAGGTGAGACCTTTATGAGGCGAGTGGCAACGTCAACGGACATGGTTGCCCCATTTGGAGGTGGGGCACACACGCAATAATTTCGCTTTACAATCCCAAGGAATTATTAAAGTTTGGGAATCCCGGGTGTGGCACCTCCGCCGTGCCTCGGAAAGTTGCCAAAGTAGGGTGGTACTTCCGGTGACATTTCCATTCCAAACATATATCCGTGATTCACCCCCATCGTACTTAAATCCCGTAATAACGTTACCATGGGGTTACCATGGCCAACGACACCATTTCATCGTCACTACTACCAAGCATCTTCCCCAATAAGGGCGACGTTGACACCATGCATATCCTCACACCACCTGATCGATATTAATAGGTTGCAATCATGACAGTGTCGACAAATATCTATGAATCCTGGGTTGTATGCAGGCGGAACCCACTGGTTGGGAGATGAGGATGGGGTTCGGTGACATCGGGTTTGACCCGGGGATCCGCCACTGTTGGCAGTGGAATGAGATTGACTACAGTGGACTGATGAAATATCAATGCAAGTTAATCTCATCCAATCTTGTTCCTTGGGGAGCATAAGCATTTATTTTGTAAGTGGGTGATGACAGCACATGTCGCATTATGCCTGAAATGGCAGTGTCTATGGTTGGCATGACTCGGAGTCGGTAGAGATGAGTGGGTAGAGATCTCTTTACGGCGACAATAACGAAGGCGCCCTTTTAATATTCTTTGGGGGGGGAGGGGAACTATGGTCCTGTGGTGTTACCACTAATGGAGGCAGTTGGTTCACCTGGAATCATGCAAGAAGATAATTCTCGGCAAACCGACAGACTACCTTCCCCGCCGTCAATATAATTACAAACAGAGTCAACAATACTGATCGATTTCGTTTGTTTAATAAATAACGTAAACGTCGTAACTATATGAGATTTAACCGCTTTTGTTCCTTCATACTCTTAATCTTCCGCCTGCGGGCATTAATAAACCAGTTACTCAACTGTTGTTGGTTCAAGCCCGTCAGCATCATCAATTGATTCTTTTCAAAAGAATTAGGATAGGGGTGGTTGAGGTGGTCGTTGAGCCACTTGAGTAATATGTAAGTAGTTTCCTTGGGCAAATTGTTACGAGTTTTGCGTTTCATCTTGTCATCAACGCCGTGATCGGGTTTTGATGACGACACTGGCGGCAATTGTAACTGAGGCAAAGTTGGCGGCAACCCCTTGACGCTGCCAGCAGCGGAAGGGGAAGACAAGTGGCTCAGGGGCAGAGGGGTAGTGGTGGGGGGTTGATTAGTGTTGAGGGTTCCCGCCAACGGCTTATAGACATCATAGCGATAATTGGAGAGACCAAAGTATCCAGGGGACAGGGGGGCTTGACCCAATTGCAGGGGCAATGGAGCCAACGGCGTCAGCATCGTCCGGTGTAACGGGGGCAAGGGCAGTGGAGTGGCTCCAGCAAACGAAGGGCCTCCAATAGCCGCCAGCGGCGATGGTGGTTGTTGACCTGCTGCTGCCAGTTGCAAAATGTCAGTTATGGGTGGCAACAGAATTTTAGCTGAGGAGTTCATTGTCGGGGCCTAATCACCCCGGATGGTGGCCTACTTAAATATGACACCCCAAACTGAGGGTGCATGTTCCTTCTGCACCATGCAGGCTGATGGGTAAATAATTTGTTAACTTGGTGTAGGGAGGTTCTTGTCCCTGTGCAGGAGCAATCCTTCATTTAATTATCACCATTGACTTCAAAAAATATATCTAAACATCGACATAATCCTGATTAGACGGGGGTAAATGTAGTAGACATGCCAAGAATTATTTTTGGGCACGACTTTCTCTTTTGAGAAGGGAGGTCCCGGTCGGACCAAGAAAGCAATTTGGAAAAATGTCGTTGCTCTCGGGGTTTAGCGGCCACCATAGTGCGAGGACATGGCTCAGAATGGTAGCCATGTCAAGGGGGTTGACGTATCGGAGTTCCGGGTCAAGCTAATTTCGTTTACTTCGTTAACCTTTTACCTCGTTAACCTTTAACCTCGTTAATCTCATACCTCGTTAACCTCTCACCAATCAAAGGCTCCAGGGTGGTATATGCCCGTTTTGTTGATTGACCCGATTCCGGGCATATAACCTTGTTTCGTAATAAGCGGTTCGGTCAATGTCACTAGTAGGTGGGGAATAGGGGCAAGAGGGGAGATGACGGTCCCATTTGTATCCACCTGTAAACAGTGGTGTCTACTGTCTACTATTAACTATCGACTCATTCTAATTTCAACCTTATTTATTAATTGGTGAGCGAAACTAAACAATAACTGCCTCGGCCGCGACCGAACAATTAGCCGGGGGATGAAACCGATTACAACCTTTCATTTAATACTCGCTCAAATTGTTGCTTGTCATACTTGACGTATTTCGCCTTATTTTTGGTGAAATCCAGGTTGGCATATTTGTCATATAATTTAAAGTAAGCCAGGGTGATCAACTTTTTAATTTCGGTGGCCAAGTAGGTTCTCAAATTAGTATCGGTGATGTGATACTTTTCATAATTATTTAATGCTTCTTCAAACAGTTCATTAAACAGACGGAACAATTCTTTAATTTGTTCCCGTTCCTTCAGGGTTAAATTAGTGGCTGCCAGCAGCGTCAGCGTCAGCCCCAGCTTTGAACCCCCATGATGAGCCAGGGAGGTGGCAATCAGGGTCATATCCCGAATAATAATGTACAGGGCATAATTCCAATCATCCAAAAATAATTTAAGGAATCGGTTCTTGAGTTTATTCACTCGTTCCATCCCCACCAGTCCCAAACATTGATAGAGCAGAGGGGATTTATTAATGATGGTTTCTACCATCACCAAATTTTTCACCAAAAGGAACCCTTGCGTCAGTTTTTTAAATCCAGTCTCGGGTTTCTTGACGCCAATTTCAATGTTAATCATAATGTCATCAATGACATCACTAAAAAACAGCAGGAGTAAGAACACATCCAGAGTTTCATCGCCCAGGTTAGGGATTAATGACAGATAAACCAGGACAAATCGAGCGGGAGGGGTCACCACTAACCAATCCCCCAACTTATAATTTGGTACCATATACATCAAAGCATCCTTGTGTTCCAGCACTCGTCTCACCTTCAGTACGAGATCAACACATAATTGGGGAATTGTCATTTCAGTGAGCACACCAACCCCAGCAAATTTATTTTCAATGGCTCGGATGATTTCCTTAAACATAACCAGGGCTTTGGAGACAAACGAATCCATCGCCTGATTAAATTCAACGATGGTAAAGTTATAGTTGGCCAAAAACTTGGAAAAATGAAGTAAATTATCAATAATTTCGAGGGCAAGTAAATCATTGGCCACCACCAGCGATGTCAGATCAAAAAACTTATTATAGTTGGCTACCACTTGATGTACATATACCTCCACCACTGTCCGTTTCATGATGGCTTCAGTTTCACCTGGTAAGCCCAACTGTTCGTACAAGCTACCTTCATCCTTAATCGCCCGTATTAGTTCATTATTGAACCGATTAATCCCATTACTACCTCGTTCATAAGGAATATTGGCCGGTCGTTCAACCGGCATGCATGCCCCGGCCAATTGCTTCATTTTTTCGAACAATACATCCAGTCGTCCTTGAACAAAAAGTTGATTGACTTGACCATTGCCATCTTCACTAAAATGATGAAGAATTAACTTGGTATCGGCTAATCGGCTCTGATCATCCATGAGGGTCTTGGCATCGGCCCGAATCGTCGATTGAAAGTACAGTTGGAGCTTAATATCGGCCTTGTCCACCAATGTCTCGAATGAAACCAATACATTGGTGAATCGTTTCAATTTGGGTTTGATTTCAATTAACAACTGTTTAGCATCGGCCACAGTAGCAATGTATTGACGAAGACCAACATAATCCACCGAATTCAGTAGCGTGGTCTCAAACTGGTGAATGACCAGGGCCGCTTCCAGTACATCTTTCAATAGCAGTAGACCTTCTGCGATTTGTTTTTTCTGACGATTCAATTGGTTAACACTTGTGAGAATTGGTTTGATGTTGGTGGCGGCGTGAGCCAGTCGATTCAGAATCACCCCGAGCAGCTTCAGGATGGCTTCAAACAGTTCCTTAGATTTGATAAGGTTCTGATTGAGTACAGCTACATCGGCCTCATCGACATCAACCAGATAATTCATGGTGAGGGCACTATTGGGATATGGGGCACCAGGTGAGAGTTGAGACGAGGGCGTGCGACTTTCAACGCTACTATCCGCCACCACCGCCACCACCTCATTTAGTGGCGCCACTAGTCAACCTACTACCACTGACAACCATCATGCCATTAAGGCGTGACTTTAAGGGATCGAATGGGGGAAAGTGCAACCTCATAAACGTGATGAAGCCACACCCTAGCCTGCAGTGACCTCCTCCAACGGTTTGTAGTGGCGAAATCGGAAACATGTTCTCACTAGTAGGCCAATGACGTTACCCCACATAGCGACATTTTTCATTATAGTTTGCAAATCAAGGCGGCTAAACAAAGGAATTCCGTGGGCCTAACTTGCCCAGTTGGGTGCATAGTGTAACGTTACTTTGTGGCAAGGTTTTCGGGCATTCGGGAAGGTTCCGATGCGGCAACCTTTGTGGGAACAATACCGGGTACCCCAAATGAACATTAGGTATATTTTCGTGACCATCATGTGTCAACGTCAATGTCAATGTCAATGTAAGTGAATGTTATTGGGATCTACATGTGCTCCATTCCATAGGGATTGATAAAAGGCGATTCACGAGGGGATGAGCCGGTATCGGGCCCGCTCTTACTAGGCCAAGTTAAAAAGTTGGGGTTATTTTCTTAATCGAGTAATACTGAGCAGCCTCATCCACCCCGGTGGCTCTGGCAAACTAGGCCAAATGACATCGATAAAATATGCAAGGTTGAGGGAATGCTTGACCTCGGTTTAGTTCGGAGACACACAAAATGGAAGAACTCTTGGATGTGGTGAGGGTGATGGTGGTGGTTAATATAGTGGCCACCATCACTACCACCTTCACCCCCCTCTACTCCTCCACTCTACTAATCGATTTATACCGGGATTGCAGCCCCCTGATTGACAATTGTTCCTGATTATTCATGGTGTTGTCATCATCTTGGAAGCGCATTAAAACGCAAATGAGTGGGCGCTAACGGTCGGTTGCCAGCAGATCTGCTCTCGATCAGCACTTGACCCGGAATTCCTCGACCAATTATTCTTATGTATGTCGCAGTGCTTCTCCTGCGTTAGTCCAGCTTTTTGGGAGCAAATGTCGTTTGGTCAACAAACAATCTTGCTAATTTCATCGCTTGGCTCAGCGTACCTTCGAGGTGCAACCTTTAGCAATATGATGGCATTCGAGTCAGTTCGGAGTTAGGCTTGCACTCACCCAAGCATGATTGAGCCCCAGACCAGTGCTTAACTCAGAAACCTCTGTTAATGGAGGTGGTTGCAAAATAAACTCTAAGGCGCGCAAATTAAGAATGATGCTTAGGTGTTAACTGACTAGCTGGTTCAAGGCGGCCATCCACATATTTGTGTGATTGGAGTCACCTCGAGAAATATCGGTTAATCGCATGCAAATAAGCTTCGTCCAAGGCGAGGGCTTGTTTTTTTTGACAACCACATCATTAACCATGTAAGTGGTTATGGGAGGCTAACCTTTGGATCACTAATGGTGTCGATAATGGTGGTCGAGATCGACCCCGAGGGGATGGGTCAATACTCGAGAAGTAAGAATAAGGGGACATTAAGGCTAACTGGTGCAGAAATCACTTGTTCGCTACCTTCTAGAAAAAGTTTAATTTGAAGGTGTTAGGGTTGGTCGTATGATAGTGAATGGGAGAACATAGTCTTCGAGATGCCAAGCTCCCCAAACCGGCAGGGGCACATAGGTTTTTCACCAATCGTGGAAGGTTATTCCCAGAGGATCTGCCGGAATCCACCTCGTCGATGTCAAAGTTGTCATAATTGATGTCACCTGGAAATCGACCAAATGAATGAAATCCTCATGAACAATGGCGTGTCCATCGTTGGATATGGTTCGTAAATGTTGTCAGTGTCGATTTTTATTTTACAGCGCTTGGTATCTCTTTACGGAATAACCTTTCTCCGGCTGCTGTCAAATATCCGTGACTGCGGAAATGTACGACATTTTTCGACATTTCGGCGCCAGCTTGGATCGCTAGAATAATCTTTGCGAACACCAAAACTGGGGCACGCTGCATCTCCACCTTGGTCACCATGGCTATTGTCGATTAATGATTAGCCGCCACTGGTATTGTAGAACGAAGAATGGTCCCCTTCCCCCCTCCCCCCTCTCCCACCTCACTGGGGAGGCGTACTGGTCTCGGCCCTCATCTTACACCACCATCGTTACGACTCACCCAACATGGTAATCGTTCTCCGGATGGTATTGTTGCTGTGTTCAAACGCTTTGTGAACATTTCACTGACTATTTTAAAATTTTTGATGCACTCTCCGGTTCGGGATGCTTCTCAATTACATTAACCATAAGGCTACAAATCAGATAAATTAATATTGTGACACATATGCCACTGTCAACTCAGTGCACGGGAAATGTCCGGATTAAATCCGATCGACACCAATGAAAAAGGCGGTAGTACCATGATCATTGCAATGAAACAATAAACCTGCCAAGCGGCTGGCTCGTCCGAGGCCGTGATAACTTAACGCTGATTGCGGACCGGAGCCGGACTTCCCCCAGGATCCGATGTATATCAGAACCTGCATTTCTGCCATATACCCTCGGATACAAAATAAGGTTTTTTTAACTGTGCGCGCTGATTCATATGGTTTATTTCCTATAGAAAAATCTCCTCCAGGAAATGCCAACCGTTCAATCTCGCCATGCGTGGCGGTAAACTAGGCAAACTTGAATCAACTGCAGTGGAACGCTGGCGAAAGCGCCTTGTGACTCGCCTATACTGTAAACCTACATTGAGCCAAGCAATCGTTCCCCTCTATTGTTGAGTAAAGAGGAATTGGGGGACACCTTCGTACTGCACACGGCTGAGTGGTCCAGATTAGATGTATGCAGGAGGGATTCCTCGAAAGCTTTCCTCTCAACCAATTTCCTCAATTTTTAAATAATCAAAATGGGCCGATCACGTGGTCCCCTCCTGTACTCATCTCTTTGGTGTCACTCCTCCAAGCAATAATGACTCATACTACTCAACTGCTCAGTCACATTCAATCACTCTCAATCATGAGCCGCACCACTTGATCAACCTCATCGCCATCACATCATCCTAAATGAAAAGAGAATCAACCGATTCGGTAGCTCAACTAGTGGATCAATTGAATCAATCGACTAAGTTAAAGAAGGCTGGTCGCTGTCGTCGCCGGGTAAACCAAGTGCAGGACCATCCCCATCTTGAACTTTGTCTGTGGAAATTTAATGATTGGGATTATTACGACAAGACCAAAGTTTTACTTCCGATTTATTCCCGAGGTCTTTTCACCTATAATGATAATGAAATCATCATTAGGGGTTATGACAAGTTTTTCAACGTTAATGAAACCGTCACCACCAACCGGGATTATCTTCATAGTAATATCAAGGGTCCATTTGAAGTGACGTTGAAAGAAAATGGGTGTATCATTTTTATTGGGGGGATGCCCCTGGGGGAATTGGTGGTGACCTCGAAAAATCTGACGGGTACTGATTTACCTCCCGAATCGAAAAATCATGCTGGAGCGGGATTGGCCCATTTAAAGCACCAATTA
This sequence comes from Diutina siamensis, assembly GCA_030580155.1. NCBI lineage: Eukaryota > Fungi > Ascomycota > Pichiomycetes > Serinales > Debaryomycetaceae > Diutina > Diutina siamensis. The sequence goes on from JAKTSK010000024.1 coordinate 168,625, forward strand.
GGCAATGATATGGGTCGTTTGGCGGAATTGGGACAGTTTTTATATGACAATAACCTCACAGCAGTGGCGGAATATTGTGATGACGATTTTGAAGAGCACGTATTGGCCTATCCTAAAGAAATGGCGGGACTTTATCTTCATGGTCTTAATTACAATACGATTGAATTTTCCACCAAGCCAATGATTGAAGTTAAAAAGTTTGCCCATCAATGGGGGTTTATCCCCGTTGAATGGCTAGACATGACGTCGATGGATCAATTGTTTACCTTTCTTGATGGTTGTGCAGAAACAGGTACTTATCAACAAAAGGAAGTAGAAGGGTTTGTGGTGAGAGGGTTCACTAATGAGGGCGCCAACTTCTTTTTCAAATATAAGTTTGAAGAACCGTACCTCTTGTACCGTCAATTTCGTGAGGTTACCAACAAATACATCACTAGTGGTAGTACCAAGATGCCGATAAAAAAGCACAAGGTGATTACTCAAAAATATTTAGAATTTGTCGCCAATTTATTTGAAAAGGACCCCGCTATCAAACAACGGTTTCGTGACAAGGTGGGGATTATCGAAGTAAGACAACGATTTTTTGACGAGATGGAAAAATCGGGGATGGGACTAATTAATGATTTTGAAGCCCTTTCCCTTGAAAAAGAGTTGGGGGCCAAGTATGTATTGGTGCCGGTGGCGACGATTGGAGTGGGTAAAACCCTGGTATTTCAAATACTTTCCAAAGTATTTGGATGGCCTCATATCCAAAATGATGATATCCTGTCACTGGCAAAGAAAAAACTCGTTGATCGAACTTTGGCGGCATTAGCCACCAATGAGGTGATACTTATGGATAGAAACAATTCCCTGGCTCGGGAACGGGGTCAAATCTTTCGGGATTTTCTTCTGAAGCGGGAAAAATATTTACCATCTAATCAACCAGTTCGATTTGTGGGGATTGACTTTATTGGTGGTCGTGATGAACAAACATTAACCCAACTTTGGGAGATCACTTGGCCTCGAGTGAAAAGTAGGGGAGATAATCATCAATCATTAAAGTATGACCTGGATCCCGCCACGGTTGAACTGGTGATGAAGGGGTTCATCGGTCGCTACGAACCTATCGATATTAACCAATCTCCTGATGAAGATTTCGAGAGTGTCATTACCCTTGAACTTCGTCCAGAATCTCTGGTGACTAATTCAATTCACATCGCTAACGTTCTTCACCAAAGATACCCTGAATTAATCCCAAAGGTGCCATCCCGAGAAACGTTTGCGCAAGCATTTGAGGATATTCGCCATAATAAAGTCACCATCACCAAAGCAATGTCACTGAAACAACTGGTGGCATATTATGGTATTTCAATCGATCATGAGAAATTAATCACCATCGTTTCCGAGACATTGGGTGATTTGGATACTTGGAAACAATATCAAACTAATGGTCGAATCCAATCAGAATTCCATATTACTTTGGCTCATTCAGCCCTGGCTCGAGGACCAGAACAAAAGAAGAAATGGTCATGGTTCACTAAACAATTCCCAAGCAAATATGCCCACCAACCTCGATCTAGTTTACCTTATACTTTTGATGTCATCACCAAATCAGTAGTGGTCCTGGATCGAGTTATTTGTGTGGAAGTCGACATCACTGGACCCACCCCAAGTCTCCCAACTCAATTACCATATATGGTAGATCATTTGCATATCACCGTGGGGACATCAGACGCTAGCATTCGCCCATTTGAACTGAATGTACTTTTGACGTCAATTGCATCCAACGCTGCTAACGTCAACTTCCGGCGTTTCCCCGTCGCCCCAAATTCATCATTAGACAAACAACCGATGTTTGCCTCGTTTATCTAACCATTTAGGCAAATTAGGTTGGGATTGACCTGCATTTGAGTAATGGATAATGATTAACTAAAATATTGCTAATCGACTAAATTTTGGTTTTTGATAAATAAAACTTGTAGCGGGTATTTACACCAAGACCCGATGATTATGCCTAACCCAACAGCAACCACTTTGGTGGTATCCGCTCGGCTACAATAGGTTGGCCTAACCCATAGTGGCAGCCTTCACCAAGGCATGCGTCAAGGCGATGCCCGGGGGAGTTCCGGGAGGCGGGATTATACATGATTCACCCACAGAAACGAAGATAGGCACGAAGCCAGGTACACTATATCTATAAAGTCAGTGGTGGCAGCTCTTCCCATCAATCAAATCATCATGCCTACCATGTACCAAGCGGTGCGCAAGCTCATCAACGGTGGTGATCCTGTCACTCAAGAACACCTTAATCGGTTACGCAAACAGATCGAAGCGAATCGAATTATCGTTTACTCCAAATCATCGTGCCCTCACTGTCGGGCCACCAAACAAATCCTTCGACGGTATCATGCTGATTTCGAAGTGGTGGAACTTGACAAAACTTCTAATGGTGAGGTGCTTCAAAGAGGGTTGAAAATAATTACTGGTCAACGCACCGTACCCAACATCTTTATTGATGGCGAGCATATTGGCGGCAATAGCGACATCCAACACTTGGCCCATAATGGTACATTGGTGAGATTATTGGAGGCGTGACGAAGCCATCGCCATGACATGGGTAATGACATGGAAAATGTCGGCGGCGACCTGGACCCTGATGGGGCGTGGCCCCAGCAGTTACCGTTTGGTGCGGTGATTTACCATAACGAAATTACGACCAGTGCATAGAGACATAATAGATATTCTCGCCCCAATCAATCGTATGATCTTCAGTAGTTGTTGACTCCATCCTCCGAGGCTGATCACATTCGCTAATACCTACTGCTGCCATTGTCGCATTAGATTGTGCATGGCCACGGGTAGTGCCGGACAGCGTCCCGAGCCCTAATCGGTGCGAGGTGCGGCCACGGCCACATATCATTCATTAATCATACTTTGGGCGTGGATTGTGGTGGCATTAGTGTGGGGGGTGGCGGTATTTGACGATGGCGACGCTCCCTATACTGCTGACGAATGGACAAATATTATTGAAACCCCCTGTCATCACCTTGCCGTGACCACTGGGGCCACCGTGGCTATTGTGTCGCCAAATCATTTCATCAGTGATGATCAATATAGTGATCAGTCAACATCACGTGGTGTACCCGACCAAAAGTATTATAACGAAACAAATGGTCACTTTGATGCACGGTTCTTTACTCACATCCCCAAATACTATGCTAATCAAAACGTCCTCTGGCGGCTAGCATCGCTGTGGCTTCATTGGAGTCGGTGTCATCATTTACAAACATGGTTGGCCCATGGTACTCTCTTGGGATGGTACTGGAACCAGCTACCCTTACCCTGGGATAATGATATCGACGTTCAGATCACTGTATCTTCCTTTAAAGCCATGCTCCCGTTTAATCACACTACTGTCACCGTTAATCACTACCAATACTTTATTGACCTCAACCCACACTGGAATCGCATTGATTCCACCAATAACACCATTGATGGCCGGTTTATTGACGTCTTAACTGGCATGTATGTCGATATCACCGTACTCGTGGTTGACGATACCCCCTCTAATTCATTTGGTGACAATTTTGAATTTGATCTAGTAGTCGATCCTCATCTATTAGAGAAGCTGTATACGATGAGGAATGCTAGTGAATGGCACCAACGACTCCAGCAAATGCTGGGACAATTGGTACGATGCAAGGACCATCATTACTATAAAATTGATGACATTGGTCCATTGGTGGCGACCACATTTGTCGGGGTACCGGCATGGGTCCCCCGTCGCCATTTTGAAATTCTAACACGAGAATATCCTCGAGGGTTGCGTGATACCGTATACGGATCACATAACTTTAACCGTCAATTAGGGGTTTGGGTGAGGAATTGGTGGTGTGGTCGTAATGATGAAGATTGTTTCAACCCCTATCTCCTTGCCATTTCCCAATTAACTTCCTCGGGCAAGGTCACGGAATAATTCCACCGCCCAGAGGTGAAACTTTATGAATATTTGGGGGTCATCGGTCATTTCAACGATGCTTTTTGGTCGAATAATCAGCCGACGTAGAAACCGTTCGTGGTCAAGAATATTGGAGGGATTGGTGCGAGGTTCCAGTTGGACTCGATGTTGCACCAACTGAATCACTTCACCGAAATAAAGGGCAATCACGTTCCAATGCATGAGTAACTCTTGATCCTTATTGCAAACGATCATCACCGCATACTTGCGTTCACCCCCACGAGCATTAGCATCACGGATTTTGAATATTTTAAACATACAGTACCCCAGCACCGGATCACCATAATACATAGGTTTATTGATATCACTGGTGGTCTCACACAGGAGCGCTTTTAATGCCAACTTCAGCACCGCTGTATACCGTTTTTGAGACGCCGGGTATTGCGCCAGCACCACCACTCGTTTGTCAAGGGGCAGGGTGACGTTGGCGGTATCATCGGGGAGGACAAGCTGACACAGTGCACACGTTTGTTGTCTAGACTTGGTGGTGGCTTGTTTGTCGAGTAACTGGGAATGATGACCATCACTAGCAAATTGTTGGGTACAACAAACAATCAGAGGCCCGTGGACCTCACAAAAGTGCGCTAGGCACGTAATGTAGCTGGTCATTGACGACTTCACCGAAACGGGTGCTATCTATAATGCTGGGGAGCGGGTGGTGATGAAATCCAGTGATATGTGGAGTGTGTTTTCCAAGGTAAAGGATGCAAAATGGTACAGGCACGTATCCAACGGTCAAGCCGCAGGCGGCGTCAGTGCAGGGGGAGTGGATGATAACTGATGGGGTCAGTGACCTAATTGGTGAAATGTGAAACTCGTCAGCAACTTTGTTTAAATAGATATCCTGTTATTTTTCACCCAAAATTATCAAAATAGTCTTATTGTCTGCTTGCTCGGCGCATTATGACACCCAAACAATAGACCTAGGCCCTCGGGGTGATATTGCTCGGGGTTTGGTTAATGGTGACGCCAAATTGAGGTGGTTGTCAATTCGACAATGATAGCACATGGTTTACTTTAACCCAACCTCGTTAGTTTTTAGTTGGTTCGATTTGGTAGCTACTACTTGGCTCGTGGTAAACCCCTAGCAACTGAAACAATATGCGAGAGCCAATGTAGTCAGTAAAGGGTGTCTATTGTTCCTATTGTATTGTGAAGCAATACATGGCTGATGAATGGATTGAATAAACCATAATATGTCAGTTTTGATTTTTACATGCAATTTTGTGTGCCAGGTTTCGCACGGGATCGATCGGGGGTAGCCGCATAGTGCCAGCGAAGAGGTGAAAAACTGAGATCACCACAGTACAACTAATCATGTCAAACGGTAGGTAGTGACTTAATGGACCTATCTTTGTGACCAATTACTAACCCTAGTCAAAACTAACGCCAAAAAGGCTCCTGAAACTCCCGCTGTTGATGCCACCATCTCCAACCCTGCTGTGGTTGAAAAGTACAAGATGGCGGGGGAAATCTCCAACAGAGTGCTTAAACAAGTGATTGGGGAAATTGCTGATGGAAAGACCACCTATGAACTTACCAAGTTGGGTGATGAATTGATGGAACAAGAACTCTCCAAGGTGTATGCGCTGAAGAAACTGAAAAAGGTTCCCAAGGGCATTGCTTTCCCCACTTGTGTCAACCCTAACCAAATCCCCGCTCATTTGGCTCCCATTGATGAAAATGATCCTGCCAATATCACCCTCCATAACGGTGACGTCGTCAATGTGATGTTGGGGGTTCAAATCGATGGTTTCCCCGCAGTGGTGGCTTCTACCGTGGTGGTTGGCGCAACTGCTGCTAACCCCATCACTGGTGAAAAGGCTGACTTGTTGCAAGCTGCCTGGACTGCTCTGGAAGCTGCTATCCGTACCCTTAGACCTGGTAAGCGTAACTGGGATGTCACCAACGTGGTTGATGCCATTGCCAAGACTTACGAAACCACCCCTGTCGAATCGATGTTATCCCACAACCAAGAACAAAACGTGTTGTACGGTCCCAAGGAAATCATCTTGAACCCTACTGCTCACAACAAAAAGGAAATGTCCACCCACCGCATCGAAGAAAATGAAGTATACGGGATCGATATCTTGATTTCCACCTCTGCTGATGGGAAGGTCAAGCTCCACCCCACCTTTAGAACTTCTATTTTCAAGTTGACCGGGGGTCAATATGCTCTTAAGATGAAGCTTTCCAAGCAAGTGTTGGCGGAATGGAAGGAAAAGTGCAACAATCAATTGTTTCCCATGAACTTGAGAAACTTGGAAAACCCCACCAAGAAGAGAGGGGGCTTGGCTGAACCCGCCAACCACCTGGTGGTTCTTCCTTATGATATTTACACCGAAAAGGAAGGTCAATTCATTGCTCAATTCTTTACTACGATTGCCATCACCAAGAATGGTTTGGTCAAGTTCACTTCTCCTGAATTCGAATCTGACTTGTACAAGTCTGACAAGAAGGTTACTGATGAAGCCATTTTGGAAACTTTGGCCCAACCTTTAAAGCCCGTCAAGGAAAAGAAATAGACGAATAAACATTATCTCAGTTCTCTTTGGGTTTAGTTTTTTAATTATATGGTAATTAACAAATTGCGACAATATTGCAGCAAATTTGAGAATTATCAAATGATGAAGATGATAATATCAAAAGGTGTACGATCGAACCATGGAGTTAACCAAACGATAAAAATTGAATTGTCCTATTTAAATGTTATCCTCATTGCACAATAATTAATAATCTAGCGGTTTAAAATTCCCAAATAGCTGTTTTTGAAGATTTCGCTAAAACGAGACTAAGACCACCAAAAGTATCTACTAAACTATAGAATGGGTCAACATCTCTCCAAAAGATAATAACCACCTTAACCTTTCCTTTGGTGAGAATTTTTTTAACTTTTTCTTGTGCAAATTCCATATTCGAGATTTTAATCATCTCAATTTAAACACAAGTTTACAAGCGTCCCAGGTGGAAATAAAAAGAGATATAAAACAAACTACATAAACTCAATCCAATACATCTACCTAATCAATCACCTACTACCTCATTGGCCTACATCCCCGGATATGCTGAGGAAGACCTAACGCGTTTTTCTAAATTTTCACGCACTTGAACACAACTTAGTGTTGGACTAATGGCGGCTAGAAAGAGCCGACTGGCAACGCCAGCCCAATCCCCATTAACAGGGTCAAACCCCAAAGCGGGTGGGGCATCGGGGCTGAATACCCCACGGAAGCTGCTGAGAATTATGGAGTTGCTGTTGAAAGACCTGCCCATCCTCAAAGAAAACGCTGATAAGCAATTACCAGTGACGGTGCTGGGGGTGGTGGTCAAAGGAGGGGTAGCCCAGTTTATTGAACCAGAGTTGGCAAAACCTCAACCTATTTATACTGGTTATCCTCTCGAGGAACCTCCTAATACTCGAGTAAAGAGAGAGCTGTTGTGGCGAAAAAGAAGACCATCTCCCGAGCCCGAGGAGGAGATAGAAAAGAAAAGAAGATCTTATAACTCTAAACTTGAGCCTAGCCCTGATGCTATTGCTAGTAGCGAACGGACGCCATTGAAGCTTAAAATTCTGTTGAAACAGCTGACTACCCCGAAGCAAATTAAGCGCGAGGGTGATGATCACCCCACCCCTAGCCACGGACCCCGTCACTCCAAACGAATAAAAGTGTCTTCCCCCAAGAAGCAACATATTTCTAATCTAGCAGGGGTGACTCTGGGGGTCAAGGTCAAGGGGGCAGAAACCGAGGATCTGACAAAAGATAATGATGACTTTTGTAGTTCGTGTGGACTTCCCGGGATTTTCATTTGCTGTGAAACTTGTCCTCGATCGTTTCACTTTACTTGCTGTGACCCACCGTTGGCTGAAGTCCCCGAAGATGATTGGTACTGTAAAGTGTGCACTTTCCAGGCCCACCCCGAGGAGATCACCAATTATCACCCGGTAGGGGTATTTGGCCCCCTCTTGATGCAACTCGAGTCGCGTAATCCTCTGGTATTTTCATTACCAAAGCAAATTCGTGACGATACCTTCATTGGCGTTCGTACCGGGGATTTTGGTGATTATGAAGATGACAGTTCAAAGCCAGAATTAACCACTGCAAAATTAAACGGCAACCAAGTCAAAGGTTGCAACCGAGATGAGCTGTTGGAGGTGGATCGACTCTACAATATTGCTGGTGAACCTTACTTGTGCCATAAATGTGGCGACCTGGGTCTTAATAATCGATCATTGGCCCACTGTGATTACTGTCCATTAGTATGGCATTTAGATTGTTTACCATACCCCATGCCTAGTGCCAAACAAATGGGAAGTAAATGGCGGTGTCCCAACCACGTCGAAGATTTGTTACCTCGAAATTATGCCAACTTCCGCATGCTTAGGAATGCAAAGGTCACTGATGTGGCATTATATAACCACTTTGTTCGGATGGCCAATCTTCTGCTGGCATTTGTGTTTCAACATCAGAATTCGCCTTATATCGAACAAGGGTACTTGCCCACGATTAATGATTATCTCGAAGATGAAAATAATCAACGACGGTCGGAAGAAGAATCAATCAAGATGGGTACAAACAAAGAAGCCAAGCCCGATCCTGATTATCAAAAGCCCGATTGGTTACTGAATATGTTTTCCCAAAATTTGGCGGTTATGGCGCCAATTTCGAAAAAGTCCACCCTCGCTAAACTTGCCCAAGACAGTCGGGGGGTTATTTATCGAGTGCCCGAACAATCAGTGGCCCTTGATTTCATCACCAAGGTCAAAACAGAAAAAGTTGTCCATCAACAACGACATGGTTCCCGAGTTGAACACATCCCCATAGAGGGGGTCAAACTGCAAGTGCTACGCCAATTAAACCAATACGAAGATAATAAGCGACGAGAGGTCCGCATTGAAGAGTTGGCCACCGATGCCGATGCGATGGAAGCCTGTGAAAACTTGGCCGAATTTAAGGATAGCTCGTGGCTGAAACAAGCATTAGATGAATTAGTATCGATTGCCACTAAGCATGGTAATGATATCAAGGGTATACCTGTGGTTACCGTTGATGAGGTCGAAGATCTTGTCAAAATCAAAAAGTTACTCCAATTAAAGGGGAAAGATAAAATAATGGAGTTTTTGCAACAGACATAGATAATAATGACGATATGATTTTTTCTTTAATCTACCATTTGGGGAGATTATTGTTCACCTTGGGGGTGGGTCTGCGGGATTACATCACCGCAACCTGTTCCGGTCCGTCCGCCGTAGACGTTATATACTACCACAAACAATCCATTTACAGTAATTATGTCAACCCCACCCCACCAACCACCCAACGGCATCACTCACCTCGAGAACGGCGAAACTCCTCACCGGGGAGAATTCATTATCCAAAATGATCCTCAAGCAGAAGAATTGGACCGGGGGGCCCAACGGATGGCGTTGAAGCAGAATGAACAAGGGGTGGAGATTTTGGAGGGTTATAGTGGCTACCAGCCCCCCATGGCAGAAATGAGAAAGGCCAGAGATGATCATCGAGTATGGGAAGAAAAGATTCATGGTGATATTCCATTCTTTGACAAGAAGGATAAGGATGACAAGAACAAGGACAACCATGAAAATAAGGAGAAGCATAGTGAACATCACCACCTGTTATTCCATCACTCTAAGTAGGGGTGATAATATTTATAAATATATTCGTAATATGTCTATATACATGGAGAACTTAATGGTTGTTGGGGGCTTCCACCACGGGGATATCCAGTTGAGGAACTTTAGTAGCTTTAGTAAGAGCAACAAGCTCCCGGAGAATCTTATTGGGCTTCTTACCAAGGCAATCGAGTGTGAGGGTTTCGTCATTGGTGGTATGGATGATAATTTTGGCAGGAACCTTGGCCAAATCTTCCTTGGTGGCGGTGGCAACTCTGGTCATGGTGAAATTCACATCATTGTTGTGGAACTGAAGAGTGGGCAAGTTATCTTTCCAGAATTTACGCAATCCTGAAGATGGAAGGTGGACCGGCTTTTGGATGAGCACAAGGTTAATTTCCCGGATTTTCAGCGGCTCGAAACGAAAGGCAGTGGAAGGAGTACCAGCGATCTTGTTTAACCGGGCCACCTGACGGAGAACAGGACTGCTGGGGAGGTGTTTGTATGCGCTGTAAGCAGACATTGATGGCCTTAGTGGTGTATGAATTTTTCACCTTGATGGTGCGAAACAGGGTTCATAATGTCTGGGTAATCAGTGTAAATCAGTATGACCCACAAC
>JAKTSK010000025.1:0-168524 GCA_030580155.1 Diutina siamensis
TTCATTATATCGTCGTCCGCTGATGCTTCAATTGACTACGAACTTCCTTCTACCAAGTTGTGGCAGTTCAATTGAATCCGGATTGTCACCGCTTCATGAAGTAACGAATTAATGGTGTGAATTAGCTATCACTCTAATGGCCCTGGTGATTGTGATCACAGGCTCGGGGCGTTATACTTCAAATCACAAGGTGCATTAATCATATCCGTGTTTAAGGTTGCCATATATGACATCCAGATGTTCAAATGAATATAAAGCTTGTTGTACGTTATCGTGATGCTCTATTCCCAAGGGCGATACTTATGGCATTTCCGCTACGAAACATTCAATAACGTTGTTGAACCACAGATTCAAGGCCAGGGACACTGCTGCAAAACAAAGCTAATAATTTCAAGTTTGCACCTGGCAAGAGAAAGTTCATCCATAAACTTGTTTGTTTACTTACGAAATTGAAAGACTTGAGGGGGATGACTAAAGAGAGAAGTACACTCTATAATTCCTCAAATTCTCAAATAAGTTCATCATCCGAGAACATCCCTATGTTATACACTGTTTCTTCGATTTTTCAGGTCACTTCAATCAATAGTGCCTTGGCGACGTTGTCGCCAAATGGGAGCTGGGAAGCTCAAAGTAATCGAATTGATCAAGACGATTCGACTTTGAGAGGTCTACTATGGTATCGAGGGGGTTAAAAAAGTTTGATGGGGGTACAGGTTGATGAATGTGAATCCTAGTCTACACGCAGTGAACGGTCGACTAAGTCTTTTCGCTGGCTATCTTGATGAATTTTAAGTTCTTGTAGAAGTGCTCTTCAATTAAGCGACAGCCCATCCTTCATTGTATCAGTGGCTTAAAGTTGATGATGGCCTTGCAATTAAAAGCCACTTGAAGTTTAAATAACTATCAAATTGCTGCCCAGAGTTCATTAAGCTTCTCTCTCATCTCTCACAGCTCTAAAACAATTACGATATAATTACCTGGTCCTGCAAATTCAATAAATTCAAATTCATTTCTATTAATTCTCTAATTATTCAAATAGGAACAATATTTTCGGATTCACTATAACGGTATGAGCCAAGCTGGACCGATTGGTCGTCACGATTGACAACGACGTAAGCAGCAGACAAAAAGTCTTGACCAAGAATTGCAATTCCATCCGGCGTAGGATGAAGTCCCATAAAACAATAAGGGAAGGGGGTGTAAACTCCGTCTGTTAAATCATAGATCTGGTTTAACGACTTCGAAAGAGGCACCTCTATTTTAACTCCATGGAAATCATAGGTCAATATTTCCGTGTTGTTACAAAAATAAACAAATTCTTTTTCGCCTTCGATTGTTTGCCAAAAACCATATTGTTTCAAGTTCAAGGCATCGTAGACCTTCTGGGGCAACCCAGTAAATGTGGTACCAGAATCAAGTAATACCAGGATTGGCTTATTATAGGTGTTTGACTTAAAACTGATTGAATAAAGGATACCGTCGGGGAAATCGGGATCAGTAGGTGGAGTGAGCTTCACAAAATTCCCATTGATTGCATTAGCATCCTTACCACCAAAGATAACATGAGAATTGTTTTCTCCAACATGGTATGAATAGCCATTGGTGGAAATGGCGCCCTGGTCAACTAATGCTTTCACAAGGTCGGTATGATTGGATCCACCGTGTGAAAAATTTCGTTGACTTAAACCTAATACCCCAGGGTAACTATCGTTACCCACTGAACGTTGCACATTTTCACTTACACCCCAAGTGACGTTTTTTACTTTGAAACCGTTTTCAAGAAAAAGATCGGAATTCACGTAGTGACCTGAAGAATTGGTTCCATCTCCGTATCCAACATTGAGCGATTTACCAGGAATGGGTACAAGGCCACTGGAATTAATCAACTTCTGGTCTACCCAGATGACATCACTCCCCGTGTCAAAGTAAATCTCAGCTCGATTGTTATTATTTCCAAATCCAAGATCGATGAGGAAATCATTCTTGAACTGGTTGGGTGATAAATTGGACTCGGGCAATCGAAGCGATCTTTTTCCATTCAGCTTTGGAGTAGATAAGGACTTGCGCAAAGGAAATTTGATCCCATTTGGTTTATCAGTTTCAATTGCCAACCCTCTGGCGGTGGAAAGCATGAACGCCATCCAAGTAATTGCACCAATAGAAACCATAGCTTAATATTGATTTTCACTAGAGTGTACTCGGGGGTATTAAATAGTGGACCACTTCGGTCCGACACTTAGTTTGTGTTTCGTGTGGCATTGAAATTGATGTGACATGTGCTACTTTAAATCAAGATATGTAAATATAGTGTTAGAATATGATTTTCTTGAGGTAGGAAAGCAACATAGCTATCTTCAAATGGCCTTGCCCAAGTGGATAGAAGCACCATTCGATGATGATTACGATAAACTTCTGAAATCGATGGTTGAACTTTCAATGAAAACAACTGATAAATTGCCCGTTGTCATGTATTCCGAGTCAATGTCTTCACCAATGTCCATTGGTCGCGTTGTGGATTCGAAGTTTATTCAAGGAAACAACTATTCCACATGGCAAAACAACTATTTGGTATACCCCACCATGAGGTAAAAGCAAATACTTGGTCCTATGGTATACTCCGCAACGAGTTGAATATAATTACCTGGCGGTTTAGTTCATTCCCCGCTGATGTCTTATCAAGTAATACAGCCAGGCCTCATGATCCCGCCCCAAACCGCAGGAGCAGGCCATTGGTTGCCGCCGCGCCCTGCTCAAGTAATAACAAGCTATCTTAGACCACCAGCATCTGGACATCAATGATACGGAACACACACAAAAGGTTAATATTCAACGATTACCTTTCATCCCTTGGATATTGTCAATCTAGAATCACAGCTCGTCACATCGTCAAATAACGATCTATCCTATAGACCTACAACAAAAGTATTTTTACTACGATTTATTCCCTGGTTGAAAAGTCGACAGGTATTGCCAGAATGCCAGGTGAAACTCCTTTTGGGTATGAGCAGAACGGCCAATTCCTCCTGATGATAGATAAATCCAACCTCTGGCTAAGAAAGTAATCTCAAAGTTTAGAATAGGTTGTATCATCATACCTTCTAGATTGTTATTATTACTAGTCCATCAATGCTGTTTTAGGAACAATATTTCATACCAATTGCAAACGGTCGCCAAAGAAATAAATTCGATTTCAAAAATTATACCCGTGGTGACTATTAATGTGGACTCAACCAAAGTGAGAGCAGAACCAGGAATATATTTCGAGTTTTTTTGGGAGTACCTGAAACCGAGCTTAAAATAATACAACGAAAAGTTTACTTTTATGGTTATATTATCCTTACTAACCGGAATCTTCTCTCTCAAGTTGAATTAGTCCCTGGTATTGCAAATCAAACTTGGTAGCCTTGAATTCGCCTCGAATCATCAAGCCCAATATAATGGTGAGAATCTTGACAACACAGGCAAATCCATAGCCCAAAAATCTTGAGTTTTCGTTGCCACACCTATGTTGTTATCTTCCGAGGACCAAATATGGTTGGAACTTGCTTCGAAATGTTTTCGCTATAATCTTATCCCAATCATAATTCGAGTTAAAAACTTTAATCCAGTCAGTTTGAAAGCTGGAGATGAGATTTTGTCATCTTCCCCTTGCTTCACACCGGTTGTGGGATGGCATGCACCGATATCAACTAGTGTTCGTTTCAACAAATTGGTGCGCACTTCATCAGCCAAAGCTTCCTTACATTGCTACAGTCGTACACAAATTGCTAAAGTCACACAATGCTTTCCTTTCCCACCTAAAGAGAACTACTGATTGATATCGTGTGTCATCAATTTTATTCTATAAGTTACCAAAATCTCGTCTCAGGCATTACATCGGTTCAACCCATCTTGTACATGTCACCGCCCAACCACGAGTTAGGCATGGCACGGAACACTACATATGAACCACTTTGCAAGGCATCGATATCGTGGGCCATTCTTTCCACAGTGCCGGATTGAGACAATAAGTTAATGGTTTTCCCCTCAACATTTTCGACAATGGCAGTGAAATCAGGGTTTCCATAAGTCCAGTCACCACCTTGAGCCAGAATCTTGGCGGACCGATATTGGATAATGTCACCAGGACGAATTTCATCACGATTCAAGAAGTACTTTTTTTCACCGTTATCAATGACAGCTTGGAAAATAGGGTAACCATGGTAGTATGTTTGCAGCACCAAACCATTTTGAGTAAGGACAGTATTGGCTAACGACCAAGAGTTACCGTTGCCCACCTTTTTGCCGAGGTTACCAACAACAAAGTTTTTGATGGTTTGACCGTAATTGTTGGCGTTACTAATCAAGGTGGACACATCTTGCAGTTCCCACAAGGGCGAGCTCATGAGCTTGATCTTTTCAACGCTGGCATTCTGGGGAGAATCACTCTTCCAAGTCACGTAGTACTTGAATACGGACCAGTCTGACATTCTGATGTACAATCTGATGTTAGAATTGGAGCCAAATGACCACCACTTGTCAGTTTCCAACCCATTGACAGACAGGGGGTACTTACCAAGATCGGTGTACCATTGAGTGTCCAATTCAGCGTCAGGAAGATTGGTTTCATTCCTGTAGTTAAGGTAGAAAATGGGATCATTTTCGTAGTGGTCGTTGCTAGGCGAACCATAAGTCCAACTGGTGCCAGAAGGGACCGAAGAAGTTGTCGACAGAGTGGATGTGGATGACAGCTTGGAAGGTTGAGTAGTGGGAGCAGTAGACAGAGTCGACGAAGTAGCAGATGCTGAGCTTGTCGGCACGACGGATGCCGAATACCCGGGTGGGTAAACGGTAATGGTGGTGGTAGTCTTCACACATTGATCACGAACACCCCAAGCGCTCACAGCGGTGGATAAGGCGATCACGGGAATGATAGTGGAGGTCTTCATAATCAAGTAAATAAACTGATGACAAGAAACCGGTGATTATTGGGGATATTTATACTTAGTCTCTAGATCGAAGAAATCATTATTTTATTAATGGAGTCCGGTTTACGTCAACCCAGTTTGTACTCCATTATGCAGATAATAATCGGGGAACAAATTAAGGTTTAAGGGATTGCATTTACATAAAACCTTAATTGACCAGCCATTTAAAAAATAATTAGTACCATCTCGATGGGCCAAAGAACGGTTGATCATCAGCAAGAGATGAATCCACATAAAGTTAAGATATTGAATTTTGAATTTATATATTCGCACGTCAACAAATAAATAATTAAGAAATGCTTTCTATCCAAAACGGAGGTGGATGCTTATGAATCCCCCCATTATTGAACCCCGTCCTGGAACAAGGGATATACCAATATGTCTGCCGTTTACGATCACCATTGGGTTCAGATTGTATCGGTTATACATTCCCAGCCAAGTGTTAAATAAGCAGAAGTTTGCCATGCGTTTAGACAGATGAAATTACCCAAGATATATTAATTAAGCCTCTTGAGGTCATCACTTCTTTTGTGTTGTTAGCCATGATTAGAACAAATAGCATTTGCAATAACCACTATTGGTATGGAGGCATGTAACAATCCGAATTGGTTAAGCCTCATCAATTACATATTATACCCTACTGTGGAAATCCGGGAAATTAAGTTTAAAGCATTGTCCGATCTGAAATCACTGCAAGGTGGAGTCGTACATGGCTTTTCCGTGAAGCTGCTAAATTACTCGCAGGCAATTATGTGTCCCAGATCTCAGCATAAGCCTATGCGATGTATTGATCCTCCTTTAGGAGACACACAGGTTGCTGGCTTTTCATAATGAAGCTTTCCGATTCTGCCGAATCACACTTCTCGAGGTGAGCGATTTAAGTTTTTTGCTTCGAGATTCAAGATTAGTCAAGCTAGTTTTAGTGAAACCTTGTATCGCATAAACTATACTTCCATTTCTTTTTATTGATTGTATTAGTGACAAGCTTTTGGGAATATGCCATAGGTATCATTCATTTGATTTTCAAGTATCCGGGCCTAAGCAGATACCGGATTTGAGAAGGCACAACATTTAAGTTAATCTTTGGTCATTCCAAAAGACAATTAAAATTCCAGGAGGAAATGTTAGTCCTCGATAATCTAGGGTTCAGAAGCAAAATATGTTTTCGACTTTGAGGATAGTTTGGCTTCACAGTTGACAAAACTGAAAGAATATAATACGTTAGATAGGATCCACGTGTCTTCTATGTGACGTGGTAACTACTGAAGTGTGTAGTAACCACCGATTTTGGTAACTATTCCCCGTTCGTCACTGTCATTCATATTAGATTAAACAAGGCTGAGGGTATTAAGATTGGTGCAGTAACCAGACATCTATCCACTTTGGAAGTATAATTGGTTTAAAAATAGAAATCTTGTTTCGATGAAATCAGCCAGATCCGTAGGACTCAAGGAGTTGGGCACTGCCAGTTGTGATAAATTCTTATTTTAACTCTAGAACTTGCCATTCCCCCGGTCAACGGGTCATAGTTGCCCAGGTAGTGCATCACTTGTCTAATGAGTAGATATGACCTGTTCAAGGCCCCAAATTGGTATGTTCCAATGTTGGCATCTCCTCTGGTAGGAACTTGGAAAAGAATAATTAACCACATAGAAAGTTTTCATGCTAGGCTAGGGTCGAGTCCAAGTCAAGTACAAGTATTCCATATCAGTCAACCAGTAACCTGTGCTTTAAAATCATCTTGTATAGTAGCTGCGGACACCATATTAGTAGTTACAATATGCTGCTATTGCTAATGTTCAACATTTCGCTATCACGTACGATGTGAGGGCCTCCTCAACTTTATTCAAGCATAGAACCCTTATCGAAATTCTTTAAATCAAGTAAATAGATATCAAAGTTAAAACTTCATCTCTCCCCAGTTAATGTGCATCACATGTGCCTTTGGATGGAAACCTGAACATCTTGTGGTTCGTGAGGATTTAAAGCAAGTCTCTAATGGCTTAAAATGGCATTATAGTGGTGTTTTTTGTCTCCAAAACTTAAAAGTCACATGATCACATGAATAGTGATAGATTCTTTCACGTCATTGGCGATTATTCAACAGCCTATATCGTTTCCCTTGATATGGATGATCTGTCGCACATGTGCGACCTTACAAAAAAAATGACCCCACTACCAAAACCTTTCTGTAATGATTCCTACCGAGTGAAAAGATCAAGTTTTCCATGCATTGTGCTTCTATAATTTACCAAACTTATTTCCTATGCTATCATTGAGCTTAACCCATCTGGTACATTTCACCGCCCAACCATGAATTAGGCATGGCACGGTAAACAACGTAAGAGCCACCTTGCAAAGCATCAATGTCGTGGGTAGTACGTTCGACACATCGACAAGGACTGATGTTTTGCGACAACAAGTGGATAGTCTTACCTTCAACCTTTTCAACAATACCAGTGTGATCAGGAGAACCGTATCCCCACACCCCGCCTTCAGCAAGAATCTTGGCCGACCGATATTGGATAATGTCACCGGCACGGATCTCATCACGGTTCAAGAAGTATTTGTTTTCACCGTTTTCGTCAACAACCGCTTCGAAAATGGGGTACCCGTGGATATAAGTCTTCAGCACCAAGTCATTGTCAGTAAGCACGCGGTTAGCCAAATCCCAACATTCACCGCTACCTACAGAGTTACCAAGGTTGTCAACGGCGAAGTTCTTGATGATTTGACCGTAATTATTGGCAATATCAATCAATGTGGAGGCATCTTGCAGTTCCCAAAGAGGTGAGCTCATGAGTTTGGTGACTTCAAGGTTTGCATCTTGCGGGGCACTTTGTTTCCAAGTGATGTAGTACTTGAACACAGACAAGTCATTCAATCTGGCATAAAGTCTGATATTGGAGTTGGTGCCAATCGACCACCACTTGTCGGTTTCCAAGTCATGGAAGGTCAGGGGTACCTTGCTAAGATCTGCATACCATTGAGTGTTCATTTCAGCTTCAGGGGGGTTGGTTTCGTTTCTATCGTTGAGGTAGAAGATTGGGTCGTTGGCATAATGGTCGTTACTTGGAGAACCGTATGTCCACCCAGTAGCGGAGGGAGTAGCGGAAGTTGAAGTAGTCAATGTTGTCGAGGTGGTCGAAGTTGAAGTCTTAGAAGTGGTTGATGGAGTAGCTTCGGTGGAAGATTCCGAGGTAGTGGAGGCAGACTTCGAAATGTTAGAAGACGAAGTAGACTCGGAGGTCAAGGCCAATGTCGAAGACTGGGTGGTAGAGCCAGTGGAAGCAGAATAACCAGGAGGATAGATGGTAACATATTCTGTCACGATACATTCATCATTATCACGAACATCTAATGGATGGGCGACAACAGCGGTAGACAAAGCAAGCACGGGGACAATGGTAGATGTCTTCATATCGAATGATAGAATTGATGAAGAAAGAATTATACGTGATCAATTGCAATATTTATACCTCAACCCACTTTCAAATGCTACAAGTTATTTTGCGGTATCCGTTTTTACGTCAACAGAAAAATGCACGAGTCCCAAAAATAAACGGACTCCCATTGTGCTTGAAAACGATCTGCTCCACCTAAACCTTAATTTCACAATTGAACCCCAACTCAATTATGACATAGGGTTATTAGGGACTTTTGGGGGGGTGTTATAGTAAGAATTAGTAATTTGAGCACTTATTCTTTGATGGATGTCTAATGTTCGAGTATACGAAAGATTTTCAGAATATGGGTGCGCCGAGGATGTATAAGCACAAATGGATATATCCCCATTCTCCCGGAAGTCCAAGAAAATTATGTATTTATTAGATGGCAACACTATTGTTGCAGCATTTCTTGGTCAGGCCTCGGGGATTATAGGGTAAACTTTCCTTCCGACAAGTTGACAGGGACATGCAGCTGAGACGTTTGAAATGTATTTCATTATAATCACATACATTCCAGGCACTATTCTGCTTTTAACAATAATATCTTACAATAACAATCTTGTGCTTCCCTTAGTTATTCAAGTTATTTCATTATCGGATAAGGAATGGTTGATTAAAGGTAGGTATTATAAAATACATTTTCAAATCTATTGGCTATTAGAGACGGATTTATTCGAAATGTAATATTCTGATAAACGTTCGATAAGGCAGTGCACGATCTGAAATTACGGAGAAGAAAAGATACATTCCGCGGGTACGTAATAGGCTTGCAGGAGGCGCTTCAAAAAAATTTTGTACAATGACGCTATATTTCGCCTATACCTTAAAGGATTGATTGCTGGATATACTTGAAAAAGCAGTTTTAATTCATGGTTTTCTTATTTCCCTTTAACTCGCCTTTACCTACACTAGTCTCCGAGGTTAGTTAGTTTAGATCCGATGAACCTTATATTGCAGGATCTAGGGTAAGTTATTTCTTTTAACCAAATTTCATCCCATTATCCGGGCAAAATATCCTAGGAACCCACTTTTCTTTTAGATGTGGCCCTCTAACGAGAAACTAGATTTAGCATTAGTGAACTTATCTCCTTTGTAAAGTCTATTTTCTTATGAGATTGGCCAAGCAGTTTTAATAGTGAGTAAAAGATATTTTTTGATTGCAATCTTCCCCCACTACCAAAATCAATAAAATAGAGGCTTCACCTCCAGCATCACAATGTCCGATTAATCGCCGATTTACATAATTATTATTTGTCCGCACACACTTGATATGTTGTCATGCTGTACATGATGAGGTCTAAAGTCTAATTCCCTTGAACCAGCTGTATATCTCTACCACAGTTTGACTTGGAGATATAAACAATAATAGTTGAGCTTGATATAAACGTGTTTCTATTTGAGAATTGTATGTGATGTTCACCACCCCTTGCCTTTGTGTTTTTACTCAAATTATTGTAATTTAAAAATATTATTTTTCGATCTTAAATCCGAAACCTTATTTACCTTATTCACATTGATTGATGATCGGGAATATATATCGGAGATGGCGGCAGGAAGCAGCTCAGTTCATCCCTGTCTAAGGCTGCTTTGAAACAGCCTTATTATCAAACGGAAAATTTGTGAGTGCCGTTCATTCCCGATTTCCCCAGGCCATGACTACCCAAAAGCAGCACTTGAATAAAAGTCTCTCACTTTCAATGCAAGTGGATGATGCTACTTGAAACTCTAGTACATTTGGCTAACAACGATTAATGCTACTATTGACTTGTTGGAACACTCCCTCAAAATCAGAATGAAAAAAATGAAACTGAGTCTAATTAAACAGAAGACGAAAGTTCTATAAAACATACTCCGGTACAGGGAATCGAACCCTGATTTGCTCGGTGAAAGCGAACCGTGATAGCCATTACACTATACCGGACTTGATGTTTAGACGTTTTCACCTAAAAATTCGACTTTTACTGTAAACGTGGATATTATGAGACACTGCAAGTCAAAAAAAAGCTCTTTGACGGGGAATCGAACCCCGATCTCCCGCGTGACAAGCGGAAATACTAACCGTTATACTATCAAAGAATCAGTGTGGGGCACAGTATCGGGGATGATCAAAGCTTCTTCCAAGAACATGAAGGCTTAGGAACGCCACTCCGATTGGTATAACTCGTTTTAAACCTTCAAGTACCCAGCAATGGAGATCATTCTAATGTGTTATAATATCATTTGTAGCATTTGTTCGGTGTTTTCTTGACAGCACAGTGAAGTGTTGGCTAATTTTTTGCAGCTGCCCAGGTTGTATTTGCTAACCTCAAGACTGTATGGGGGTTGGATTTGGTCGTTAAATGGCTATATTCAAGTCATCGAGAATAATTGATGTGAAAAAAAAAATGAAAATAATAAGTCTATTGAAGATATGGTCGAGTTGAAAGATTGATTGTAGGGCTTGTAAGCCATCCATTGGTGAGCTAATGCGTACAACCCTTGCTGTAGTAGTGTCTTCGGATGAGTCTAAACTCTATTGTGACAGAATATCTGATTCTTCTAGTCTACGGTCTCTCTCATCTCCGACATTAGAAAGAAGCGTGCAAACAGAAAACATGACTATAAAAGCATTGGTAGAGAGTCATATTTTTGTTCGAAGACTGGACCATTTGTCATTAGAATCTATAATGAGGTCGTCCGTCAATTCTGAAAACTTGCCTTCATATGTTCTAAAAAGGTTCGAAGCTTTCACCAGATTAGTCGACTATACCCCAAGTATCCGTTCCTACATCAGGTAACAGCTAAGTGTATTAGCATATACCCACAATTATTGTGCAACTATGATGGGGGTGGAGTGGTTGGCTCGGGATACTGGATGCTATATGTTCAAGGCCCCTAATTTTCTTCTCATTTGCTTTGGAAGGATTTTATCCCGTGAACATAGACACAAACGTGCTCAAAAGTCCAATTTTATTAATCTTTGGGTGCATTGTCAGCTTCATTCTAGTCTTGTTGGGTACCAACCTGAAGTGACAGCAAGGAGATTCTGAAGGTGTTGTTTGGCAGTAATTACTCGGTAACGGCATTGGCATCTCTAAAGGTACTTCTTGGGCGAATGAGCTCACTAAGAATGAGTTCAAGGGGAGTGGTATCGGTGGAATGACAAAAGGAAACTATCAAGGAACAATCTGCAACCAAGGAAATTCACCATTTACTTGTAATGAAAGGGAAGGACCCCCTATCCTCATCATGGCGAGTAGCCTAAGTGAAGCTGGTCATTCAGGAAGTGAGAAACCGGAAGTGATAATGGAAGGCAGATTTCTTCTGGCTATGTAATCAATTTTTATTTCCCTGGAGTATTTTACACATTTGATGTAGGTCAACTGGATTTCTTGATGATAATACGAGCACGGTTCAATAAAACGTAATGATTTTGATGTAGATCCAAGCCAATTAACTTAATTGTAAAGCTTTGCAATATTCAATTTCAGTATAGCCGGTTTCCACGACTTTTTATGAAGGATCCTTGGACTTGCATAGTGTTTCTCTGGCTATCTTTTCTGTGGACCTAATATGTCTGACTAGATATTCAATCAAAAGTTGTGTCGTTAGACTTTGAATAGGCTGGAATGGTGTGATGTCGACTTCCTTGAGTGTTTCTAAGTGAATTGGCGCATCCAAGCGGTTTTAGCTCAGTTGGGAGAGCGCCAGACTGAAGTTCACTTCGGTCACTGAAATCTGGAGGTCTTGTGTTCGATCCACAAAAATCGCATTATTTTTGTATTGTTAATTCTCCATTAAACATAGCCCTGTATCCGTATATTTTTCATCTCATCCTGGTTGGCCATTTGGGATTGGTTGTGTCCGAACATCGCACCACGTTGAGAACAAAATTCTCAGGCATAAAAATGATCCCGAATCACTTGAGATAGTCGAATAGCTACGTTCTCCATTGAATTTTAAAAATAAAGTAAATACAAAAATTATGACATCGACGTGATTTGAACACGCGCATCTTACGATAACAGAAACCCCAACTTCAAGTTGAGAAGATCGCCGAAGCTTTCTTGAGTCTGCCGCCTTAGACCACTCGGCCACAATGCCATTTTGATGACTGTTGTATCAAATCAAGGTCAGTTGAATCTGGGTAGGCAGGAACCGATGTAGAGTGCCTTATCCAGCGTAATAAGAGGAGATGTGTGCTACATCTGGTTACTAGCTGTATGTATCCCTCGGTTTCCTTATGATGGATCTAGACGCCTGTATGAGATTCCATGACGTCTGATCAACGTCGAGATCCTCTATAGAGGGGAACAGATCTGATAAGAGCAACTAGGCCACCTTCCGGCCCAAGCATAGAGGGCCAGGAAATCTTCAATAGTTCATTGAATCACCTTCACCTTACCTTCGCAAGTTTTGTAGTTTGTAATTGTGTGGCATTTTACTAATCGCAGACTGGGAGTCTTACAAAGGTGTGTTCCCATTTCTGCCGAAAGGCAATCTTGCTTGTGGCTCCTTACATGTCGTTACCATATGTTCACATGAGCTGATTGGACTAAGTTAAAGCACAATTTGATTCCATTACGCTTTATTATTTCTCTAATAAGTACCAAGTTGGCGCCATCATTATTAACAATTATTCACATCCATTTAAGTTTAAGGTGAGCTGTAAATTTGAGTAAAGGGGCAGCCCTATTACACATTTAGTTCAAACAGGCTAAAGACTTCATCATTTGGATTGCAGCCAGATTTTACATTTGAGGATACTTCGTGGGGTTTCCACATCGAAATTAAACTGGAAGATTGGAATTGCCAGATTAGACATTTATCAAGCATCTTATATTTCAATTATATAGGTAAATGGTTACGCAGATGTGTGCATTCAATCCTAGTCACATGACAGTCGTTTACCCTGGCTAAATTTTCAATGATCTTCGCGTTGTCAACACCTTTCCCCACAAGATTCAATGCCTTGAATAGTGTCAAGGGATCATTCCCAAGGAATTCTAAAGTAATTCTAAGGCTTACATTTGAAAAAATCTGTCGCCGCTTTGTTAGTCATTGCTGCCTAGTTGTGCGTACCCGGGCAACTGCATGCAAGTGTCGTCAATTGGGTCTGCTGGACAACTGACACAATCCAAACCGATATACAACCATCAAATTGAAAGTTAATGATTTAATTTGGTTTGGAAATTTGAAAGTCGGCTGGGGTCCAAGAGTCGGTGCAAGTCAACCCGTACCAACAAGAGAACACTTGTCAATAAGTCTTTTTTGCCAATGTGCAACCAAAACATTACAGCTGGCACGGGTAAAAATTAGAATTCACTTCTTGGATTTCGTTTTATTTAAAGGACAATGGAGTCACAAGTTCGTGAGTTCTGATGATTCCATTGCCAGCACCGTCAAGACCTTGTTACCGCAAACTGCAGAAAGTCGGGAGACACTCGACCCATTGTGAATACTGATGCTTTCTATTTGGTCTTTGAATGGACAATCTCAAATAACTGTTTTGTTCCTAGAACAATGGCAAAACCATTATCCTGAAGACCGAAAGAAAAAGCTTCAAGATTTTGCAGCGTGTTGCTGTCAACAAAGAAAACAATCCAAAAAATTAACTTGTTACCTCCGGTACAGGGAATCGAACCCTGATTTGCTCGGTGAAAGCGAACCGTGATAGCCATTACACTATACCGGAATTGATAAGTGCAAAAAGAACTAAGAATTTAACAAACCACAAGTCCTGCAAGTCCTGAAAGTCCAGGGCTGCTGAACGGGTCCTTGAGAATGTTAAATTTGATGTTATTCAGGTCAGCCTATCGCCTAGAGTGATTTTCCCGAGAAATGTTGAACTGCTTTTCAATTGGACTTCCGGTTGAATTCGTTTCAACGGATAAAGTGCCTCGCTGGTTTCTGCACTATTATTGCTGTATTCAAAAGTGATTTAAATGAGAAGACCCCCTACTATCTAAACGCGACCACCTCGTTTTGCGATGAGCCCAAATTGGTAATCCTTCAACGATTAATTACCAAGATCTATTACAGTCCTGATAAGTCAAATCGAAAAACGAAACATTTGGTTGGGTTTTACAAAAATATCAGGTTATGAATACACAGAAGTAATTAGGACTTTCAGCCATAGATATAAAAAAAAAAAAGCAAACCATACTTGTTCTTTAACAAAAACAGAGCCCGATGCGGGGCTTGAACCCGCAGCCTTGAGATTAAGAGTCTCACGCTCTACCGATTGAGCTAACCAGGCTTATCTGTTTTTGGCATTATTTATTGTGGTGAATTAGTCCAATAGAGACTTGTAAATGTTTAATCATTATTGCCAGTATAGATTGCCACATGAAGTATTTTTGAAGTTACACACATTCTACTATTAATTTTCATTCGCTAGCTCATCCTTGTAATTTACATCATGAATGCAAAATTTCGCAATTTTGACACATTTTTGAGATGACCACTTCGGTAATTCATGCACAAATCTCACGAACCAGGATTGCCCCTTGAAAAATAATAAATCAATTGACATAATCGGAACTCACTTATACTAGGAATATGTCTTTTCTTCTTCGTACTTGTCAAAGTGACCCTAAAAAAGAAAAGGATGAAGAAGTCACTTACAATATAGATTAACCGGTTGAAGAGCAGAAAAACAGAAAAAAGGAAACCCACGGCGGGATTCGAACCCACAATCGCTCGATTAGAAGTCGAGCGCCTTAACCATTGGGCCACGCGGGCTTTGATGTTGGCGTCGTAGGTGTCTGTTAAACAAGAAAAGTCACGAAGAATTGCCAAAATCTACGATATGGAAGAGGTGTTGTTGTTTTTTTTACAAATTAAAGCATAAGATGGCTTATTAAGTAATTTTTTGTCTGAATAGTAGGTAAAGTGGAGGCGTTTTTGATGGAAAGGACTCTATCCAAATGAGCAAATGAAGCTAAAGTTTGTATATTCGACACAGGTTCTGACGGAAAACGCCACCATTGATGAGATCTTATTAGGAGCCAGATCAATATTTGTGACCAATATCATTGCAGCTAGTGTCAACGAGGTCTCAGCGATGACCCCAGCCAAGAAAAGGAAGCAGGTATAAATTTGGGACAATGTATTTGAGGACACCAAAGAAGCTGCCGTTAAGGAGCACCCAACAGAGATTTGGGATCTAACTTCCTGAGCTGCTGAAAGCTTTATTTTCAGTCCTGGGCTTTATTGATTAGCCGTAGAAATTATCATAAATTAGAATTGATAGCTAAAATCAGTACCTTTTGATGATGGTGTAGGCATAACTCTTTGGAAAATCAGTAAGATACGATATTCCAGAGGTTCAAGAATAGCAAAAAATTATGGACGAGTTGGGAATCGAACCCAAGACCTTTCGCATGCTAAGCGAACGCTCTACCAACTGAGCTACACGCCCGTCAATGAATTGCTTTTTTTCCAAACATTTTGCCAGAACAAATGTTACGTTTATGTTGTAGCACAACTCATCAAATTTCAAAGTACACTTGAAACACAATTAGTTTACTGAAGTAAAAATCTATCACTTTCTTATTGTCACAATCAGTATCATTATATGTTTCCGACCATGGATTTAACTCCAGAGACTATTTCCGCCAATCTTGATAGCAATTCCTTGTTGTTATCCCCGTTGATGACGACTTGACCATTGATCAAGGCATCTTCAAGTCTCATGATAACATTCATATCATGATCTTCAGAAGAAGCGCTCCCCATATTATAATCACTCATTTATTAAGTATTCAATGTGAGAGGCCGGATAATTCTCTCATACTGTCATACTGGCTTTATATAGTTTTTCAGATCTCTCGTTCCAATATGATTATTTCAATTCTTGCATGACATTTGCAATGTCTAACGACTATTACATGTAATAGTGATAGTGCGCCTTCGGACTCGGGATATTGGGTTTTACTTGCAATGGGTTAACGGTGGTTGGTAGCCTTCTCCCCTCCGTGCGTTTATCCTCTGATTTCATTGGCCTTGGCCATTTCCCTTAACATTCATACCTTGTTTTCGTATTCGTTTATTATGAATTAAGTTTCGCTACTAAAGTCTAAACTCAGTTAGTAGTAAAACAAGATTCATAAAGTCACTCCTAGTATTAATAATGGTTTCATACCAATGTCTCTAGAAGGTGTACTTATTTACGGGGGGTTTTGTGAGAGCTTCAAACAACAGTTCAACTCTGCGAATCTACCCTTCAACAGCCTTATGACGGAACCAATATTATCATGGGACAGCTTGTTCTTTTCAGGGGGCTTTCACAATTTGAGCGAAACAAATGACTTAGTCCGGGTTTTCAAATGATACAGCGGTAGTTATGAGCCGAATTCAGGCGTAACAACAGGTTATTCACCCTTGTGAAACCACTCAGGCATATCAGCTAGAAGGAGCTACTATCTTCACAAGTAACAGTATCAAGGAAACCAATGTTGGTGATATGTCGATTATCGTGGAAGAAAAGATAAGGGGAATGCTATACAAATTGCGATTAAGGAATTTTTTGGAATTCACGAAGCTATATCTATTTTATTTACACAGGGATTTATCCCAAGCTTGCGTTTATTCTTATTGGTCACTAATTGATTAGTCTTGGTGAGACTCATGGAAATACCCCAAACTCATGGCTAGAGTATATCTATTATCAACTTACTGACTTAAACCCAATTCACAACCGTGTCTACTTGCTCAAGACTTATCGTATTAATCGCCTCTAATGTCTGACTCTAGCTCCAAGAACTCTTTGAGATATGTATCCCCTAACAAGGAACTATTGGAGTCGAATGTTCCCGCAGAAAGCGCTTCCAGTCCTGGACCGTTACCCCAACAGTTAATAAGACAGAAATAAAAAGATTAGGGAAGAGAGGACAGGGTCAAGCAATATACTAGAAGGATTCATGGGACTAGAGGTGATCCAGAAAGGACGGATCCTGGAAGTCTTCAGGCTTGCTACAGCCAATATAGGAGGAGTGGGATTGGTATTAAGATGAAAAGCGTATCACTTTGCAAAGAGGAGTTCCGCTAGCACCACCAACACCTTTCAAAGACCGTAACGCGACATGATCTGACAAGAAACAAGTAACTGGATGAGAAACTTTTAAGTGGAAAATAATGCATGTGATTTTGTGTTGGAATGTATATCTTCATGGCCTAACGTCCCCTTGTAAATTAACATTTTTTTGAGTCGATAATTCACGATTCAAGTATTTCAAACACAATTGCAATAGTTGACGATAGAAACACACACAATAAAGAAACACACACAATAAAGAAACACACACAATAAAGAAACACACACAATAAAGAAACACATGCAGTAAAGAAACACATACAGTAAAGAAACACATACAGTAAAGAAATTATACGATTGTGCTAGACAGACGGAATAAACAAAGTGAAACAAATATTTGACTATAGAATTTTAAGAATGATACCCCGCAATTGGATCTTAATCCAAACGGAAAAAAAGGAGTTTATAAGGTCCTGCCATTCATGGAAACGACGTACGGGAATTATACCACTCTTTGACGTATTTTATCGCTTCAGTTCACCCAAATAAATTAGACCATCGTGTTGTTCATTGAAAACATTTTAAATCAAACTCTGTAAGTGTCTCTGTATTTTCGAAATTGCCCCCGTCTTACATGTTTCACTTGAAGCACGGTGGTCCAGATAAAAGAAAGTTGTGGGTTGAAATTACTCCTCATGGAACATAGTTTAAGGCCCCTCTTCTTACGAATAACGATTATATTTACGATATAGATTTGTCTGGAACTGGTGATTATTTTGGATTGACAGTTTCAGGACTGTCCTGATTGTAAACAACAGTATCAAGATTCAACTTATACCGATGTATTGTACCTAAAAGGCTATCATATTAGGTGGCCATTCTGTAATCAGTTGGCCATTTGCTGCAGTAACTGTTAGAGTTTAATACACCAATAAACTCATCTCCAACAATTTTTGAATTGTACACATTATAATTCATGTCAATTACACAATATGAAATCACAATTGGTGTCAGAATTTTTGCCTTGGCAATTGCCTCGTTTTAGGTCATGGTGAAGTTTTGTCAACTCTGCCCATTAAAACATGGGCGCATCGTGCTTAGATCAGTGTAGTAAGAAATATAAATGGTACACATCTTTATAAGATCAATCTTTTTTACTATTTAAGGCTACTCATGTTTTAGGAATCGTTCTCTCTAAAGCGGTTCGATATTTTGTTGCCAAGACTTTTACCACAGGGCGTCGTGTTTTATTTCCAAACGTCGGAGAAAGTAAGAACTAAGTTACTAGTAGATGGATGAAAACTCAGATGGTAGAATTACTCTATAACTCTTAGCAACTACCAGTGGTGTAGTTGTTTGATGATGTTTGAGATAAAATTAGCTAGCGTTACCTCCACAATAATAGTGAGACAAGATCAAAGTACTAATCGGGTTACTGACCAACGCAAACTAAGAGAATATTACTCTATTTGAATATGAGCGTGACTAGGTTAGCATTGGGTAGACGCAACTACGAATTTGACCCTTACTTTTAGATCTTTCTGCAGCCCTTGACGGTAAATGTTGCTTTACCGAAAAATAAATTCTTGCCCCCATTGGGATTGTAAACAGTGCTGACCATCGTCCGGGATCATCACAGAGTAAAGCCGCGCATCGTTATCTCTGTCTCCACCACATTGGCCTTATTGATTTACATCCAACCATCATCTTCTGTTACCAATGGCACATGTCAAATAGATACGACGATACCTCTTCTGTAATAGACCTGAATTGTTTCGGCCAAGAAATTTCTTGGTATATCTAACTTGGATCAACTTACAGGAAATAGTCGGATTCTAGCGATATTTTTGGTCTATGCAGCCGTAAACCATCCACCTTGACGCGACCCTGCGCCAATGAACAAATCTGGTACCTGAATTTAGAACATTCGGTATAAGCTAACGTTTTCACAGTAGTATAAATAAAGAGCAATTGCCATCGGTTTTTTAATCAAAACTTACACTCGCTACAATGCAATTCAAGACCATCGCTACCTTTGCTCTCGCTTCTTTGGCTGTTGCCGCTCCCGCTCCCGCCGCCGCTCCCGCCGCCGTCGCTGTTCCCGTCGCTGACGCCGTTGCTGATGCTGCTCCCCTTACCCTTACCACCGTCAAGCCCGGTCAAAACATCCCTGGTTCCGGTCTTGCTGATGTTGTCACCGGTAAGCAAAACATTGCTCAATGGGCCATCAACCTTGTCATGAGAGCCGCTAAGGAAGTCGGTGAAGGTGCCTTGAAGATTGTGTCTGTTGACCCTGACTTCGAATTGCCCAACATCAGAATCGAATAAGCAATTTAATTCTTTTAACTCTTTTACAATGACCAAGACTCGGGCTGGGCCGGAGCTCCGAAGACTTGTCGAATATTGAATATATGATAAAATCACACCAACCAATTGTAGTACCTTGGCTGTTTCCACTCATGCGTGTCCCTTACTTAAGCCAAATGCACACGATCCTCGTTTAACCAATTAAATGTGCCAAGACTTGGTCATACTCGCCTGGCATGTTTTAGACACCAACGTTGACTCTTTTGGTACCTTACCTTAGCGATTTTCTCCCAATATGGTGATGCCAAGATATGTTTATGTGCCAAGAGAATTGATCGCACCAAAAAAACTCTTGGCACCAACTGCACTTCACTAAAGCATCAAATCAAAACAAACAGCTAATATAGTCAGGGGCGGATGGTCAAAGTAGGTGGTACCATCCAATTGAATGGCATCAATTAACAATTCCTATGGATTTGTCGTGTTCATCAACTGAACAACAGCTGAGAAACATCAAAGGGGGGCGTTATCTTTAACTGAGCATGATCTCACGAGGGTTCAGGGTATCCTCAACGATGTTGGATTTGCCATATGATATGATGTGAACAAATAATTGTTGATTGAAGGAAGCTATCTATTTATATTATTCTGATTGACAGCCAAGAGGCCAAGAACAGCAGACTAAAAAGCCAAGCTATGGCCAAGAGAGCCAAGAGGGCCAAGAGGGCCAAGATTAGCTTCTTGTGAAATAAATTGTTAGCCAAGCCAATACATTTCGGCCAAGGAAAAGACCAAAAAGGTGTTACCTACTATTGATCCTGATGTTCTTTCAGTGGATGGGGAACTGTTCAAGCATTTGGTTGTCACTTGTTGAGTGAGTTTGGATTGAATATGGGGTACAAATAGTGCCAGTCAGGCTGAACAGGAAAATTCGGTTTAAATTAAAACGTACCCAACCTTGGATCCAGATTTATGTTTGAATTCATATTGGTATGGGGGTTAACATGACAATTTCCCTGTTTGCCCACGAAATTTACCAATTCATGATATAGGCTTGCCACTTTGAATGTAAATTAGGGAATAAAATTCTTGGAAGTGTTGATCTTTATTTGACCATCTTGGCTTTCAAGAATTCTATTTTTCTTGAATGCCACATTAGTTTGGCGTTTGAAAATTACAAACCATAAGTTTGAGCTCATCATCAATCTTCCACTTTGGTTATTATCATTGGCCATATCATATCCCTTTTCGTGTCCTATCAAAATCACCTTTGCCAATGTAATGGATTTTGGGGGTTGGCCAAGAACTTGGTTACCGTTTTCAATTCTCATATTGCGTCCTGTCCACATGAAGCCAAGATTGGTGCCAAGCAATTGAAATGGTAAATATTGATAATCAGGGTCACACTGGCTTCCCTTTATCACTGTTATTTGTCTGAGGTTCTGGCTGAGTTCAAGAAGAACTGGAAAATGTGTGTGATTTTTTAGAGCTCCTAACTTTAATGATATGCTCCTTCAGGATTCATTGTTGTTTTGATATGTTTAAATGAAGACAAGTCCAATTCCTCGACCATTACAGCAATAACCATGATACTAATTGGAACATATCACCACCAATTATCCCTGTCGCGGTGGACTTGTCATCCTCCTGGATTCTATACTGTTGAGATTCTAACTATGTCTTTCGCTCATCCACCCCGACTTGAACTCACCAATTCCATTACGTTTTCTACAGAAACCGATTTCTTTCTAATTAAGCTAAATCTTCAAAGCTAGAAAAATTCTAACTTTTGGCTGAAAGTAAAACGTTAATTGTATTATCGGATTCTTAGACGAGGATTATTCCATTGGGTAAGTCAACGTGCTAGCTGGGCACCTTCAGACGTATAAATTGTCAACAGCTGACCTGAAAGTATACAAAGAACCAACTTTGGTATCAAGAGGTCTCCAGCAATCGGAAAAAACATGGATTCTGGTTCAATTTTATCTAATTTTATCTAATATGAAAATCCCGTTTGATGATGTTTTTATGGCTCGGGTAAAAACGGTTTTCAAGAAATGGCATTGTGGCCGAGTGGTCTAAGGCGGCAGACTCAAGAAAGCTTCGGCGATCTTCTCAACTTGAAGTTGGGGTTTCTGTTATCGTAAGATGCGCGAGTTCGAATCTCGTCGATGTCACATTTTTTCTTTTTTTACGATTGGTTCCATTTTGTATTTGAGTATTTGAATTCTTCTAAGTTTGCCTTAATTCCTTGTCAAAGTTTTATTAAGAAAATTCAGGATCTCATTTTTTCAGTGAAGCGGAATACCTGGTGATGTGTAATTGGAATTGGCAACATACCACAAGTTCTGGTAGGATCTTCTAATTTTTGTCTTCTTGATTTTATAAGCCTATGTCCTGGAAATCAAGTCTCAGACGATGATAAATAATTTAAATTATCAAGAGAGTAAAGCTAGATGTGAAGAGTTGTATCTCAATTCAAAATGAACTTCTCTACTTTATGTGTTGTGAACTTAGGTTTGGAGCCCGGTTAGTGATGATGGGTTTCTGGTGTTCAGCTATCGGGGAAATAGTAGTCAATGGATAAGGCCAATTGGGCTTTTTTAATTCATCCTCTGTCCAAAAATTTTTAAAATAGAGAACTGACTACCGTTCCTGAGTTGAAAAAAAAAACGGTGTCGGTAACGAAGTTAGGTAATAAAGCCACCCTATACGTCACTTTTACATCAGGGCGTGTGGTCTAGTGGTATGATACACCCTTAGGGTGGGTGTGGCCCTGGGTTCGATTCCCAGCTCGCCCCTTTTTTATTTGTACCAATCTTAGTTTTCAATGTGTTGCAATTTTTTACTTCTTTATGTGTTTTCTGGCTTCACTGTCTGAATACATCTCATTTATAAATAGTGTAATTTGTCTCTCACCTTTGCGAAATGGAATAGCGTTATTGCTGACAGCAAATTCCTCCATTCCCAATTTAGTGCTAAACTTTCACTGGATACTATTAATGTGTGCACCCTGTGATATTTTTCGAAATTGTCCAACCTCTGCTGAGGGTCTGTTGTAATTTTGAATGTGACTATTTATTGACTAGTGCATTACAGGTTTCGTACACGTATTGTAATGATATATAGGTTGCTTTGAAGGATACGGACAACAGAATTGACCAATGCTCCTTTATTTGGTTCTCTACTGCACACGTTCGTCGCGCCAATGGTCGCAAACATTTGATGCTACGTGTTAATGGCAGAAAAAATAAAAGGCAACCAGCTACCGAGCAACATGAACAGGTTGTCATCAACGAGCCAACCAAAAAATGCCTTCAGCCAGATTCGAACTGACGATCTCCTCATTACTAGTGAGGTGCCTTACCAACTTGGCCATAAAGGCTTCTGAAAAAAACAGTATTTTCTGATAAGGTGGATAATACTCGTGGGGTAGTTAACAACTAGAATTGGGAAAGAATGTGTGTTAACAGCTGGTTTATGCTTTGAATATATCAAGTGCTCTCCTAATGTATCATTTAGTGAGTGATGGCGCACTCCTGAGGGCAATCTTCGTCTAGGTCTACCTGCTAAACGCCTCGTACATCAACCACAACCATTTGTTCAGTGTCCCATGCATGGATCAACTCTATACACCCCGGAGTAAAATCTCCAACTTGAATTTATCTAGCAGTAGCTATCGAGTGTTGTCAGAAAAAACGGCCAAGACAACTCAGATCGGGGGAAGCACCGCATTAAGGTGAAGACGGCAATTATTCGTCGTTAACTCACTGCAGGGAAACCCAATAAGCCGAGTCAAAGACTGCTCGGACGTGTATGCAATAGGCGATAGATGACGCAAATGTCAAACGAGAATGTCATTTGATTCGGCAAAAACAGAAAACCCCATACCTTTGTCGAAGCATTCGGAAAAGCGATACTGAATTTTGGAAACAATTTCCGGGTAGCAAAGATGAGCCATAGTATGGTAATTTCACAACTTCAATGCTTCGCCGCCAGATTATGCGTTGCCGTGGGTGGAAATATCGAATACACCCTCGAAAACCTCACCTTAACTGCGGAAGACCTGAAAAGACTCCCCAGCTACCCAACACCTTTTGAATCAAGTCATAGCACTTCACAACCCAGTGCAAAAGAAAAAAACCATGTGAACAAAATCCAGTCGAATACTCCTTGATATTAGCGCACCATTGCTTAATTCGAGATTAGTCTGCATTACGACTAATTGGGGGAGCCTTGGTTGTCTACCTGAATGACAGTTAACACTGTGAATGGCGCATCATCCATTAAGTAAACCCATCAGGAAATTGGGTTTACGTAGTTTTATTTGTCAGATTTACATTATAACCAAACCTTTCAACAAGGTCTTCGGTAGTATAACGGTTAGTATATGCGCTTGTCACGCGCGTGATCGGGGTTCGATTCCCCGCCGGAGAGTTTTTTTTAAAAAAAATTTTGTTGGAAGATTGCGGGCGACATCTCAGTCAATTGATACATCTGATCCACCTAAAGCAGTATTTGGGTGGATATTCAAGTTCATTGAGGTCCTAGTTATGGATATCAATGTAATCTACGAAGTACGCTTGAAAATTCTCCATCTTAGGGTAAAAGAGGGTGACCGCCGTTCAAGCTAGAAGATAGTATATTTCCTGCTTCAATGGACTTTGGGTGGTATGGCTAGTCTTGAATTTGTATGAGTATAGTTTCGCTAGATATAATTACTAGCTCCCGATAGGCTCGAGGATTAAAAGTACGTAGCAGATTTTTTGATATCAGTTTCAAAAAGTAGGAAAAATAATCTCCCCACCGTGAGTCGAACACGGGACCCTGAGATAACTCTGAACGCTTACAGTCTCATGCTCTACCAGCTGAGCTATAGAGAGGATTATTGAAAAAACTTGGGTCAGCAATTTTATCAATACATATTTTTTGGTGAAATTCACTTTAGAACAAATTTTAAGTATGATACTAATCAAAGAGTGAGCCAAGCTAGCACTAGAGATGGTAGGGACTAATCATGCAACTCTCGACATGTGATTAGCTAACATGGGTAATATTATTTAGCCTTTCATGGGTATGTGTATCTCACTTCATCTATAAGATTCGAAATAATACAAATCATTTAAATCTTCTTGCGCTAACATAAACGTACCTGACCACGATGGTGGTTACGCCAGTAAAGTGATTGGCTTGACTATTGTTAGTGGTCTTATTTTTTGGTTCTGAATTTATGCTTTAACGTGTTCACCCTTTCAGTTGAAAATCGAACTCACAATATTTTCATAACCCTCACCATTGAAACCAAGCAGTTGTAATTTTTGTAAATCTGCATAATTTTGTAATTTTGTAATTTACTTCATCAGTGAAAAATATTTTTCACATTGAACACAATCAATTTCAAACCCAACCAACAGCTACATTACCATTATATCTCTTTCAATCCCAGGTCATTTGCTTACAAATATTAAATGCCATACATCCTGCATATATAACCTCATCGCGATTAGAAATCACCCTACATAGGACAGTTGAAGTTAACGTTGTCTTATCATGAGTGAACACAAGGAATTGGAAGAGCAAGATGTGGGTGAAGTTGTTGAGCTTGCTCATGATCAAGCTCCTAGCGACGAAGAGATGGATGAAGATATTGAAGTTGCTGAACGGATGGACGACGAAGATGATGATGAACCCATTGTCCTTGACATGCTGAACAACTCGTGGACATACCTTGAACATGGTGACTCAGTATTTGTTGCTAATCGTCACCCCAAGTTGCCTCTTGTCTGTACTGGGCTGGCTGATCATACTGCCCGGTTGTGGACCACCCACAAACAACCTCCCGTGGTTGTTGCTACTATTGAACATAAGGAGTCGGTGATTACTGCCAAGTTTACTTCCGATGGTAAATATTTAATTACTGCTGATATGGCCGGGCTTTTACAGGTCCATCAAACTAAGAATGGGGAAAGATGGACCAAAGTTGGTGAAGTGGAAGAAGTGGAAGAAATCCACTGGATTGAAGTCCACCCCAGTCAACCCTACTTTGCATTTGGTGCCAACGATGGGTCTGTTTGGGTGTACAACATTGAAGGAGTTGAATTGGTGCAAATGATGACAGGATTTTCTCATACCTTGGACTGTAACGCCGGTAAATTCCTTAGCGATGAAGATACCATTCAATTGGTGTCCATTTCTGATGATTCGTCCATTGTGTGTTGGAATGTTATCACCGGACAACCAATCTACAAATTTACTCCCAGTGACTTCAAGGGGGTTGAGTCTCCTTGGGTAGTGATGCTGGTGCTTGACCACATGATTGCTGTTGGCGGCAGAAATGGCCAGCTTGCTATCATCAATGCTCAGACCCAAAAAGTCGTCAACACATTACAAGTTATTTCCAATAATGACGAGGACCTGTTGTCTATCGAAGCTCTCGCTTGGTGTGAACTGATGCCACTTTTGGCCGTTGGGGTTGTCCATGGTGATGTGTTCTTATTTGACACCCAACAGTGGCGGTTGCGGCGACAATGGCTGACAGAAGCTCACGAAGACTTTGAAAATGCCATCACCAAATTACAATTTGAACCAAAATCTTATGTTTTAATTGGGTCTCTGACCAACGGTAAGATCTACAAATGGGACGCTCGTCTGGGGGAAGAGGTCTACGTAGGTGTCGGCCACAACATGCCCGTGTTTGATTTTGCCGTCATGGACGATGGCAAGTTGATTACGGCAGGTGATGAAGGGGTGCTGTTGGTATTTAATCCCAATGAGCAACAGTGAACATTCGAGCAAAACATTTATTTTGGGTTGACCCCAATTGGTATCATTCGTCATATACATGGAATATAGACTTAGTACATCATTCTCTTGACAAGAGTAGACAGAGCTTCGGCGGCAGTGGGGGAGCTCTTGGGAATTTCACTGGAAGGAAGTTCGGCGGCAGTGGGGGAGCTCTTGGGAATTTCACTGGAGGGAAGTTCAGCAGCAGTGGGGGAGCTCTTGGGAATTTCACTGGAAGGAAGTTCGGCGGCAGTGGGGGAGCTCTTGGGAATTTCACTCGAAGGAAGTTCAGCAGCGGTAGGAACACTCGAAGTGGAAGCGGTAGAAGTGGCCGAGTGGGAGTGAGACGACGAGGCCAGAGCCAGGGCCAGAGGAGTGGAGCCCGAGCTGTTAAGGATGGCTTGCAAGAAAGACACGACCGCCTTCACCAATCCACTGGAGTTTTGGCTGATCCAGTCCAAAGCTCTGGTGACGAGACCGCTGTCTTGGGCCCACTTCCACAAGTTTTCAAAGATTTGCAAACCGTAGGTGACGGTAGTACGAATAAGGGTGTCGAACTTGTCGGGGTTAGCCTTGATCCAGTCAAGGACATAGTTGTAGATCTTTTGGACCACTCCCGAGTTGGCAATGGCGGAAATGATGGAGTCAACGGTGCTGTTGAAGTCTCTAGCGGTCAAGTTAGGATCGTATTGCATTTGTTCCAACAATTCAAGCATTCTCTTGGCCTTAACCACTTCCGATCTCTTGGTAGTACCAGTGGGAGAGGGAGCAGCAGAAGAAGAAGAGGCGGCAGGAGAGAACCAAGACACCACAAGGTTAAGAACCCACTTAAGGGCGTTGAAAACACCATCACGGATGGTTTGGTTGTTCCAAATGGCCGACACAAGGTTTTGGATGAGACCCAGGTCCCAGATGGACTTTAACAACCCAGGTAATTGGGCGGCAATTTCCTTGATGAGGCTACCCCAGTCAACGGTGCCAGTAGTGGGAGCAGGGTTAGTCAGAATAGGGGGGGCAGGCAGTTCACTCAGAGCATCTTCCCGCTTTTGATGGTGACCAGCCAGGGACAAGATCACATTAAGAGCTTGCAGGAACGTAGCATAAGCATCGTCCAAGTTGTCTCTCTTGGCAACCACGGGGACGTAAGCGTCCAACATTTGAATCAAGTCATCAGCAATGGCTTCAGCTTCTCTCTTGTACAAGCTGTCGTCATTGGTAGTAGTGGAAGGCTTAAGTTGAGCAGTAGCAGTGGCGGCCAAGATGGCAAGCAAGGTAGAGGAGGAGAATTTCATAGCGAATGGAAATGTACTGGAGAGTAGTGAACGTTGCCATCGATATTTATACCATTGCTACAACTAGGTCTAGGCTGACACTTGTCCACCACGAGTTTCATGTTTATATTTTAGGCTAATTACTGGCATGTTTAGGCGACCCCAAACAGAAAATTTGAGGTCCAAGGGCGATTACAATGGGTGATAATTTTATTTTGTGTTAAAAACACGGTTTCTTTCGCCGTGAGGAGCGTCAATGCTTTGATTATCACGTACCCCTTACAGGAAGCAGGTATTACCGGCATGCTGGAGAACCCTGTGGCGCCACATGGAAGCGAAGATTCACCGGCAGATGACGATCGATGCCAGCATGAGCCATCTGGGGGATCGAGTTTGTCGATTGATTGCTGTCAAATCGCGTTCATGTACTCTGGGTAATCGGGATATAGCGCCGTCTACATATTTCCCCACCTTAATGCCTCCACAGTTTTAAGCTTTAATCAGTTTAGTAAGGTATAATCAAGCGGCAGGGCTATGGTAGTTACACCACCTTAGACTAAGTCTAGACATTATGCTAACCGTCATTGACTTGACCAGCATTAACGCCTATGTCTCAATAAGGTAATGTCTACGTATCTATTACCATCGGCGCCAACAAGCTTTCCATCACCTCCCTGTGACACCAGATTGAGAATAATTTAGCTATTGTGGTTGCAGCCACGATTCATTTTGAGTAGTGGTACCGGTGGGGCCGGTGACAATCAACGCCAATTTCTCAATCGGGGAAATTTATTCACCATAATGGAATTAATCAAAACATATCGTTTATAATTGATATCAAAAGCCATCATTTGTCGCCGTCGAAAGAGAATGTTCCCCTCGGGCCCATCCCTTGAAGTAAGTTTAACTATATTTGTTAATGTGGTCGAACGGAAGTTGAGCCACGATAATGGCCAATATTTTTCAACCATGAGAATTGACTACGAAAATGGTGAAAATTTGCCACAGCTGGAGTAAGCATAGTCAGTATAAACAAGTCATCATATCGATTGACCCCACCTTTTCGGCGTCACTACCCCATCGCCCGCCCCAATTTTGCCATCCTTAAATGGCTAAATCACCAACACCTCAAGAATAGATCGGATCTTCGCCATTACCTTATTGTCCAACATATTTTCACTGGCGGGTGAAACTTTGTTGGAGTTCACATGGCCGCGCAGCCAGTTCGCAAAGGAGTCGTGTCACCATTAGCACCAGTTGAACCAACCGAGGCATGCTAGCAGTGAAAAAGGCCGTTGGTGGACTTATACGACAGGGACCCGTGCCCAAACATGTGGGGATAATCATGGATGGTAATCGGCGGTTTGCCCGCTCCCACAAGTTGGAAATGAAGGAGGGACACTCGCTCGGATTTGAGCTGATGGCCCAAATTTTGGAGTTGATGTATGAATGTGGCATCAAGTGTGCTACCGTGTATGCCTTTTCCATCGAAAACTTCAAGCGGTCACTGTATGAAGTGGAGTGGTTGATGGACTTGGCCAAGAACAAGCTCCTGCAAATGGTGGAAAATGGTGAACTCTGCTCTCGCTATGGCATTAAGCTCCGCATAATCGGTAACCTCGACCTATTACCCGACGACGTTCGTCAGGTATTGAATGATGCCCAAGAAATGACCAAGGAAAATACCAGGGCCATCCTAAACGTGTGCTTTCCTTATACCCTGCGAGATGAGATGGCCACCCTGATTAAACGAACCGTGGAACAGAGCTTGCATCAAAATACCGTCATTGATGAAACTACCATCAACAATAACCTATATACCCAAGGGTGCCCCCCGCTTGAGCTCTTGGTGAGGACCCTGGGTACGTTTAGATTGCTGGACTTTTTATTATGGCAGTGCGTGCTGCCCGAATGTTCGGTGGTATTTGTCGATAAGTTATGGCCGGAATTCACCCCTTGGGATATGGTGAAATTATTACTAACTTGGAGTTTCAACAAGTACTGGTACGGCCATGGCAACGGAGAGGTCAGCAGCCGCCGCCACTCCGACACCGATCATGGCAATCATATCATAGAACCACCGAAAAAGCAGCAATAGTGTCTGCTCATGCCTTCATTCAATAATAATTAGACATTCTACAACTGAAGGGTTGACTCATCATCACTATCGCAAACGTGACTCTTGGTCACGTGAGTGAAAAAAAAAATTGAAGCGTCAAAACGTGGGTACGAACGCAGTGAGTCACCTATCGCTATAAACTATGGATTTGGTTACCCAGCTCCCCGATAGACTTCTATTCGCCGTACCCAAGAAGGGACGGTTATATGAAAAGTGTTGCCAATTATTGTCTGGGGCTGACATTCAATTTAGACGGTCTAACCGGTTGGATATCGCTCTTTGTACCAACTTGCCGATTGCCCTCATCTTTTTGCCCGCCGCTGATATTCCCGTATTCGTCGGAGAAGGTCAATGTGACTTGGGGATCACTGGTCTTGACCAAATCAAGGAGGCCGACATGTTTGACAATATTAACGATTTGGTGGACTTGAAGTTTGGTTCTTGCAAATTGCAGATCCAAGTACCTGCCAATGGCGACATTGAGGACCCCAAGCAGTTAGTTGGGAAGAAGATCGTCACCTCGTTTACTAAGCTCAGTGCCGACTACTTTAAGCAGCTTGAAGGTAGCGAAGAATTGGCTACCAAGATCAGATACGTCGGAGGGTCGGTAGAAGCTTCGGTAGCGCTTGGCGTTGGTGATGCTATTGTCGATCTTGTTGAATCGGGGGAGACGATGAGAGCCGCCGGCCTCAAACCCATCGAAACCATTTTGCTGACTCTGGCCCACTTGATCTCATCCAAAACCCCCAAGCACCCCGAATTGGTGGAAAAGATTCAACAAAGAATCGAAGGGGTGTTGGCGGCCCAAAAATACGTCCTTTGTAACTACAACGCCCCCAGATCAATCCTCAACAAGGTGCTTAAGGTTACTCCTGGTCGTAAGGCAGCCACCATCTCCGCCCTCGAGCTGAATGGCTCCACAGGTGAAGAATGGGCAGCGGTGCTGGCTATGGTGGAAGCCAAGCAAATCAGTGACATTATGGATGAGCTCAAAAACGCCGGCGCTTCCGATATCTTGGTGTTTGACATTCACAACTGTAGAGTTTAGCCCTGACCATGGACATAATAGATGCATTATTTTACAGCCTGTCACAGTAGTCCACCTGACCACGACTCACTTCTAAGCACATTAATGTGTGGTTTACTATAAAAGGTGTCGAAGGGTCGTTGGGGCTTGAGTATGAAGAATTGTGTAATCATCGGCGGTACTGGGGGAATTGGCTATGAACTATGCCGGTCCTTCGCCAAAAGGGGTTATAAGCTTATTGTAACCGCTCCTGCCATGTTTAATGAACAATTGGCGTCATTGGAGAAGGAGTTTGGCGCCACTACCTTTGAATGTGACATTGCCGATGTTCACGAAGTTCATGCCCTTATTCCCAAGATTCGGGCATTGTGTGAACATGGCTTGGATGTGTTGTATTGCAATTCAGGAATTGCCATTGGTGGTCCCCTTATCTTGACTGATGATGATACTATGGAAAGAATGATGAGAATTAACTTTATTGCTCATGTCTATTTTGTAAAGTATTTAGTTGGGTTGATAATTGAAGCCAAGGGAATGATTGTGTTTACATGTTCACTTTCGGCGAGGGCGCCGTTGGCGTGGGTTGGACTTTACGGTGCCCTGAAGGCAGCCATTGACGTTTATGCCCGGACTTTACGGGAAGAGGTGGCCCCGTTTGGGGTGTCGGTGTATTCGGTGATTACTGGTGGTGTCAATACTCCAATTGCCAATCGTAACCCCGATGTTTCTTCACATTTGATGAAGTCGATCCGAGGGTCGATTTATCATGTCGATGGAGTTTACCAGTCGCTTTCGAAGTCGTTTAAAATGACTGCTACTGGCGAATCGCCTAAGGCTTATGCTGAAGAAGTTGTACTGACGATTGAGGGCCGTCCCAATGTGTTTAACATTTATCGGGGACGAGGGGCGTTTATGTTTAATGCATTGGGTCAGTTTACTCCCGTTTGGTTTTCGCTGTGGGTATGTGCAAAGTACTTCAAGGCGGATGTTGCTTACGATCAACTTCGGAAGAAGGAGAAGACTGAATAGTGGAAGATTGCGATTTATAGCAAGTATGTGATTAAACTTTAACCTCCTCATTGAGTGAGTCATTTAGAGTGAGGGAATCGAGGAAATGGGTTTTGATTTCGAAGCTGGGGTTGTACTCAGCAAAAATGATACATCAAAGGAATGAATAACAATTGCAAATTTGAAACTATTTACTAAAGGAATAAATTACAACAGATATTGTTTCTTTGGTCAGTAGGGAATAGCTTCATTGATAATAAGGAAGGTACCTTAAAGTATCATTTACTTCAACTGTCATGGCACAAAATCATTCATCAATTATACAGACAGTGCGACCAAAGAAATATACTCCGAGGACCTTACAAGAAAAAACAGAAAAGTCTGATTTGTAAAAGAGACAAAACGGTAAAAGACTGATAATAAAGATGTGAAATTTTACCGAACCATTCCACTTCCACCACAACAACGAAGTGTAGCTGATTATCACCATAATTTTATCATTTTTGAAACTTCAGATAATATACATTTACATGTTCATTACTCCCCTATCGTTTATGTGTTCATTAATCATTCTATCCTAGGCAGTTGCTTGAACGGCCGGGGCCAGCGATGCTTCCACTGGGGGTAAATCATTGGTGGTTTCATCACCAATGGCTTTGACCCCATCTTTATCCACCACTTTTATAAACACACCCTTAAAATCAATGGGCATTCTCAATTCCAATTCCTTCAAACACATATCCATCAATTTCAACCCTTCATCCACCGTTAACCCTTCCTTATAGTGCTTATCCAACAATGAGGTACAGTAGAATGCAGCGTAGCCATGGGCACCATAGGGGAGATCAGTTTTGGTTCCCAAATAATCAATCCACGTCAAGTTGGGTTGTTGAGTCTTGGGGTCAAACCCAGCGACAAGACAATTGACTTGGTAGGGCTTTCTCAGCCGCAACGAATTGGCCAATTCCAGACGGACAAAGTTGGTACACGCCTTGGGACTCAATTCATGACCCTCTCTCATCGTGTACAATTGAATATTGGCCTGGATATATTCGGCAAACTGAACGGTGTCACCGGCCTCACCAGTGAACGCAATGAGATTATGGGTATTGAGTACTCGCGTCTTGTCATCGTTGGCCTTGAGAATGGAAATACCCCGAGTAGATGCCTTAGAAGTGGCAATGATCGTGGAATCGGCAACCTTGATGCCCAAAATGATGTCCATGGTGGTTGAAGGTGAGAGGTACTAGTCAATGGTGAAGTGCGAGCGCCACCAAAGGCGCCGCATCACACGTGACCTCGATCACGATATACTCCATCCTTGATTATCATACACATTTACAGCAATTGTTTAATCTTTCTCTCAATCAATGCATCCAATGCCCGGGCTACAGGCGAGTCGTCATTGGCCGCCATCCCGGTGAGTACCAATTCCACTTGTTTGGCAATAAGTTTGCCCGATACGTCCACTTCGATATTGACGTGGTCGCCAACCTCTTTTTTAGAAATCACCACCTTGTCTTGAGTATAGGCCACCATTTGGATGGAAAATTCTCCAGTGGTGTAGTCGACATGGGTCACCGTCAACGAGGCACCGTCGACGGTAATGAATCCCTTTTCGACAATGTAGGCCATATATTGCTTATCACGTAATTGGAAGGTGAAATTGATGGCATTCAGTTCCAGTTGCTTTTTGGTAATGGTGGCAATGGTGTCGACATGACCCTGGACGACGTGCCCCCCCATTCTGGTTTCGGCACTCACCGCTCGTTCAAGATTAACCTTGTCTCCTGGCTTTAACTCACCGAGATTGGATCGACGAAGGGTTTCTGGGGATATCCCCACCTTGTATTGGCTACGGTCATCATTGAATTCCGTCACTGTCAAGCAAACACCGTTGGTCGCGATTGAATCACCGAGGTGGACGTCACTAAGGACGACGCTAGCATCGGTGAATACCACAGCGACACCGTTGCCGCCAGATTCAGAGGTATCGAGGGAAGTTACCGATAAAACGGTGCCCATGGTTTCAACAATGCCAGTGAACATGATTGATTGAAGTTGGAGTTGATCAGTTGGTGGTCTTGTAGATGCGCCTTTTCGCGATTACTAAATGTAAAGTGAGGGTTTGAGCCGGACGTGGATGGTTCTTTTTAGAGACTTAAAAAGGTTTTATTGATATTGACTGGTTTACCGGTTTTTTCAAAATTATCATTTCCAATAGATTTGTGAAATGGTTGGTTTTACTCAAATTTCAAATGATCATTTTAAATTAATTCTTGTTTCAATTTCCCTGAATTGGCCATTTTTATATTGACTTTATTCAAACTCACTTTATAAAAGTGAACTTTACTCAAGTCTGCTCGATTCAAATTGACTCAATTCGAACCTCCCATTCATCAAATTGACACATCTTAATCTAGTTATTTCAAATGAGCTTCGATCATATAAGCATCAGCAATAAAGATTATTAATAATATATCATTACATTTTAATGGATGATACCGATGAAATTTTGGAAAAAGTGAAAAGTTGTAAGAATGGCGACGATTTGAAGAAATAACCGTAAATGCACAAAAACTACCAGTCTTTAAATCACCCTCTCCC
This sequence comes from Diutina siamensis, assembly GCA_030580155.1. NCBI lineage: Eukaryota > Fungi > Ascomycota > Pichiomycetes > Serinales > Debaryomycetaceae > Diutina > Diutina siamensis. The sequence goes on from JAKTSK010000025.1 coordinate 34,555, forward strand.
CACTATCTCCTCATTATTGGCCCATAACCCTGGCATTATCACCAATATCAATATCTACCACCGAACACCCGCACTGTTGCGAATCCACCTCTGAACCTCACCCACCTACTCCACATGGCCCGAGATAGCTATATCCGACGGATCCTAGGGGACGAAACCGTGAATGCCCTCCGTGAATCAAAAGTCCTCATGGTTGGGGCTGGTGGCATTGGCTGTGAACTCATCAAAGATCTTATGCTTTCTGGTTATGGAGAAGTTCACATCGTTGATTTGGATACCATCACCTTATCAAACTTAAACCGGCAATTTCTTTTCCGCCAGACAGACATAGACAAATCAAAGGCCACAACGATTGCTCGGGCGGTTCAGCTGTTCAATTACCACCATACCAAGCTCCAACCCCATCACGGCAATATTATGGACACCAATCTATTCCCCATGGAGTGGTGGCAACAATTCCTGGTTGTATTTAATGCTTTGGATAATATTGAGGCTCGTCGTTATGTCAACAAGATGTGTTTATATTTGAAAAAGCCGTTGATGGAGCTGGGCACCGAAGGTTATAATGGACATGTCCAACCGATCTTTCCCTATGCCACTGAATGCTTTGATTGTGATACCAAGGAAACTCCCACCACATTTCCCGTGTGTACAATTAGGCTGACTCCTTCCCAGCCAGTTCACTGTATCACTTGGGCTAAAGAGTTTTTATGGCCGCTGTTGTTTGGTGAAGATAAAGATGAAGATCTTCTGGGGGCCACCACAAATGAAGAAGAACTTCTGGCCCTCAAAAATGGTGCTAATGAACTTCATCAACTTAAATTGGCCCGGCTGTCGCCCGAATTCTTCCCTCAACTTGTCACCACCCTTTATAATAACGATATCCATCAATTGCTTCGCATTGATGCGTTGTGGAAGAAACGGTCTCGTCCTGTTCCTCTTGATTTAAATGATTATCAAGGTGTCATTGATGCCAGTGTACCAGAAATCTTGACAAATGATACCCACATGTGGCTGGTGGGGGAAAACTTGTACGTACTTCAGCAACTGATTAACAAATTGAAGGAAAGAATAGCTAAGGGAGAAGACATTATTGATTTCGATAAGGATGATGAGGATACATTAAATTTTGTTGCTGCTGCCGCCAATTTGAGATCATTTGTATTTGGAATCCCTCTCAAAACAAAGTTCGACATTAAAGAAATTGCTGGGAATATTATTCCAGCCATTGCTACCACCAATGCCATTATTTCTGGATTAGAATGTTTGAGTGGTACTCAGTATTTCGAATACATTTCAACTACTGGGGAAGGGCCCCTGGATGATTTTAAGGGGGTGGCCCAACTGCTGAAGGTTGCGTTTATTTCTATCACTCCTAATAACTTTTTACTGGCGGGTAAACCCTTCCCTCCGAAATCATCATGCCCATCTCTGGGGGCTCGAGGTATCGTCAATATCTCCCAACAAGATGTTGAAAATAATACCCTTGAATGGTTGGTTGATCAATTGACTAATTATGGATACTCCAAGGATGGTTTACTGATATCAATTGGGCCTACGTTAATATATGATGTTGATTTTGATGATAAGTTGGATGTCACCTTGAGTGCGCTACCAGGATTTAAACAGGGGGTACAGTTGTTAATTCAAGATGATGATGATGAATTAGAAAACTTGGAATTGTATGTTTGCCTCGGGGCTGAATCCACCAAGTTTCCCCAAATCCAATTGGCAGCCAAGATTTTATCTAAAAAGGAAGAACCTAGTTCGGGGGACACCATCATTATTGATGAAGATGAAGATGAATTGGTATTGATGGAAGAACCCACGCCTAAAAAGAGAAAGGTGGAAGTGGAGGTGGAGGATATTTCCATCTTGGAATAATTATCATCGCAATAGCATAATATTCATGTTTATTGACATTTTTCTTTTCATTTTACTAATCAAAATCAATAGTTCATATTACAATAGTTACAGGAAACCAAAATACGCCTCTAAAGACATCATCATACAGCGTGTCCAGAATAATTACCCGCCATTAAGCTCCGGGTCACTGGCACTTCATTTCCATTAGCAGTAACCAGAACCAATGATGATGGTGGTTGTGGAATGACAAACTTGACTTGAACTCCTAAATTACTTTCCTTGCCCCGACCCTTGGTCATGAACCGGGCCATCAACTTTTCTTCAGGCTTACCATTACCTCCCAATACCAATGGTTGAGTGTATCTCCAAGTCAATCTATTCTTATCCTTGTTAAATGAACCATGAGGGCTCAGTTTAGCCAGGGAAACGTCGACACCAAGATCAAGGGCCACTGTGATCACCAAATTATCCAACGAAATCGGGCCGGAACCAAACTCAGGATTAGGCTTGAGAAGAATAATCAAAGAAGCTTGGTGATCTTCATATTTCCAAATTTGCGACACCACCACCGGAACTTCGACATTCTTAACCAAATACTTGAGTCCACCAAGGGTTTGTGACGTCACCAGGGCTGGAAGTAATTGGAATTGATTGTCGCCGGAAGTCCCCTTCAAGATATCAGTATTGACAATTACTTTATCCAAATTTTTGTGAGGAACCACCGCCAAGTTGATGGGAGGGGCAGTGGTAGAATCCAGACCTTGGTAGTTAAAAGCAACTTCACCAACAATTTGCGACTTGGAAATGACACCATCGGTGAAAACGGCATTGACCACTTCAGCAACCAGAGCATTGAGTCCCACCGACAGGTAGCCTCGTTCGAAATGCTTAAACACGTCTTGTTTCATCAACAGCATCCCAGTATCTTGAGCAGCAAGAGGAGTTTGATTATGGCTCAAATAAGAGGGGGGCAGTGACAAGGGGGGCACCACCAGTGATCTTGCTCCTGGCAAGTTTGAGAAGCCCTCGGGAGAAGGAGGGCCAGTTAATCCTCTTGTAGAAGGAGTTTCCAGAAACAGGGAACCGGTGGTTTCATGATGGACCACCTTTCTCAGAGGAGGGGGAGGTGGAGCAGGTCTAGATCCAAGAGAACCTTGACGCTTATTCAAATCACCACCAACAAACACCCCATGATCATCGACAGTGGGTTCAGGAAGAGTCGATTCATCGCCTTGTTCAAACGAAAACTTCAGGTTTCTTACCTTGGTTTGCGGCAGAGCAAGATCGTGACGCTTCAACATCAGCATCCGTCCTTCTCTTTCAGAGTCCAGTTCATCCAGTTCCAGTTCCCGGTATTCCACTACATTGGGCAGATTACCAATTTCACCACCTCTACCCGATTGCGGAGTTAATGGCATCCGTCCACCGGTGGGAGGAGGAGTCGATTCAAATGGACTGCTAATATCGGCAGCTACCCCTCGCATGGTGGGGATGGCGGCGGCGACGGCGACACCTCCCACTGCCCCAGCGGCGGCAGCGCCAACACCAGCCGCTCCAATTCTGGGATCAAGCAGGGAGATGGGTTGGGATTGGAATGACTGGGTAGGCGACAGGAATTGTTGAGGAGGAGACAGGAACAGTTGAGGGGGCGACAGGAATTGTTGGGAAGTTTGGGGTAATTGTTGATGTTGATTGGATTGGATAAACGATTGACCAATCAGTTGTTGAGAAAATGAATTGGGAAGTCCTTGTTGCGGTTGCTGCTGCTGTTGTTGCTCTTGCTGTTGCTGGCCAGGGTGTTCAGGAAGCTCCTTATTGGCGTACAGACTTTGAGAAAACTGTTGCAGTTGAGGAGAAAACTGGTCGGATAGTTGACGTTGTTGAGCCTTTAATGGCAATTGCTGAGAGGTGATGGGTTGTTTAGCTTGTTGAGGTTGCAAGGGAGTAGCATAGGTTCCATTATCACCAAACGGTTGTCTCGAAGCAGCGGGATGTTCCGAAGGCAATTGACGGCCTCTATCACCACTAGGACCATTCAGTTGTACCAGAGGAGTGCGATTGATCCGGTTATTGGGAATTACAGGTGGTTGAGACGAAGCGGCGGCGGCTGAACCAGTACGTCTAACTGAGCCTCTGGTGGTTACCAGAGGTGAGGCAGTATCAGAGGTGATGATCAGTGCATCCTCGGGGATGGCCAGCCCAGCTAAACCCAGTTTGCCCTTCTTCTTGTCCTTTTTACGGCCAAACAACAGGCCTACCTTCAGCTTTAACGATTTCTTCTCTTCATCCGATTCCTTACCCTTATTGGAGCTACCTCCCAACAGGTTAAATGACAGTAATCTCCGCGCCTTCTTTTCCGTTTGCAGGCTACCCTTTTGCTGAGCATAATCCACCTGGCCAAGATGACCAGGAGGAGCAATCAGCTTGCGGTATTGCTTCAGTAACAACACCTCAAGGTACTGGTGCATTTGCTGTTCCAATTTGTAATTGGAAACGAGATAATTGGTCAGGTTTTCGTTGTTCAGTACTCCCTTGGTCAATTTGGCATTATCAATTTGGAAAAACGTCAATACCGTGGTAAACAAGAGATGGAATTGGTGGGCCTTGTAATCTTCAAAGTTTTGAAATGTTTGCGGCGCCTTGTAATTCCACTGCACCTCCGCATTGGTGGCACCTTGTTGAATTTCCCGGCTGATTTCCGACAATTCTTGAGAGTTAACCAACAATTCCAGCACCCGAACATCGCGCTGATCATCCTTTAATGGCCCCAAAATGTCCATCTTCATATTCTTCACCATCAATTCGTTCAGTTGCGCTTCCAACTTGAGCAGGGTCAATAAACAGTTCCAGTACTGCGGAAAATTGCCAAATTCATCCGATTCAACTCCCAACGAGTCATTCTCATTAAAGATACGCTGGCCAGCTTCGACCGCTTGCTTCAATTGCTTCACATGGTTGTTGACCACCCCCAAGTACAGTTCAAACCATTGCGACACTCCGGCGGTCAATTTCTGTTGGGAATCGAGGGCCTGAGGCAAAATGGCGGCAGCCTGTAACGGAGGCTTCTCCGTGAGGATAGTAGTGGGGAAATTGTACGACTGGGCCCCGTCAGTTTCCGCCATGATGTTCTTGTATAGCGTCCTATTAGTGGGTGATATAATTGCGGGTTGCCCGCACACACGGTGGTAGGGGCACGACCCAAGGCAAGTAGTGTGCCGATAGGATTAGTTAGTGTGAGGGGGTCGGGATGATGGTAGTGGTTAATGGGGTGAATTGACTTCAATGGCAACGGCAACCTGTTAAGTCCGGAGGGTGGACCCTGACCGTCGGTTTCGGATAAAGTGAGCGCATTCCGAATGGGGAAACTCCCTCGTGGCGGCACCCTGGATCTATCCTTCGCTATTTTACGATTAACGTGGTACCCCGGCATCACTCTGCAGTGATCACTAGCCGACTGTGCTTTGTAATCCGAAGTTTAATTGAGTTCAAGGCATTTGGCTACAGTAGAAAATACCACTATATCGAAACTCCCTCGTGCGAAAATCCCACTAGTTCGAAGTCACTCGTGCGTCGAAAACGCCATGTAAAGCTGCCTAGGATCAATTGCAGATGCGCCATGCATTGTTAGGCTAGTGGGATGATAAGTTGAAAGTGTATAAACCGCTGTTTACTTTTTTGCGTCTGATTCCCTAATTTTTCAGAATCTTGAAAATTTGAATTCATTCGATATATCGGACAAAGAAATGTAAATCAAGGACCACAAAGGATACAACTGGCTAATACTAAAGAATCGTGGAGCTTCGGTTATTTTGTTGTTTTTTAATAGTTTTCATAGTCAAACAACTACCAAACTCTAATCGTCGATAGACTCTATCTAGTGGTTCAGCACGCAGATATAATTGCAGGAATCTTTACAGATTATGGCATCGTTCTATAATTATTGCATAATGATCCGCAGCTAGGGGTAACTCAAATTGCCCGGCCAGAGTCGAGATAGCAAATCTTTTGACTACTTGATGTGGACAATTTGGAAGAATGCTGTACTTAAAATGCCCAAAATACGAAAACGGATCAATGAAAGGTATATTAGTATTCAATGAAAGCTATAGAACGTTTGGTAAACTGGAAGGCTGGTTTGAAGAATGTCTCAAGAATCACCAAGTATCAACCAACAATGCCATTAATAACCAGCTATTTTCATAAGCATAAAAATTGATAATATTCGTTACTTGCTTATTGATTTAGAGAGCAATAAGCTCTGCTGATCCCAGCAAGCCATAACTTTATTTTCTGATGGAAAGTTCTGTCACTGATAATAGTTAGAAAACAGCCTTCACTGTCAGTTATGTATAAACCTCTTGTGTCTATAAATACTATTGGAAATAATTGGTGATTAATAGATTGTTTGATGCAACTGATTGGTAAACGGCGGTCCAAAAATGGTTGTACAGGTCGGTAAGAATGTTAAACGGGTAATTGAACTGGTGGCTCGACAGGTAGATTTACAAGTATCTCAATATGTGTCTCAATAGGCATTGTTAAATAACGAGAAGTTGTTACATCCATAACATTTACCATCAGTTCGACAAATCCCGGTGCATGATCTAATGCCACTACGAAAAAGTAGTTTTCAAATCAACCACCCTCCTGCCACTAACAGCCTCCTCATCAACTGGTTTCCAATCACTGGTTGAAAGCCAACAGGCTCCTTTTGAAATTGCTCCTTTTCAACTGGCTCTAACCAGCGGTTGCTCTCTCCATAAATTCCCAACCAGTCGGCACCCACACAACCGGTTCCCGATAAACCCGACCAATCATCTCGGCCAACTTTCGACCACCTACCTCTTTATCAACTAGCAGCCCTTAATTCACCAGTTTTACAGTTTACCCCAACCATAGAAATGGTTCACTTTATCAACTTGAAGTTTACCAACAGAAAGGGAAAGAGTTCTATATAGGGCTAACTTTAATATGAAGACTTAAACGCCCATTGCTGATCACACTCCATTCACACTCCTATATACTCTTTCCATTTCGATATACAAAATAGGAAACGAACCGTAGCAAAACTCGTAACTTCCCCAAAACTATCAAAAAGATAATCACTATTCAAAAATCAATTGGAAACCTTCACATCCATAGAAATCATTGAAAAGTTATCAAACGTCAATGTGGACGAAATGAATTAGCACCCCATGATCACAAAATGGTCATTATTAAATTAAATATACATACTAGTTCTTTAAGCTGCCGTCTTCACTGGTGTGTTCACTAATCTTTTCGGCAACCACTGCCAGCCGCAGAACTGTCAGCTGGAGCTTTTCCAAACGAGCTGGGGTCAGTCGGAGGGGTTCAATGAGGTAAGCGGTAGAGTCCAGATCCTTGAATGGCTTCATTTCTCCCGACTCCTCGTCGTAGTAGGTGAATTCACCCATTTGGGTCATGTCGGTACCCATCAACTCTTCATCTTCATGTAATCTGATCCGAAGGAAGGGAATACGGTCCATTGCCAACAAGAGAATGGAGGTGACGACAAATGCCCATGCTGACACCGATACAGATGCTGCCAATTGGTAACCCACTTGTTTCCAGTGGTGGTTCATCCACCCACCAGCAATCCGCTTGCTGGAATCGGCAACCACCAGACCATCACCAGCAGCGACATAGTCAGCAGCAAACAACCCGGTCATAAAGTTACCAACAAACCCACCCACGCCATGGAGGGCAAACACATCCATCCCGTCATCAATTTTGATGAGTTGCTTAAGATCAACGGCAAAGTTACAAATGATGGCGGGGACTATGCCAAAGGCAACGGCGGTATAAACGGGAACGTAACCCGCAGCGGGAGTGATACCAACAAGACCAGCAATGGCACCACAGCACAACCCCACCGTGGACCATTTGCCGCCGGTACGGAAGTAATCGATAAACATCCAGGTTAAACCACCACAACTAGCAGCAACGTGGGTATTGACACAGGCATACCATGACCGGACAGTAGCATTACCGGTGGAGGCACCATTAAATCCAAACCAACCAAACCACAAAAAGGTGGTGCCCAACACCACGTAAAATGTCGAATGGGGCTTGTACTTGGGCATCTTACCTGAAGTGATCAACGGGTCCTTCCGCTTACCAAGCCACAACGAGTAGGCCAATGCTGAAAACCCGGAGTTTTCGTGGACGGGACCACCGCCAGCGAAGTCCAACGCCCCCAACGTCATTAGCCAACCGTTCTTACCCCATACCCAGTAGGCCACGGGACAATACACGACAGTTAACCACATGAACAAAAACACCATCATTGGGCCAAGCCGAGCCCGCTCGCAACCGGCCCCCACCATCAAAATGGCAGTGGTGGCCATAAACATCCCTTGATACAAACAAAATAACATATCGGGCACAGTAGAAACCACCGCCGGGGCCCCGTAGGTATCCTTAAGAGCGAAGTTTTGCATATTACCCAAAAACACCGAAGTGGTAGTATGAGAAAAGACCAACGAATACCCCCACCAAAACCAAACAAAACCTGAAACACACGCCGCCATAAGCGACGCCCACATAAGTGACAACGCGTGCTTCTTACGGGAAAGTCCCAGGTAGAGCAAGCCAACCCCTGGGATCATAAGAAACACAAGTGCCGACGAAATGCCCATCCACACCATGTCGGCCTTATCAAAGTAGTTGTTAAAGTCCACCTCCATGACGTTACCGCCATATAGGTTATCGGGAGCGGTAGTATTGACACTCATGATTGATGATACTAAATTGGCGGCACTCCTAGTTTATATAACTGATGGCCTGCGTCGATAAAGCACTGCATCGAAGGAGAAATGGACTGCAGATAAGAGGGGGTGCTTTATCGAGAAACGGCTATAATCGCTGATAAGACGATTGTGCTTTGATAACAACCGATCTGTCCCTGCCGGTAATCTAATGATGGGCAATCCTGGGGCAATCAATCGGTCCACCGGCCCATTCACCCGATTATTGACCCGTTATCTGGTTGGGATCGACCTCGAGGTATAAATATCCCATGGGTTGTTGACAGTTCCAAAGTGGTGGTTGGCATCTGGCGTGCTTCTCACTGCCTCCATGGTGTTTGCACATGTCAATGTAGGTACAATTAACGCTAATGGTGCACCGTGCACTATCAATATTAAGCCTCCGGTGCTTGGCAAGTATCTGTGATAATGATATCACTAGGGTGTTGGCCAAGATGATGAGGATGAAGATGGGGAGATGGTGGGGAGATGGTGAAGGTGGTGAAGGTGGTGAAGGTGGTGACACCCTTTTTAGCTGTCATTAGCCACCCTATTGGAACTTCCACCAGTTCTACTATTACTTCGATAAAACCGGAGATATAACCACTATCACCACCGTAACTACACCCCCTGCTAATTGACCAATCGACCAATCCAGTGTCAGTACCGTTGTTACGACATTCTTGTTATCGACGGCACGTGCAACACGCCAATTATCTGACGCCTGTGGTTGGTCAGAAGGGATTGGTTGCTAAGCCCAAAAAAATCATGAGTTTACGTTCACGTTGACGATGGGGTGGTTATTTCTCAGGGGTTGATGACGATCGAGATCTAGCATTGCAACTGGTTGGCGGGTGACAATAGTGACTTCGATTGTCGTGGTGCACGAATTCGTCTATTTGTGCCTAGGGAAGTTCAGGGTGGGGGCGGGCCGATTTGAGAAAAATTGACGAATAGGGACGAATGTTGCCGATTATGTGCAGGAGCTCACAACCGGAATTTAGCAGTGCTTTGCGTTAACATGGGTGCAGCATCCGTACGCCCACTAAACTACCAGCACACAATGTTGGAATAGTAGCTGCGGATCACTGCTGATGGCGACGTGCAGGTGACAGGTAACGATCTATGGTTAATTGTTGGTGAGGGGTACATATTTCGTTGGTGGTGTCAAGTAGGTGGTATGTGGGGCGGAGGGTGCGGTGGTGACTGGTTGAGGGTGAGGACGGAGATGGTAGCGGAATAGTAAGGAAGGAAGTTTCGACAATAAGCTAGTGGAAAAGGGAGTGGAGAAGTGAAAAGTGGGTGGAGGTATGTAAAGATTAAACCTCTGTGATAATAGTGAGTCATATTGGGTGCATTGGCTAATGCTGTTGGTTAAGATTTGGGAGGCTAATGGTAACTGGATAATTGTAGTTTGTCATGATGTTGGTTAAACGTTGGTTAAAAGTTGGCTAATGACATTGATTAATGACTTTGATTAATAAAGTGTTGATTAAAGTAGTTAATGACTGTTGGCTAAAGGAAGTTTGAGTACAGTTGACTAACGAAGATAATGGTGGTTATCCAATGACAATTAATGACGTTAGGTTTTGAATTGAAATTCACTTACGGAATGGTAAAGAGAAGAGAAAAGTATTATTGGTGAAAGCACGATGGCTACACCAATGAAATGAGTTGTCATTAGGTAGATGGAAGAACCAGCGGGAAAAGTGCAACTATAAAATTAGGAGAAACAATCAATATTGTTGATGTCATTGGCAAATGTAATTAAATAAACACGGAAAAGTGTTTTGGGGCTACCTAGTTAGCTAAAATTGGTAGGCCATCAGAGCTACCATATGAAAATTGACAATGTTATCCGACACCGCCTGCTGGCGGAAACAATTAAGCATATTTAATGATTTCTTCAGAGCGGATGCAGTGGGCATCGGCAGCTAGACCGCTGTCAAAATTCTAGTGGAGAGCTATCATCAGATGGCTATGGCCGCCGCTGCCTAAAGATGTCTAAATTACTTTGTTTATATTACACTCCCAACTCTATCACAACATTGGGTCAAACCATGCAGGGTCCGTCGTGGCGTTATATAAGTACATTTGAATGGGGTTTAGTGGCCACGACGGTAAATGGCCTTTGAAAATTGGCTTTGAAAATGGCATTGGTGCAACTGCCTATTCTTCCTCCTTTTTGGAGTCGGCGGCTTGTTGAGGGGTGGCCGACGACGGCTGTTGAGGAGTTGCCAGAGCGGCTTGCGGGGTGGCCAGGGCAGGTTGTTGCGGGGTGCCGGCGGTGGGGTGGGCCATGGGTTGGGCCGCCGCAGCTTGTGTTTGTTGAGGCTGTTGCGGCACTTGGCCATAAGAGTAGCCGTACATTTGTGCCCCCTGGGGGTAGGCCAGGTAGGAGGGGGCGGCGCCCAGGGCGGTGGCAGCACCGTAGGGCAGCTGTTGGTAGTACAGGGCGGTGTTCTGGTAGTATGGTTGTTGTTGCTGCTGGGTGGTTTGCTGGCCATAAGGGTACATTTTCATTTGGTCCGATGCCAGGCCCGGTTGCTGGGGCGACTGGTGGGCTCCCGCCAGACCATTGGTGGCGCTGGTGGCCTGGCCAGTGGCAGCGGCGGGTTGGTAGAGAGGGTACTCCGATTGAGGCGCCCCCGATTGGCTCGCTCCCGCCAGGGCGGCGGCAGCGGCACCGGTGGCCCCTCCTTGGTAGTACGACGCCGTCAGCGTCGGCGGCGTCAGCGACAGCGCCTTAACGGGAGCGGCGGCCGAGGGAGTAACCCCGGTTTGAATCACCCGCTTAATGTCCCGCACAAACAACGGGTACAACAAGTCGACAATTCCCTCGCGCTGGGCCATGGCTAACGCCCGTTCAAACGGGATCCACACCCCCTTCAAGTGCATCAGACCAATCTTGACAACGTGCCGCACCTTTTCCAGCTTCAAAATACCGTCCCGGCGACCCCGAGTCATTTGGGCCACGTTCAACAACTTGGTACCATTGATCATGTTATTATCGGCCCGGCGCACCACCGACACGTTATTAGCATCCACCTGGTAGCACAACGTCTTTTCGTCCTCCCACATGGTGGTGGTGACGCGAGGACGAATGCCGGGGGGTTGGTACTGACCCACTGTCAGCAGCAGCGACGCATTCAACGTGTCGGCGATGGCGCCGCCCGCCCCGGCCCCCACTTGGGCCTGGGAAGTGGTGGCAGCGGCCGCGGCCAGGGCCTGGCCAGTGGTGGCAGCGGGAGGAGGAGCCAGAGTGGCGGCAGCAGTGGCACCGTTCTGATAGTACTGCTGGGTCGCCGCTGGCTGCTGGTAATAATTGTAGGTGGGGTAGCGGTAGTAGTCACCCAGCGCCGACGACAGCGGCGCCTGGGCTTGAGGAGCTTGTCCCGGAGCAGCAGTGGCTTGACCAGGAGCTCCATTCAGCGCCGTCGCCTGAGCCTGATTGTAATAGTAAGGCGCGTTATATTGGTAGTTGCCATTCATCTCGTCGCTGGGGTCCTTGTTGGATGGAGATGTGGTGAAAAAAGATTGCTCGATGTAATGTATGTTTTTTTTTTCGAGCTTTTTTTCTCTGTGGGATGACGGTTGAGTTAAAAAATATGGGCGGCGGTGCCGATTCGTGTCGGGTGCATATAACCTGGTTAGAAGCGTTGGCTGCCACCACTAACTGCCAGTGCGGGCTACTTAACCGGAGGGTGTCTTCTGAGGATAATTAGGGAAGTGGAGAGAAAACCTAGTAGGTGCAACCATCATCGGGCCCCCTTTAGTATTGGAGTATACCAAACGGGTCACGGTTGCGCCCACTCGTCGTCGCCGCCACTGCCGTCACCTCATCCCTTTAGCAATCCAAAGAAGAAACGGAAGAGAAAAAATAATCGCTGGCACGAAAAATAATTTCCGTCATTGATACCCCCGCTAATAATAAGCCTTTGTTATCGAAAGCCGGGGCCCCCTGTAGTGGCCTCCTCCTACACCTAACCCCCCGTTGGCGGCGCCGCCATCGATCCCGCGAACGTTACCCTTGCGTTGGCCTGGGCTAGCGCCAGCATCAAGCACGCTGCTGTTGACACGCACTCGCCGCCATCGCCCTCGACCCGAGGGGGGCGACGCCGACACCGCCATTGCGGCCGTCTCGCCCACCTCACCCTCCACCGCCCACATATCCCGCTACCAATAATTAGCCGGTGGCGACAACCCTGGCGGGGGGGAGCCACCACTGGGCGACGGCGATTTTTCTTGCCAAATCGTGGCAACCAATCGCAGGATGACCTGAGTCAGTGCATGATCTCCCTCACGAGCCCCGACTAGACACCGCGCCAGTGACTAGCCACCAACGGCCCTGTCCGGCATCAACCGATGGCTAAGGGCGCCAGCCTAGCCTACCCCATCCCGAATCCCGTCCCGAACGCCCCCCAAACGCCATTGGCGCCGCCGACCCTGCGTATATTCCACCGTCGTCAATGGCCCCTATTGCTGCACCGGAGAGACCTCCGGCATATTGTCGGCATATCCCGCACGGGGCTCCTACCATGGGGGTAATGCCGTAACATTATCTCGACAATAGGGCGGACAGAGGGGATGGTCGCAATGTGCGCGGCGCGTCTGAGATGACAACCAGACACTCCCACATTAAGCTTCATCCGCCATGCTGCCGTTTCCTGTGGTGTTGACGGGTACATTGATCTCAAACCATCTAGCAGTGCGTGGTGCTTCCGAAGTCTATCGTTGGCTGCTGAGTAAATTATCGTGGATCACCGTGGGGTGAGTCATATTGCCACTGTGGCCACTGTTGGTGTCGTCGCTACCATCAACCTACAAAATACTGTCGCCATGTTTCTTAATGTAATGTTTGATGTGGACTGTAAGGGCTCAGCTATCGCTTAATGTCGATTCACGGCAGGGGCCCACATCCAGCAGCACCGGCTCGATCTTGTCATGCCTAACTATCAGTCAATTGTGCGTGGTGGCTGTTGTCATTTGAGGCTGGGACCAGGCAGAATTCAATCAGCAACCTTAACGTAGTGGTTGGGGTGCGTAAGGAAGGGTGCGAAGGGGAAGTATGTGGGGATCAATCTAAGAACGGGAGGTTAGGGTGAGAGTCACTCTAACGGAGTTAAAAGATTTGCTAGAGCTGGTGGGCGGGAGAGGTGTAGAAGTTAGTGCGAGTCATTAGGAGTGAGCACTTTGGATCTCATTAATTTTGTACAGGGCTTGCATGGTGATAGTAACACCCCCCCGCCCCCCGTTCTTCCCTTTTCCTCCCTCTCTAGTCGACGCCATGCTGGCGTAATTCATGCTGGGTCGAACCTTACATAACGGTCCCCCTACAGTTCTCGTACAGTCCCCATACAGTTCCCGTACATTAGCTCAATCTAGTCAACGCATCATCGGCACTACGTCATTAGATGTGGCCCCGATAGAGTTCGGCAATGATATTACCATTAACAACAGTTTCATCAATGATTCCCTTGACATGTTGAGGAAACACTCGTCCGTACCAAATGGGATAAGTATTGGCGGTACCGGGGAACCAAATGACATTTCCGGCGTAATTATGACCGCCAACGTGAGAAATGAGCCCCACCTCCACGTCAAGTCCTCGTAGTTGGAGTTGGCTCCGAAACTCATCGCGAAGAATCGGTCCCATTACCCCACACCGAGCATCTCGGTGAAGGTGACCACAAATAAGGATCATGGGCTTTGAAACTGGGGCCAGAGTAAACTGTTTATTGGGTGGAGGTGCCATTTTCGTAGTGGTGGTTGTATCAAATGGATTATACACCGGTTCCACTATTTTGGGTGTACAATACTGGTGAACAAAACTGGCCAAGTCATTGGCACCCACCTCCACTTCGATGGCATCGGGATAAACCACCATAGTCGATCCCAGAATGCCATCAACTTCCACTGCCAGAAACATCACCGGGTGGTTGGCGCTGCCGTAGCGTCGTTTGAGATGATCAAGCTCATTAAACACGCTCCCGGGCTCCAATTCAAGCTTTGGGGGGATATCGACAATTGGTTGAGATGATGGGATAAGTACGTGTTTATATAGACGAGCCTTGGTACCGTTGAGGTTGGTTTCAAAGTCAATTGGACTGGGAAGTCTCGTTACGTCAAATTCATCGCCACATTTGGGACACTTGTCGATAACTTTGGCCATCCTAGGAGTGGAGGATAACAATCGGCAAAATGATAACATTGGTGTTATCGTGGCGGTGGTAGTTACCTTCATTACCATTACTGTTATTGGTTGTTGGGACGTTTACCAGAAGTTTTTCGGAAGGTGATTGATCCGAAGATGGCCCGTTATGCGGCTCATCTTCCTTGTAAGAATGAGCATAATCAATGATACAGAAGTTTGCGAAACAACGTTAAAGGTATCTCCTTGACCCATGGTGATCTAAATGTAACCTTAATGTATCCTCAATGCAACTTCATTTTAATCTATTGGTAATCTCATCAACACTCCTCTTAAACCGTGTCACCATTCGAACTGTTGAAGTTTTTGATTTCATCTTTCCTCCTCAACAATTTTTACAAATTTTCTCATCATTCACATTTATACAATAGTTAACAAATTTTCATACATCAATCCATCAAGTAAAAGTATCAATGAAAAGAACCCCCTTTTCACCACCACCACCACCACCATAAGCATCACCACTAACACCACCTCCCCTTCCTATCTACCACTACTTCTTTCATCACCTAGCTGCCGCACCGTTTTCGACGCGCATTCATCTCAGTCCACCGCCAACCATCATTGCCTTGCCCCCATCCATCCAATCCTCCCATGAACCTCGGTGGGATACTTAATAACGACTCTCCACCCGTGGAAGCAGGCGACGTCCCCACTAAGGAGAGACTGGCGCTGGAGGTGTCGACCGCCTCCGTCCACCAGCGTCACTCAATTGTCAATATGCTCAATGGCGAGGAAGCAGCGCCTAAACAACAAGATAACCCCGAAAGCGACGATGTACCATTCTCCCCAAAGTCAAAATCGTCGCCATCGCCAGAAAAACCAGCCTCAGAAGCTATTGATAGTGAATTGGCCAAAATCAAGGACCTCAAGGGTAAGGCGAGACCTAGACGGTACGAAACTCCCCCAGTATGGGCTCAGGAGTACACTCCTAATTCACGTTATGAAGAGCCCCGGCCATCATCTAATGTTGCCAACCTTGGCCTGATCCTTCTGGAAAAACGGGTATTTGACTATTCTAAAACCCACTCCGTCGACTTGGAATGCCTGATTCTGGGAGTGATTCCCGCCCCTAGTGTACTGAGAATGATTGCCGAGTGGATCTTTGCCAATTTTCGTGACATTTCCCCACAAAATCGCAAGTACGTCGAATTAGAACTCAAATTTGGCACCATCATGGATAAGCGGTCGCTGAATCGGATCCAGATTGATGTCACTACTGAATGCATCTATACCAACCACCAGGGGGTATACTTTGAGATGGAAGTGGCTGAGGCGGCGTTCAAAGAGGTGCAACGATACTTTTCCGAATTGGAACTCAAATATCAAGACCTTGGGTCCCGGGACCGGGGACGGCCCCGAAGAAAGTTTAATCACTTGGAAACTGACATTACTGACCTGGTGTACCTGGTGGAACGGGCCAAGGAACAACCAAAACGCATCCGAGTGTCCAAAGACAATGCATTGACGCCGGCCCGGTACCTGGCCATCGAAAAACAACGGATATCCGACTTGTACATCCACTGCCCGGCGTCAATGTACGATTTAAGGTTATCCCTCCTGCTTGAATTCCCCGTACCCGACGCCAGCATCGAATCCATCATGCTGGCAAACTCCCCAGAGTTGGTGCGAGAGAAGAAACGTTCACTGTGGACCCATGCCCCGACAGTGCTGCGATTTGACTTGACTCGAGTACAAACTCCAAAGGATATTAGAGGCAAGGGCAAGAAATTGACCGAGTTTTCCACCCACTATGAAATTGAACAAGAAATTGATACTAACGAGGTATTTATGGCCATGGACAAGTTTAATCTGGGAGACGATGCTTACCGATTTGAAGAATTGGTGGAGATCTTTTTGAACAATGCCCGGGTGGTTAATAATACCATTACAAAATTGGCGCGTTGATTAGTCCTTTGGGGAGGGGAGGGGGTCATGAGGGACCTAGGGGCCCATTGGACATGATGTATTATATAAATGATGAGGGGTGTAAGATAGGATATGATAGATATGAACAAGATACAGTTGAATATTGGATGGGGTGGGAAATATAGTTGTCACGATTAAAATTGTGAGATTGTGAAAAGAGATTTAGAATGGCAAATTATAAATAGATTTAAAAAAAGTGTAACAGAGTGAGAAGAGGTGACCAGTGGTAATGTTTATGAGCTTGAGTTTTTGAATGCTTTGATGTGAAAATGAGTATCCATGAAATAACAAAAGTTGATGGGAGCAAGGGCAAGATGGGAAGATAGAATAAGTGAATAAAACATGTATTTACGGGCTATTCGGCCGTGTGGATCAATTCGAAGGGCGAAAAGTAAAATCTAAAATTTTTATGAAATTAGAGTACAATAAGGATAGTGCAAGTGTAGTTGAGTTGAGGATACATTTAGTCGTGTTTGAGGCTCTTTTGAAATGTTAATTTTGACATGAAGGACTTTAATCTATAGTGTATGAAATGTCCATGACGTAATCAATGAATAACCTTTGAAATAGAGAATTACTCCATAATGGATAAAATGTAAGATATTAACGATAAAGTGATTATTGGGCAAACCTTCAAGTTAATTCCAATCTTTGTGATTAATTTTTAAATAGGTCACAAAATGTTATAGGTATTGAAGAGAATCTTTACATGAACATGTAAAAGTTGAGAATCGATCAAGTCATGACAGATTACACAAACCCCTTGCAAAATGTTCTTTTTTAAGTGTAGTTGGAAAAGAAAGGAATCGCCTTTGAATTAGGGATAACTTTTAAGTTATTTTTTCAATAAAGTAGCGATTACTCGAAACTGAAATACTTCGAACAAGATATTGAAAATTTAGAAATAACAATACAGACAGAATAAGGTTTGGTGTAGAGAAGACAAAAAAACAGAAAATCCAATCAATTAGGCAGAAAACTGATCAACTGGGTGAACTAATTGCGACAATTGGTATTATCGGCTCTAGTAGTTTGGTAGTCGAGATTGGTTGACTATGAATTAGACGTTAGCTTTAAGGAGGCCAAATTTAAAGGAGATTCCAATCATTATTATTAAGCATCTGTTTCCCCATTGACATGCAATTCAATATACTTTGGCAGTAAGATTGCCTTTACGATGACTCTTATTCTTAACATTCTTCTTCCCAGAGAAATAGTTTCTCAAGTGTTCTCATTCCCTTCTACAATTGATTTCACCATCTACCATCATTTTTGTGATTTTTAATTTTGCCAAACTATATAATCTTCGATTAAAAAATGGCAAATAACACCTTGACACGTCCTGTTGGCTTGAAAATGACAAGGTACAGATTTTTTTGTATACGAAAATGTCTGGTATTGACTAGAAGTTTCTGTATTCTAAGTTACCCCCAGAGGAATCAGAATCTATAATACAGTCAACTTTGTGGTAAGGAAGCCTTCTTCGGTGAATAATCAGGCGTAATCTTTCAACAGTTTTCAGCAATCAAAAGTTGTAGCGTTAAATGGTGACAAGACGATCGACCATGGAATTACAATATGATGATTACTGACCAAGAAACTCACACTAAATTACGACAATAGGAAATATAGAATGCTATCCTGTGAATATCGAAATTTATCACATGCTGAAAGCCTCCATAAATGTAATCGGCCTTTTAGTGAATGGCCCTTAGTGAATGGCCCTTAGTGAATGGCCCTTAGTGAATGGCCCTTAGTGAATGGCCCTTAGTGAATGGCCCTTAGTGAATGGCCCTTAGTGAATGGCCCTTAGTGAATGGCCCTTAGTGAATGGCCCTTAGTGAATGGCCCTTAGTGAATGGTCCTTTATAGATTGACTTTATGTGGCTGACTTTATGTGATTGACCTATGTTGAGTCTCCCCAATTTGCCCGACTTGGCCCAGTTCACAATCTTCACTACAATTGACCCAAATCCTCCTAGTCCTAGCAATTAATGCTATCCTATATTACACTAAATACATTAAGGGTTCCAAGTCTTGGCCAATCTGTTAGCAACGGCATCAATAAATTCTTCAGTAGTAACATAAGACGACCGGTCAGTCTTACCTTGAGCCAAAGCCAAGTCCTTGGTCATGATGCCATCGACACCAACGGTGTCAACGGTGGCCTTTTCAAGGGTTTCCCCAAACTTGACCACTTCAGGAGTGTTGTCCAACTTCCCTCTTTGAATCAAACCCCGAGTCCAGGCGTAGATAGAAGCAATGGAGTTGGTGGAAGTTTCCTTACCTTGTTGGTGTTGTCTGTAGTGTCTGGTGACGGTACCGTGAGCGGCTTCGGCTTCGAAAGCCTTCCCATCAGGGGTCAAAAGAGTCGAGGTCATCAACCCCAACGAACCAAACCCTTGGGCAACAATGTCCGATTGCACATCACCATCGTAGTTCTTCATGGCAATGATGTAACCCCCCTTGGACTTGAGCATTTGTGCCACCATATCATCGATCAACCGGTGTTCGTACCAGATGCCCAACTTGTCCATTTCCGCCTTGTACTTTTGTTCGTACAATTCTTCGAAAATGTCCTTAAACCGACCGTCATACTTCTTCAAAATGGTGTTCTTGGTCGACGAGAACAAGTTCAACTTTCTCTCAATGGCCATGTTGAACGACGAGTTGGCAAAGTCCCTGATGGAGGCGTCGGTGTTGTACATGGCGAGGGCGACCCCAGCGCCTTCGTAGTTGTACACGGGAATCTCCTGGACTTCCGAGCCATCGGCAGGCTTGTACACCAACTTCAATTCACCAGGACCGGGAATGACAACATCGGTGGCCTTGTATTGATCACCAAACGCGTGTCTACCGATAATGATGGGTTCTTCCCATTGAGGGACAATTCTGGGGATATTGTCAATGACAATGGGTTCTCTAAACACGGTCCCACCAAGGATGTTTCTAAGAGTACCGTTGGGAGACAACCACATCTTCTTCAACTTGAATTCTTCCACTCTAGCTTCATCAGGAGTGATGGTGGCACACTTGACCCCAACCCCATACTTCAAAATGGCATTGGCAGCATCAATGGTGACTTGATCTTCGGTCTTGTCTCTGTATTCAACCCCCAAATCGTAATACTTGAGGTCAATGTTCAAGTAAGGCAAGATCAACTTGTCCTTAATGAATTGCCAGATGATACGGGTCATTTCATCCCCGTCCATGTCGACAATGGGGTTCTTAACGTCAATCTTGGCAACCATGATTCGTGTGATTTCGTCAGAAAACTTGGGCCTCCGGGGAGTGCTGAGGTATTTATACTTTTATTGTTGGGTGCCATGCACGGTACCTCCGACGAAATGTAAGTCAAAAAATTTTCATCTCAGGATCCGGGGAGTGCATCACGGAGTTGCTATTCGGAGTAGCCATGGGCCGAGCCGACGACGGCGCCGCTAGTGGTGGAAGGAGCGACCTTTGTCGTTGGGATCATTGAATATTCGGCGGATAATGTTGGGCAATGCACACCCCCACATACATTACCTTCGCCTGTTATCAATTCGGTGCTCCGAGCTAGAGCCACATTTGCTCCCCTCTCGCCTTTCTCCGAATCAGCGGAGTTGTTCGGAGCCGGTATTGCCCGAGGGTGGTTGGCCTACCACCAAAGGTCCTAGTTACCACCACGACATTCCCCCACATTTAGGACATTACCCCACTACAAGTGACTACAACCCAAAGGCCTATAGGCTGCTGGCCAATGGGGGATCCTAGGGATTTTCCGGGCGTTAACGGAGACGGAGGTGCATCATGCTTGGTCCAGGGCCGGTACCTTGCCACCGGGACCACCAGCCGCTTGTGGGGAAAAATCACTGGTAACTAACCACCATCTGGTGGCATTCCCCACCCCACACTCTACACACTGACTCGGCACCTCTTTGCTGAGATTAGTATGGGCTGGGGTCGTCGGGTGCATAACATTCGGATCCATGTTCGGGGTTCGCACTTTGACTCGGACACTACCCCAGACTCGGCGCCCCCAATCAGGGAAGAATTCCCGGTAATTAGCTGACAAATGAATTGGAGGTGATATGGAGGTATCGATTAGGCTACGAGCGAGCACGTGACCATAAGCCATCGACACTAGCTAACCACCCCAGTTCCGAAACCTTATCGCAGTGGTAACTTGGTTACTGTGACATGATTCTAGCGATTGGCATGGGCTCACAACCTCCAATTTAAGTTTTGGGGTTTCCAGCGAGACCAACAAGTTGAATAGAATGATAGCGATACGATCACTTCAAGGGCCAGTTGTCTATATTATCCCGTTGATCGCCATTGCTTGATCCATCAAGAGTTGACCATGAACTTCTCTTAGTCAGCTTGCCCCACCCCATTAGTCAGCCCATAACCATAAATTGATAATCCCTTGAAAAAAAGGAGTCAGGGCAAGTTTCAATGACGTTACCAAACGAGGTTGCCCAACCAATTGACAATGAACAACAAGCCCAAGAGTTTGTTGACCTCCACCCTCAAGCAATGTTTGTTGCAGAAGCAGGCATAACCTACGGCATTTCTGACCCAACAAAGTTGATGGAGTTTAACCAGAAACGAGGAGTGGATAACCACCGGTTAAATGAGTTGATGGACAAAGAAAGAGAAGTGGTACAACATCTCTCTGGGGACTCGTCCAATGAAAGCAGTCGATTGTGATTGGCATGGTGACATGTCAATGAGACAATGGCACCCTTTTTTTACATTGGTTTGGGTTTGGATATGGGTACACATGGAATTAAACATTTAGAGCATCTCCAGTAGTACGGGGAAATATGAAGAGCGAGCAAGTAGAGGGGATAGGGTTGGGGTTAACGAGTATCATGGCGGCTAACAAAGTGGTATATATCTTTCACTACCACCACGGCAAACCATACCAGTGATGCTGCAGTCACTGCAATAATTAAATGGTCAAGATAGTAGTGGCATACGGCAATCCACACCATGGCCAACTCTACTACTAGTGGTTAAATTCTCAATTACTGAGGGGGAGGGGCCTATTTATATCACTCGCTTCAGCAACCTCTCAAATAGTTACCACATAAGCGCCAATTCAGGGTGGAAATCGCAAATGACCAGTAGAACCCACTATTATCACTATCTCCACCTCTACTAACCTGTTTGAGTCCCACTACCCCCTGACCCTAGGACGGGCCTAGGAAGTGGGGCCTAACTTGGTCGCACGAAAATTTCAAAACACTCGCACCCACCATTCGCCATGCCATTGTACAAGGAAGAGAACTACCTTGTCATTCACCCTGGGTCGGAGTGGACCCTCTTCACTTATGGCCTCCTGGATCTACTTTCACCCCCTCAACATAAAATCCCTTCGGCAGTCTACCGAAAGGGCGATGGCAACGGCAGCGGCCACGACTACCGGGCGTCGCCAGCAGACGGGTTTGAAGAAGTACGACCCATCGTCAATGGCAGGTTGATTGATGTGGAAGCGTTCAATTACCTCCTTAAAGTGATTTTACAGACTATCATCCAGAACAACCCCGTGGCCACCATCTCGTCGATTCCATTGTTATTGGTGGTGCCAGCATTGCTGTGGCTGAGAGCACTGGTGGAATACGTCACCAAGTACGTGGTGGAAACCCTCGAATTCTCGGCATTCAACATCATTGATCTTGCATTGGCTGCCACCTTTGGTATTGGCCTGGCCACCAACGCCGTCGTCATCAATGTTGGTGCCAATAATGTCCAGGTGGTACCAGTGGTGGGATACCAAGCAATTCGGTTTGCTAGTAAGTATATTGCTGGGGTTGGTGGTCAAACTGTTAATCAAGAATTGTCCAAATACTTCCCTGATTTGCTGGCGACTCAAATCGAAGAGTTAAAGTGTCTGGGCATCGTCGAAGTGTTAAATGACGCTCAGGCCCAAGCATTTTATCAAAATGCTGAGACTAGGCAGCACCCCGCCAAACCAGATGAACCGGAAGATGAGTTTGATGTGGCCCGCATTGTCACTGATGATACCGATGGTACCAATGGCCAACGCAAACCCAATAATGAATTGGAAACCAATTGGTTTATTGATTCTACACTGGGAGAAAAAGTCACCGTGGGAAGAGATCGGTTCAAGGGAACCGAAGCATTGATCGATGCCATCATCGACCCCATTTATGAATCACTCGAAAAGATCCCCGACTTGGAAAAACGCCAGGATTGTTATGATAATTTGATCCTTGTGGGTTCAACATTTAAGATTCCGGGGTTAAAGCAACAGTTACTCCTCAAATTACTGGAAAGATACTTGGTGACTGAACCTCAAAACGCCTCCAACAAACAGGCAATTAATATGGCTATCGCTGCCTACCAACAAACTGATGATGTGGAAATGGGTGACAATAGTCATTTGGCTCAAGTTCCTCATCTGATTCAATTGGCAAAGTACCCCGAATACTTTAGCGAATGGAAAAAGTTTGCGAAAAATCCCGTCAAACTGGTTTGGAATGATGTTTACTTTTTGGGGGCACAAATTTATGCCAAACAAATCTTTAATTCTAATTCGAACCATGGTAAGGAATTATTTATTGATTCTGATGTTTATGGTGAACGAGGTCCTCAAGCGATTTGGGATGTTTGTGTTTAGGATGGGAGCGCCGGATGGGACCTCCATATGGGACCGTACACAACCACCACTGTATTATAATGAAAATAATGATATTCTTTTTCTATTCGTTGATTAATTATATTTTGCCACCTTTAATTATTATCATTTAAATAGCGCCGTTCTCTTCGCGTTTGCCACCTCTGGTAAGTACTGTTATTAGTACTGTCACCACTGTCCCTACTTTGCCACCAATATGGAAGCAGAACTTAAACTTATTGAACAGGTGGAGCTACGCATAGCTCTTGCTACCAATGATGCTCAACTTGAAAAGGCAATGGCTTCATTTCTTTGTCCATTACTCCTTAAACTTGCCAGTCCTCATCCTCAATCAAGACAAGCGGTACTTCGAGTCATTGGTGATTTCCATCCAAGAATTAAGGCTTCCAATTTGATTAAACTACCAGTTAATTCATTGATTGATCAATTAAAGTGTCCCAAACTTCCTCCTGACCAAGATCAAACCACTGTTCGAATCTACACTTTGATATTTCTTGCTCAAGCCATTGAACGATTATCAATGAAAGAAAAGATTGAATTGATTCCCATTATTATTAAAGGGGTTGGGGATTATTCTACTATTATTCAGGCCAAGATATTTGCTATATTCCTTCAATTGTTACCATTGAGTTGGGCTGAGTATTCTGAGAGTCTTGCAATTTTATTAGATCAAGGCATGGACAATGATCTTGAATGGACAGTAAATCATATTACTGAAGTATTCTTATTGACTCCTTCTTCACCTGGTACCATTCGAACCACCCCTGGTCTTTCCATTGCTAATGTTCGATTTTTAACCACTGATGCCGGTAAAGAATGGAGTTTAGAAGAACTTAAATCGGTAAAGAATCGGTTACTCCAATTCATTCACATAATTCCACCATCTTTACAAGTGTTCCCGTTATTATTAGCTTCAGCAGATTCACTGGCATCGATTTGTGATCCCGCCACCACTTGGCTCAAAAAAATCAAGGCACCGATTATTGAAGAATTTATCGAGCTGAATAAATCAGTGGGGGCCCTAGTTGATCTTTGTGTGGGCACTCAAGGACGACCACCACTTCTGATTCGTGGCCAAACAACAATTTTATCATTTTTACGCAATTCATCCCAAGTTCTGAATCAAGAAAATTTCACTAAATTAATGGAATCAGGGTTGCTGCTGGGAAGTAAAACCTTGGAACTGTTGGTACTTCAATTTTTACGTAATGCCCATCTTCTGGAATCCACCTCCAAACAAATGGTCTCAAAAATCAAGGAAGAATTGATTCAATCTCAATCAAGGCATACTCCATCAGGGCAAGTGGCTCTTTTATTGGAAACCTATGGCAAGTTGATAGTGGCGGGGGATGGGCCTCAAGATATGGAAGTGTTTGAATTTCTATTCGATCGACTCGAATTAGAACCAATTGAATTAAGACAAACCATTCAAGAAGTGTTGAGTTCATTAACGGTATATTTACCCTCAATTTGTGTCAACCACGGCGATGATATGCTTAAATTACTAACACGGATTGTGTTATCACCGGAACTGCCCGCCAAGTATATGGCAGTGAAATACCTTAATTGTGGGTTTCCATTTGATAATGCTGTTTGTCGTTATCTTTGCTTGGTAGCAGCCGCCAGTGCAGACAATCAGGGCCGTCTGGATGTGATTGAAGAAGCACAAAAGGGAGTCCATCCTCACTGGTTTTCGCTTGCTACTCTGGCCAACTCGAAACAGTTTAAACTGACCAAAGAATTATTGGGTGGTAATCAACTAATTGATTTCCCTGATTTTGCGGCATTCATGGATACCATCCATCATTATAAACCCAAGGATAGAGCTTGGTTTATGGCGGCTCAGTTTGCTCTTAGAATCATTGTCATGACGGCAGTAAAGGGAAATAATACGGTAATTGTTACTGATGACCAATGGGATACTCGTATGGCCCTGGCGCTTGAAACTGATGCCACTGTCCGCAATTTGGTTTCACGTCAATTGAAACAATTGGCCGATTCAGATGTTGATATGGATAATGGTCTGGTATTGAACCAATGGTTTGATTTGGTGATTGATGGTACCATCAAGGCGCCAGAAACATTTGCCAAATTGGCCTATGATGTATTGTCATTATCTCCATCGCTGGTGGCCGATCATTTGGTATCGAAATTACCTCACCTTTTAAAAATCAAAGGGGTGGGTGTTAATGGAACCGGGATGCTAGAAGTGGCCAAGATTGTTGCCATTGTTGGCTCACATACACTGGCACCAATTGAAGACATTTGGAATCAATTACTGGAAATGGAATCTCCAGTGGCAATCACCATGCAAGCTCAATTACTTGCAAGATTGTTTGCTAGGAATAACCCTCTTGGCACCCAAGTTGATCTTAATTGTTTAGAAACGGGATTAAAGCAATTATGGAATACTCCTCATCTGATTGGAGCTGCTCTTGAATCGATTGGTCTGTTGGCAGCATTTGGAGCATTGAAAAGGTTTCTGGACCAATTTAAATCGGATGCAATTGAACTAATTGAATCAAGAGTTAAAAAGCATGATGAACGGGCAGTATTAGCGTTGGGATACTGGGGGATCAGCTTTTTTGATTCCAATAAGGAACAACTTATTTATGATACTCATCCAGCCAAACAAGTTGATTTCTTATTCTCTCTGGGAGAAGCATTAGTAGCAATGACTGCTGGATGGGATGGGAAAAATGTCCAGAGATTATTGGATATTCCTGGGGAATCAATTCATCTTGAATCGCCAACCTCCCATGCCCTTGGTCCGGCCCTACAAAAAGTATTGGAATTGTCGAAACATACCAAACCAGCTCTTCGTAGAGCTTCTTGCATTTGGCTCCTTTCATTTGTTGAATATTGTGGCCATCTTGAACAAGTTCGTCTTCGAGCAGGTGATCTTCACCTTGCATTTATGAAGTTTATTGTTGATCGGGATGACTTTGTTCAAGATACCGCCACTCGAGGGTTATCATTGGTTTATGAAATGGGAGACCTTGACATGAAGGATACTCTCGTTAGAAGTTTACTCAAACTGTTCACTGATTCCCATACTCTGAATAAACTCACTGCTGGTACTGTCGATAATGATACTGAATTGTTTGCTGAAGAAATTGGCAAGGGAGAGGGCACAGTCCTGAGCTATAAAGATGTACTTACCTTGGCCCTGGATGTGGGAGATCCCAGTTTGGTATACAAATTCATGGCGGTTGCCAAATCACTGGCACTTTGGGGACTGCGTAAAGGAATGGCATTTGGTTTAGGAGCGATTCTTTCCAAAACAAGTCTTGATCAATTGATTGGTTCCAACGCCAATTTTGCTAAAAAACTCATTCCGAAATTATATCGTTACAAGTTCGATCCCATGCTGCAAGTATCGGAACTGATGAATAATATTTGGAAGATGATTGTACCTGATTCCAGTCAAACCGTCGAAGTGTACTTTGCGGCGATTCTTGATGAACTACTTACTAGTATGGGGTCCAAGGAATGGCGGGTAAGAGAAGCAGCAACGGTGGGATTGACTGATTTGATTACTACCATGGGCTGGGATCATTTTGAATCAACCATGGGCCAAGTATGGACCATGTCGTTCCGGGTGATGGATGATATCAAAGATAGTGTTCGTCAAGCCGGGGAGAAGTTGGCCAAGGCTCTCGCCCAGCTTGTAGTGAGAGTGGTTGAAACCAAACAGGGAAGCAAGGTCGATGAGATATTGGCGGCGGTGATTCCATTTTTACTAGGAACCAGAGGTCTTGGAAGTGATGCCGATGAAGTGCGTCAATTTGCTCTTGATACCATCATTCGTCTTTGTAAAAAGGGAGGAAAAGTGATGCAAACATATTTTGCCGAAATCATTGATACTTTTATTCATTTGATGCTGACGCTTGAACCTCAAGTGGTAAACTATGTTTATCTTAATGCTGAAAAGTATGGCTTGGATACCGAAGCCTTGGATGCTCAAAGATTATCAGGGGTTAGCCGGTCACCATTAATGGAAGCAATTGATGATATGATTGGTCACTTGTCGGACGAAGCAGGGGCACAATTGATGCAAAAGCTCACCGCTCTGATTAAACTGACGGTGGGTCTCCCATCTAAAGTTGGTTGTGCCAAAGTGATTGTGTCTTTACTGAACCGACGTCGGGAAATGGTTCAACCATTCCTGGACGGATTGCTTAAAGCAGTCATAAGACAAACCAAAGATCGCAACTTGGCGGTGGCGCTGGCATTTGCTGCTGCTGCTGGTCACTTGTGTAAAATGGCCCTGATTGATGCTATTGAAGAGTATGCCACCAGTCTTCAAAAACAATACTTTGAATCGGAAGGAGATGAAGGTAGAATTAGATCGGCCATTGGTATTGACGGTGTGACCAAATATGCTGGTGGTGATCGATTCAACCTGGTGCTGGCAATGTTCTTACCGTTGACATTTGTTGGGAAGTTTGATGATTCCAAACAAACTAAACAAGTATTTGACAAAGTTTGGGTGGAAAATGTCAGTAGCAATACCCGAGGGATATTACTCTACTACGATGAGATTGAACAATTCTTTAGAGACTACCTTAAGCTGCCTAGCTTTCACATTCGAAGAATGCTTGCCCGGGCCATTTCACAAATGGATGGAATTGGTCTTAGCGACAAACAAGCGGCGAGCTTGGTTGAGCTTTTGATTGAATCAAACAAGGGCAAGCTGTGGGATGGTAAACATTTGCTTGTGCTGGCATTGGTTGGCGTTAGTATTGAGCATCAAAAATCGCTTGGACCTTCCACCATTGATCGAGTGGCCCGAGTGGTTGAAGTGGAAGCTAAACGTCGAACTAAACTGTACCAACTTCATACTTTAAAGGAATTGGGGAGATTTATTGGTACTTTCCCTCAATATCTCGAGGATGAATACCTTGAGATGATGGGAAAGGTGCTCAACGATAAATACTTGAGGGATGATGATGATGATGATTCTGATGATGAAGATATGGGAGACCCCATGGAAGTAGATGCCAAGCGTAATATCGAATTGGAAGAGACCCGGATTGGGTTTTACCGCAATTTAGAAATTGCATACCTGGGGGCCCTGGCCCCGATGCTTGAATTTATCTTGAATCAACTGAAAAAATTGTTTAGCTCTAAAGTGATTGAACCTACTTGGAGACTGCAAATTGCTGTTTGTGAAGTGATTGGGGCGGTGGTGGTCAAGACCGCCGATGTGAATGAACTGGCGGTGATGGATACTTGGAGGTTTCTCGAACAACAATGTGGTTCGGTCAAGAATATCGAGAATGTGCGGGTTCAATTTATTCGGATGAGTGGATCATTATATCAGAAGTTAAGCGGAGATAATCGGATGGTGATTGAAAATGGATTAGAACGGGTTAAAGTGTTGGATCCATCCACGGTAGTTAAAGCTGAAGTTGACCGGGTTTTAGCGGGGTAGGAGTTTTTAGAGGGTGGTGCAAAAATATTTATACGTTGGAGTTTTAATAAATGGATGAAGTGGTTTGAACATTTTGAACAAGTTGAAGACAATTCATGGAGTTGAAAACAATTCATGTAGTTGAAAACTGCCTTTGTGTTAATAACAATGGAATAAAGTTGACATTCTCAACTTGCGATAAGTTATAATTTCGATGGTTTCCACCTTAACTGTCCAAACTCATCACAACACTTACCCATTCCACTACATTCACTTTCCCCTTTTAAAAAAACTCTAACCAGCTCTATATATTTTCACAATACAATAGAATAAACTTTATCCCCAATATATCTTTTTCTGAATAATTCTTAAAAGTAATGACTGACAAATCGGTCCTACAATATAGACACCTGCATATACTATCGCTTAGAACAACTGTATGAGGGAGGATATATTTAAATGTACACAAACTTATATCTATCTTATTTACACCCAATATTGACTCCAAGATCACGCTTTAACCCTTCAATTACCTAAAGGCACAAAACCTCCAGGCTTACGCTTATCCAATTTAATCTATAACCCCGCGGAACTATTATAATTCCTGCCAATACTAAATCCAACCCGACTTGACTACGACAAGTTTAACTGAAAGAAGCTACTTATTGAATAAATCCGAGTCAACTGACATATTAAATGAGCAGTACTAACTCAAAGAACCTTTTCAAACGTGGATCCCCTAACAAGGAACAAAAGGAGTCGAATGTTCCTGAAAAGGGTGCCTCCGGCCTTGGACCGTTACCCCAACATGGTGAGGCAGACAGGATTAACATCATGAATGAATCTATCATTGAAGTGAAAGAATCTATCATGGAAGTGAAAGAATCTATCATGGAAGTGAAAAAATCCATTAATGGTATGAGTGAGTCCACCAAAGAGATGACTACGTTGATGAAGTTGCAATTCAACGCACAACAAGCACCCGACAACAAGTTTGACCATTTACTTAAATGTTTAA
This sequence comes from Diutina siamensis, assembly GCA_030580155.1. Classification (NCBI taxonomy): domain Eukaryota; kingdom Fungi; phylum Ascomycota; class Pichiomycetes; order Serinales; family Debaryomycetaceae; genus Diutina; species Diutina siamensis. The sequence goes on from JAKTSK010000025.1 coordinate 64,411, forward strand.
ATAGGTTCATAGTTGTAATATCTTTGATGTTAGCATTTGTGATATTAGGGTGCACTTATGCAACACCAGCTGATCCTGATTACAACCGATTTGTTAGTGAAGTCAGTGCGCCTATGGGTTACGGTGATTTAGCTAATGTTTACAAGCGAGTTCATCAAAACCAGACTTGAGTTTTGATACCCCTAATGGGCTTCTTGTTGGGGATAAGTCGTCAGTGAGGATGTAACACATTCGTTAAAGTAAACGAGGAGAAAACAGAAAAGAATAGAGGCCAGTTGTATATGTTAATGAGGGGTATTATTGAATTTCCACAAACCTGTATCTATTTATTTTCACCCAATTTTTTTACTCCAAGCCCACGCCTACCAAACCCCAAAGCTTACACTTATTTAATTTAATCTAATGATTGAAATACCCCGTAGAACTACTATTATTCCTGCAAATACTAAATCCAACCCAACTTGACTACGACAAGTTTGCTGAAAGAAGCAACTTACTAAATAAACCTGAGTTAACTGACGTATTAAATGAGCAGTACTAACTCAAAGAACCTTTTCAAACGTGGATCCCCTAACAAGGAACAAAAGGAGTCGAATGTTCCTGAAGAGGGTGCCTCCGGCCTTGGACCATTACCCATTCACCCTAGAACACACCCTATCTCACTCGCCCCTGACTATATAAAACTTTATACTCAATTACGAGCAACACAGGTAAACGTCAAACAATTTATCCTCCTTAATAACACTATTGATATCGATAATACGGTGATGGTCTGGCCGTGCCGCACCACTTCTTAAACAGCATTGAGAATATCCACAAAATCATTTTGTGGTCTAGTACCAGAACCCTGCATCACCAACCAGACAGCACCAAGTGTTAATACTGTCCAATTGGCAAGCTAGGAATAGCCTAACGTAACCCCCTAAAAACTGATAAAAAGCGACAAATACCAATCTTTTTTATCAATTATTCTCGTCACAATCACATTATAAACCATCAACCCAACACCAGGGTACATCTCATCAAACAAGATCTGCGGGTCGATCTTTTGTACAGTGGCAACTAGCGAGGCACCATACCACAGATAGTTGGCGGTGACGAAGACAACTACCACCACTACACCATGGGTCAACCTATATACTCCCCCCTGCCCACCCCTAAAAAACTCCCCCCAATTAAATCCCTAATTTACCTCATCTCCATACATACAACTCCCAAGACAATTTTGGCTAATCCCGAATGAATTTTTCGCCAGCGTCCACCGTACGCGTTGCGCGTCCTGGTGTCCTTTTTCGCGACCAGTGACGATTCATTCCGAGCGTCCTTATTACCACCATGGCCGGTGAATCAAGAGCTGAATTGTTAGCATGGCTCCTGGAAGTTCTAGAACTCGAGGTTAAAAAGGTGGAGCAGTGTGGCACGGGGGCAGCCTTCTGCCAATTAATGGATTTTGTCCACCGGGATGTCCCCATGCAAAAGGTCAAGTTCGATGTGACCCTGGAATACGAATACCGCAACAACTGGAAAGTGTTACAACTGCAATTTACCAAACATAAGATTACCAAGGTCATCGACGTGGAAAAGTTGGTCAAATGCCGGTTACAAGATAATCTTGAATTGTTGCAATGGTTCAAGAAGTATTGCGATGAAAAGGCGCTGATTGAACCGTATAATGCTGCTAGTCGACGGACACTGGCGCCAGCATCGCTGACAGGAGGGCGATCCGGGTCGCTGGCCCCTCCCCGTCCTCCTCTGGCGGCGGGACGGCGGGTACTGCTGATCAATAGTAGTGCTCCTCCCCAAAGAAGGACGCTGTCGCAACTGCTGACGAGGAATTCCACCCCTCCCACCGGCAATGGGGTGGCGACTGGTGCCGGCGCCGGTCGGAGTGGGGCCTCCCTGGCTGCCATTGCCAAGGAACTCGCCGAAACTCAACGGCAATTGGATCTGGCGCACTTGGAAAACTCCCAATTGAAGCTGACGTGTGAATCGCTAGAAACTGAACGGAACTTCTACTTCAATAAGCTTAGAGAAGTAGAAATCTTGACGCAAAACATCTTGGACGCTCCGGAAAAGATAGCCAACATCAACGAATTAACCGTCACCCTGGTGATGCAGCAAATTCAACAAATCTTGTATAATGTCGATGATGGGTTTGAATTGAATGAAGAAGACAATGAATCGTTCTGAGGTTGGCATTGACATGAATGATGGGGTGATTCCAATGAATGGGATGGTCTACCACGTAGATAGTATTATATGCGATTTTGGGTTTTTATTCATTACACGTATGCTTGGTTGAGGTGGGGTGGTCGTTTGAGTAGATGGGGGAGGCGGTGATTTTCAGTCCACCGCTTTAGGTGTGCCAAGGCCCATTGAGTAGTTGGGTGGTGGAAAAGGGGTGTAATTATCATAGAGTAAATTGGTAATGTCGATGAACTATGTCCGCGAAACTAACCAAAGATTGATTCTTAGGGTATTTACCCACCGTTTCTTTGATAAAGCATATCTTACTCACCAATACTCAATTGATCAACATTTTCCTACAATTCCCTTTTCATCATCTACTTTATATACCCTAAAAATTACCATCTTTTCAAGATTGGCATTGTGGCCGAGTGGTCTAAGGCGGCAGACTCAAGAGAGCTTCGGCGATCTTCTCAACAAAGTTGGGGTTTCTGTTATCGTAAGATGCGCGAGTTCAAATCTCGTCGATGTCATACTTTTTTCACTTTTTTTTTCAAGTTAAATCATAGTCATAGCCCAAGCTGGTCATTGATATCGGCCCCACTTCCATATGTGCCGGCCCCCAGCCGGTCACCGTCCCCTCCGTAAGGCGATGCCTTATCTTGCCCTATGTGCACACCAAAACCTAATACAAAAGCTCATGTCCACCCCGAAGCTTGTGGAGAAGATCTAATGAATTCAAACGCCATCGAAAAGAAGCCCAACGCCGTGGAAATGTTGGCAGAAGCCAAGGAGATTTTAAATGGAGTGGCCAATTGGAAGAAGGAAAAGGAATACACTTATTCAATCCCCTCGGTTGTAGGGGACTCAAAAGTGCATAAAGTTAAAGTGGTCACCCGCCACTCTAATAACAACCAAGACCACTGGGTGGCTCGAACCACCGATTTTGATTCGTTACCACCAGAAGTGGTCCAGGAATACTACCATAAACTCGACAAGTATGCCATTGGTCTGGTGAGCGATCCGTCACAATACCATAGTGTCTACGAACCAGAGTATATTGATAGTGTGGAAAATATTGATATTGAATTGAGTGAACTAGAGGGCCAGACTGAACAGCTGACAGCGTATAATATCCGGGCCATCTACAATCTAGGGTTTGCCTTGGCCAAGAGAACGTTTTATGAGGTGGTGTATGTGGTAAAGGAAGGTCATACCCAATATATCATCCAATTACCAATTGTCCCCCGATTATTTTCCACCAACAAGATTTCTCATGAGACGATTGGCAGGTATGCTGCGGTTGAACGAGTGGTGTATGACCCATCCTCCAATAAACTTAATTGGACGATGGCTACAGCACTGACCCCAGGAGGATTTATCCCCAAATGGCTCAGTAACTCCCTGGTCGGGGCAGCCATTGCCAAAGATGTTCCCAGTTTCTTCAACTGGGCCGTTTCGCAAGATTAACAGTAGTTTGTATTGAATATCACCTATTTACTTTTTACTACTCTTTTTGATGCCCCCACCCACCAAAGGGCCCTTGCCCGACGCTTTGGCAGCCATATCCTTTCTGGCTTGGGCGTCAGCCTTTTGCTTGGCCTTAAAGGCAAGGTCTTCATCATCCAAATCTTGTTGCTTCTTCTTGGGAGCCTTCAAAGGCTTGGCCTTACCACCTTGACGTCCAGACATTGATTGCTCGATGGATTCTAGAAGCAGTTATGAGTGCGCAGGATGACATGGTAGCGCACATTGACAAGAAACTCTTGGCAAAGTTCGAATTTGTGGTTAAAGTTGATTCCTCATCTCCACGTGCTTATACGTCGCTAATGGTAAGACAACACCATGCTGTCATCATCCACCACTTCCATAAACTCGTTTAATGATAACTGCCACCCTAAGTATGGCGGCGACCGTCGGGGCCATCCATCCCAAAGGAGGCAGCTGATTCTTGAAAAGAAGTTACTGAGACAAATCACCAACCCAGTGCTGTTAGCTCGAAGTGTATCCCATGATTCCCTCACTCTGCAACTGACCGAAGCCGATGTATGTTTCCCCATGGTCCTGGATCAAGCCCATATTGACTTTACCCTCATCGACGGGTTTATTCGGCAAGAACGGCAGGCAAGAAAACGTTCGCAAAAGTATAACCCTCTGATCAATTCGCTGGTGATCTCAGATATCCCCAACCGGTTTTCATTCGTTAAGGGAGACAATGACACCGTACACGCCCCTGACCTTTGTTCACTTGTGGCCAAGGGTCAACTGTTCCAGCTGTTATTTGCTGGAGATCCTAGCCAACCGTGGTGGTTGGATTGTACTTGTCCTAATGATGATGAAATGAAGACACTTGCCCGGGCGTTTGGTATCCATCCTTTAACTGCTGAAGATATTCGAGTCCAAGAACTGCGGGAAAAGGTTGAATTATTTCGAAATTATTATTTTGTGTGTTTCCACACTTTTGACCAGGATAAAGAGCTGGAGGAATATTTGGACCCAATCAATTTTTATATTGTCGTGTTCCCTGAAGGGGTATTATCCTTTCATTATAGTCCGGTGAATCACCCGGCACTGGTGCGGCGGCGGATTCGACAATTAAGTGATTATGTTCACGTGCTGGCAGACTGGATCTGTTATGCTATTATCGATGATATTGTCGATGCATTCGTGCCGGTGATCGACGGCATTGAGTATGAAGCTGATGCCATTGAGGATGCGGTGTTTGTGTTACGAAATACCGACTTTTCTCTCATGTTGGCTCGAATTGGTGACCTGAGAAGAAAAGTAATGCTTTTGATGAGATTATTGGCAAACAAGGCCGATGTCATTAAGATGTTTGCTAAACGGTATCAAGAAAAGCAGGCGCTTTGGTACCAGGAACATGCCAATGTTCATCGTGGCGAAATTGCTCTTTATTTGGGTGATATCCAGGATCATGTTCTTACTATGTTCCAAAACTTGAATTCATATGAAAAGATCTTTAGTCGATCCCATGCCAATTATTTGGCCCAAGTCCAAGTATTGTCACTTGATTCCAACAAGAGAATTAATGAATTATTTTCTAAAGTGACGTTGATCGGGACGATCTTGGTGCCCTTAAACTTAGTCACGGGGCTCTTTGGGATGAATGTCACCGTTCCTGGGGAAGATACTGGTCTGCTTAATTGGTGGTTTGGCATTATGGCGGTAATCTTTGCCGTAATGATGGTAGCATTAGTATTGGGTAATCTCTGGTTAACTTGGGGAGAAAAGAAACTGATGCCTCACCACCACTCGGAGCTGGCTCCGAGAAGACTTTTACGTCGAGGGATGGTGGCAGAAGTCAAACTGATTATTCTGGGCTGGACCGAATAAAATATATATATTATTTAATATTAGGAGTAAGGTCGACGAGTGAGTTAGCTTATTTCTATTTATCGTCAATATAAGTTTTCTCCCATCATTGGTGCGCGTCTACATTCATCTATCATATCTTTATCTCATCGCATCGCAATTGATACCATACGATGTCACTGACTTCCCACCTCCCATTCGAGCAAATCCCCAAAAAATACGTCCAAGTTCTTCCTCAGGACAAGGGAGAAGGGTCCCGGGTTAATGGTAAGAATTACAAGATCAAAAAGGATGCGTTTCGGTTGTCTTCGGTGGGGATTCGAAAGATTCTGACATGGGAAAAGAGAAACAAGGAAAGATTGGAAAGAGAACAATTCAAGGCCAAGTATAAGGAATTAAAGGATGAAAAGGAAAATGCCCGCAAAGCCCGTCTTGATGAAATTAAGCGTCGTCGGGAAATTAAGGAAGAGAAAGAAAGGTATGAACGGATGGCTGCTACCATGCATGCTAAAAAGGTTGAACGGAGAAGAAGAAAGGAAAAGAGAAACAAGGCGCTTAAGGAACGTTGATTATAGTAGTTGGACCCCCTCATTGATGAAGCTAAGCATAGAGACACAGAACCAATCAACCACTAAGGGTGCCAGGGCACTTTTGGTTTTAATAGAATATGGAATATATGGTTTATCACTAGTTGGATATCCTCCTGTATATAATTGAAGGAAGGTGATGGTTCTGCATATGGACGATTTTTAGGAGAGAGCGGGAAAAAAAAATTTCACCAACGACAAAGTCATCCCACCTTGGTCTGGTATGAATGGGGTAGGTGATGGTTGGCTATAGGTTAAGCTATTTCAAACGAATAACCGGATGAGTTTTTTCAAATTAAAGCTTGTGGCCAACCATTTTGTTGCTTTTTCCTCATCAACAGTAGATGTGATTTGTCAGTCTTGCTGTTCCCCGATGATGACGTGATTATATGCAGTCCGACCCATTAGTATATAAATACCATCGCATCCCCGTTATTTAGGCGGATTTTCAAATACCGGTGTATCTTTTTTCCTTCCTGCATATATAGGTGCGTGGCATATAACCCTCACCCTAATCTTTGCCCATACACACAACCTAACCCTCTAATTAATTATGGATTCGCTCAAATTGCCCACTACTGCTGCCAAGGCCAAGGCATTTACCGCGCCTGATTCGTTGGTATTCCCTCAAGGGTTTGATGGTGGTAATGGTGAAGAAGGAGCCGCTTCGGGCCAGTTGGCGCCATTGGCACCCGCCCCCGTCGATGTCAAACAAGAACCTTCAGATATCATTGAACCAAAACAACAAGAAGACGATGGTGCCACCGCCGGTATTGTCCCCACCCTTCAAAATATCGTCGCCACTGTCAATCTCGATTGTCGGTTGGATCTCAAAACGATTGCGTTACATGCGAGAAATGCCGAATATAACCCCAAGCGGTTCGCCGCGGTTATTATGCGGATCAGAGAACCGAAAACTACCGCGCTTATTTTTGCCCTGGGTAAAATGGTGGTGACAGGGGCCAAGTCGGAAGATGACCTGAAGTTGGCATCGCGTAAGTATGCCCGGATCATTCAGAAACTTGGGTTTAACGCAAAGTTTACTGATTTCAAGATTCAAAATATTGTAGGATCTTGTGACGTGAAATTCCCCATTCGGTTGGAAGGATTGGCATTTTCGCACGGTACTTTCTCCTCTTATGAACCAGAATTGTTCCCTGGGTTAATTTACCGTATGGTGAAGCCCAAGATTGTGTTGTTGATTTTCGTTTCGGGGAAGATTGTTTTGACAGGGGCCAAGCAACGGGAAGAAATTTACGCGGCATTTGAAGCCATCTACCCGGTGTTGTCGGAATTTAGAAAGTCTTAGGGCTTAACATTATTGCATTTTCTCTTTGATGAATCCTGGGTTGATTCAGTTAATTTTTTGCATTCAAGTGCCCAATGTTGGACGTTGGGATATTTAGGATTGAGGTGGGGGTTGGGGGGTTGTATTATACATGGGTTGCATGGCGTTAAAATGGAAAACAAAAAAAAAAGATATTAAAAAATGAAGGAAACAAATAAATTATGTAAATTAAGAACTGGGGTTAAAAAATGAGGTGATTAGTGACTTTGGTTTCTTGCGAGAGGATTCTTTTTTACGGGAAACGTATTGTAATTTGGGTTTGGGTGGTGATTTGGATGGTGCATCATCTTCATGATCAAGCTTGGAGGTAAGCAGAGGAGTTTGTTCAGGTGTTGATGGTGATACCCCAATATCACTAGCAGGCCTCTTTCGTCCAAATAAAGTAGAAATGTCATGAACTTTGTTAAGTTTATAATGTAACTTTGCTTCAAATGGAATATTTTTATGCTCACCACAGTTCCATTTCCACTTGAAATCAGTATAAACAGGACAATGGTCCAGACCCAATATCAGGGCACAAATATTGGCATCTACCACCTCTAATTCGGGTGTGGCAAGAATTAAATCAATTCTCAGGCCATGATTAATTTCTCGTCGCAGTAATTGAGTGTTCCAAACAGTATACATCCGTTGTCTGCGGCCTTGAATGACTCTAGTGGTATCAATAAATATTTGTTTTTCGGTGGGTGGATTATCTTGATCTTGAACGTACTCGTTGAGTAATTTCCTTTGAGGAAGCAGTGATTTGAATGCCTGACAGGCATCAGCAAATTGGGTTTCAAACTTGGGACTCAATTGGCCCACCACCCCACCAACTTGTAATTCGGTCAAGGTATCAGCATGATCAATAAGATTAAGCGATACGTTGATATCTCCCATAAGTATTACTTTTTTGCCTGCTTGGTGTAATAATTGACACCTAGTGAGCAAACAGCGTAAAAAGTCCATTCTAAATAATTCACCTTCATCGGTACCCATGGAATTGGCAGGACAGTATACCGAGATAATCACCACATTTTGATCCAATTCAATCACCACCGTTCGACCCTCACTGTCGAGTTCAAGTGCTCGAGTGGCTTCAATATCAGGATATCCACCAATACCATCATCTGAATGACGATAACTTCGGGAATCACCTTGAGGACAAAGATAGCCAGTAATGCCCTCTTCTGCCGCCACCACATGACATCGTTTAGCAACAAATACCCCCACCCCAGAATAACCCTTACGAGCGATGGGTACCGATATGAATGAGCGATAATCTGATAAATGACCAATGTTTTTGATGCCACTAAGGTTATCCCGGGCCAATTTAAGCTCCTGAAAAGTGATGACATCGGCATTAAATGCCGCCAACACTCGATTCAACTCACCGTTGGATTGGGTCCATGGATAATAATTAAAGATGGTTTTGACCCCATTAACGTTAAAGGTCACAATTCGAAGCGTTTGATCAACATCACGCAGGTTAAGTTCGTCCATTGATCTGAGATCTCATCACGTACAGGTGCTGAGGTGGATGTACTCGATCGATGATGTGACGTGTAAGACGCCAGATGGAACTGACTCTTGCATTTGTGTCAAATTCTTGGAGTATACAGGACAAGAATCCTCAGGATGGGGTGAACTACTGAAGTGGTAACGGTACTAAAATAAAATTCTAGGTTAGATAAATCATCAGGGTGATTGATCATTTTGTGGAATGACAGCAATCCTATTATCGCTTCGATGCAGCAGCCGCAAGTCATGACGCGTCTTAATTAAAGGGGGGCAATCAATATGCTCCAAACACATTGCGTCAGTAAAAGGTAAACACCCCTTGCCATTGGCCATGGCGGGTGTGATTATCCAATAGTTAGTTGCCGTTGGAATGTCGATCCTGATGCCAACGGCATCGTGGTTACCATTGTAATCTTATCCCAAAAGAGCATAATTGGTTACGTATCACATTGCCTACCGTCTGCGTCCCCCTACCATCGATGAGGCCTTGCTAGCCCTCGTGGCGGGTAAAATGCATTTACCATGCATGGACAAATTAATGGGTATAGACCAAACCCATAACCTTACCATTTGGTCCCCACTAATTTTGAACCTTAGTAAACCCCATGGCCATCACAAACGCTTACCTGTATATAAACATACTCTACCTGTCGACTGCGACTGTATATAGGCGATGCCCTACATACGCGTGAATTTGAAACGAATGTGCCCGAGAAGAACTCAAAAGTTTCAAGCATTCCCAAACCAAACAACCTAATCGATGATTGACCTCGAGGCCTTTAATCGGACCCTGCCGTTTTCCGTCACCCATAATGAATCCTATAATCTCGATAACACCACCGCTGATCTCATCAAGCTTCAGCTCCATGAACAGTACCGATCCAAGATCCAGGAGGTCAAGCTGGCCCCTCATGATGACTTACACTTGATGAATACTCAATTCATTGATCTGCTGTTTAATTTACACTTGCAACATGAACTTGACCTGGGGGAGATTCTGCTCGGAGTGCCTCTGCTCACCCTGGCGCTGCTGGAGGATGATGAAGACCACTTTGATCTTGATGGTTATATTGACAAGAGTCTGGCCAAGCCCAACTATATGAATTTAAAGGTATTGATTGAAAACTCCATCTTTGACTCGCTGAAAATAACAAAGGATGCCATCTTGTCGTTGGCAGCATTAAAGCAGTTAAAACTGCATTTACAAGAAAAGAAGGAGTTGCAACTGTATCTTCTCAATAAGATTACCGTGCTGCATCAATTCATCACCACCATCATTGGCCAACAATCCGAAGATGCTCAGTTATTAATGAGAATTCTCAAACTGTACCTGGAGCTCCAATCTCAATTACGGGAGGCCACTCGAGAAGTGGAATTGGCTCAACAGAAACTCAATAACCATAACTTGGCTTGTCTTGTCCTTGGATACGTCGAAGACGTTCGTTTGAGTGCCAATGGTCAAAATCCATTGCGCGATGATATTCTTCATCGCAGTCAACTGGTCCCGGGTACCAGACAACAACAAGAGTACCTGAAACGAGTAGTTTCCCAATCATTTGACTCGCTATTCTCTCATGTGGTACACGTTGCTGCTCAGCGTAACGTCAAGTTACCCCCTCCCCCATCTCCTATCGTTGAACTGCTTGAGCTGAAGATCAAATGGACTCAAGAATGCATCGATGCCATTTTGGCAAGCCAGTTGCCCGAATCAGCCGCTAAAGCTGTCGCCATGGCCTCCCCTCCAAGAAAGGGAACCGCCGAGTCCACCTCGTCCGAATTAAGAACCGCCCTCAACGACTTGAGATTTGCTCACCAATACTTGCTCAAGGAATATGAACTTTCTCAAGATTCTACTCGTAAGCTCATTCTGGATTACCGCAAGAAGATTGCCTATTTGGAAACCGAACTTGCTACCACTAGGGACCAAGTTGATATTTCCTTCCATGATGACTTTGATTCTATCGAACAAAAGGAAAAGGAAATTGCAAAGTTGCAAAAGGAAATCAACATGATGAAAATTGATCGGGTGGGAATGAATCTGGTCAACCTGCCTAGAGGTTTCCCCCAAGACCTGCCATTCCTGAGCTCAATCAACATTTCCGGATCCCCAGTACGTGGAACTCTCTCGCCAGACTCTCCTATGGATGATCTGGATGACCGTCATTCCACGGGACTGACATTACTGATTAATGCCCGAACAGCTGCTCAAGGCACGACCAGCACTGGAATTTTACGCAAGGAATTCAAAAAGATCGTTCAAGATATCCAAGAAGAATATGAAGTGAAATTGGGTGAAGAAAGAATAAGGAGACGCAAATGCCAGGAAGAACTTGAAAAACTACGTGCTTCTAACTAGTACCAATTTGCAACCTACCAATTTTTACGTTTGAAATGAACCCCCTCAATATTGATTGCCGCCCTTATGATTGAACGGTTTCAAGCAGCATTTCAGCAGATTGACCACCTGCTCTAACAATTCCATTTAAAGGAAATACCTTTTGAATCTTCCAAATGGGTCAAGAGGTTTTGTATAAATATTTTGGACAATTAAATAAACATTTATAAAGGAGACGGAAACGAGTAGGGTGTGTTTTACATTGTTGAGTGGGGGCTGCTTGTGGCACTAGTCCGTATTCTAGAGTAGAGTTGGACATTGACTTGGCCTTGTTCAAATTAAAATATAACAAATATGTCAAAGGGAATTATACTAGTATAAAAATTGATTTTATCGATAATTTCAAAAGGGAGTTGTTTATCGGTGAAAAGCCCGGTGTTTCGTATTGGTGCCGAAAGTACTGGAAAAAAAACCGTGATTCATATCACAATAATGCAATTTGTCTCTTTCCCACTTCTCGTTCATTAAAATTCTACTCGTCCAGACATGCAATTAGGAAAGTCTATTTTAGCAGGAATTGACAGAGTCAATTGGGAAAAGTTTTTAGATCCCTTTAATAACATTACTTTAGCAAAGCAGAATCTTATATATCTGTTGCACTTAGGCCAAATCAGTTTGTATCTTCCCTCTTTCGATGATTTAAAATCACGGGTCACCAGCATGCCAGGTATCAAGCTAGAGACATGATAACTTTTCTGCTTACTCCTCTTTTTACACGACTGAATTGGTAAATTCTTGGCTGGAGTTGATAGATATCTTCAGGACTGGCGTCGTTTGTAATTCCATAACCATGAGAGGTTACACCGGGCACACCACCTAACCTATGGAATAGTTGTTGGTTTAAATTACTTGCACTTGTTATGGATGAGCTAGAATGTGCCCACCTTTTGAGAATTCTCTTTTTTCAATTCTCCCAGAAGTGACATTGGATGGTTATTACCAGAATTCTCGCTAATCGCAGACCTTGTTTGTAATAATTTGAGGATATTGTGACTTTGGAAAACGTCCAAGTACTGACAAAAGCATAGTCATAAAGCAAGTGCGATACCCAATGTAAGAATATTCAACCAAGACAGGTACGTGGTATAAGTACACCTTATCTCAACCGCCGTCCATTATTTTACTCTCTTCAACCATTCTGACTGCAATGATTGTGGCCGACTAGGAAGTCGATAGTCCGAAAGGCCCCTCTTGAAAGTGACCTTGATCAAGATTTTTTGGAAATCGTAGCAAATGGCGTTACTACAAAAAAACTGCCGTAAGTTAAGTCATAACAAAAAATACTTACCCTTGAATCTATCCCACATTGCGACTCATAGACAAAACCTTTTCCATACATAACATCATTTTAAAACATTAAGATTACCAAATTTTCTTTAATTGAATTCGGCCGTCACCGTTCTCATCTAACCCGGCACGATCTTATCTATGAGTTTAGTTGGTGTATATATGACTTTCAAAAATTGAAAGTTTTTAGGAATGGGGCAGTGGCTCAACGGTAGAGCTTTCGACTCCAGATCGAAGGGTTGCAGGTTCAAATCCTGTCTGCCTCATTATCCTTCTTTTTGTTGCTATTTTGTGTATATGTGCAGGATTTTTTGGCAACGTGGACCCAAATTAAAGGATACCCCACGTTTTCTTTTTTGCCATTTTTAAACCCTAGTATAAAACAATTGATACATTTCTAATTTTAAGTAAATTCTCGCCGTTTCCTTATTTTCTCCAAGGTTAATGGTCTCTCATACTACTGCTGACAGGTCTGGTTTCGTTGAAAACTCAACTAAAGAAGCACCAGCTGATTTAGAAACAATTTATTTATTGATGGCTAATATTAACCGTCATCTTGAATCCATGGAAAAACGTCTTGACCATATTGAACCGTTGACTCCCAACAGTATTGCTAATTTAGCAGTTTCCGAGGAAATGGAAACTGACAATACTGAATCTTTAAAATTCCTTGCTGTTGAAAAGCCCCAAGCATGGAGTTCGTTGAGTTCACCTGTTCAATTGCTTACCTTTGACCGGGAACACAATAAAAATTATGCTGTTTTATTCAAAAACATTCCAGAAAATGTGTCACCAAAAATGATTCCATTTCTTAATTCGCTTAGTGGAGATGCTCAAATAGCTGACAACTATGAGCATAGTCGTGTGGCTTTTATTAAAGCAATTCATGATCATTTGGGACTTTTTGTTGCCCTCCACGACCCCATGTTCATCTTTGATGTCAACAAACGTGCCACCGATGTCCTTGGTCTGGTATGTGACGTTTACATTAACTCAACGATTTTCTTCAATAAACTAAAAGTTATGGCCCACTTGACATCATATAACGCAAATAAGTTGGATGATAGCGAGTGGCTCAAAAACTTCTTGGGCTTAATGGATGAATTAAAGAATAATATTATTTTTATTCAGCCACGTCAACTTGATCAACTTTTGGCCATTGTGTTCCCTTTTGGAAGCATGGACTCTAGCATGGCCTATACGGTACATTCCAGGGTAAATAGGCAAGGGTGGAATGTTCAAAATCAGGTCACACTGAAATACATCTCTGCGGCCATCACCACGATTGACAGTTTGGTGATGGCAGTGATCGAGATCATCAAAAACGCATAAACTGGGGTCATTTCCAGTAGTCAAAATGAAGAATTTTCTAAGTGACTGACCCAATCGAACTCAAAATGTTGAAAAATTGACAATCCACCTGTATCACACGTAGGTTCTGTCAAATGGGAAAAAACAAATGCGCAAACCCGGAATCGAACCGGGGGCCCAACGATGGCAACGTTGGATTTTACCACTAAACCATTTGCGCTACTGTTGAAAGAGGTCTTATTATTCATGGTTTCGAGCACAGGGTCATGCAAACAATTTATTACATTTAAGCGATACAGGAGAGATCGTTTCCAATTTGATTAATCGTATTAAGAGCTCTTGTTATGTGAGAGTCAAACGAAGAGTTCTTGATATAGGGGGACAAGTCAAGATTGTTTGCGACTTGAGCAGCAAGGAGGATGGACAGGGTCTTTGGTTCCATTCTTAAATGAACGTAAGTGATGAGGAAAGAAATCTAGGAATCTTGGCACTTTCTCTCAACTAGTCACGTGAGTATGGATTATTACAATAAAAAATTGAAGAAGTAAGCAACCCCGTGAATTTCCTGACATGAACGCCAAATACCGTGCTGTTTCGGAGGTAATATATTATCTACGGATCATCCCTAATAATGACTTGGTGATGATTCACGTAAGCATGTTTCAATTTTGTCGATTTCGGTTTTGACCTTATAGGTTGGGGAGAAAACCTTAACAGGAGCTGCTATCACTTAAGGTATGAAACCAAAGAATATTGGATTGTCTTTCTTGTGCTACCTTGTGTTTTACCAAGTTTGAGTTTGGTGTCTTATTCAGAAAAATGACGGGTTGGAGTGAATTTTCGGGGTTCCTTGATATCAGTAAAAGCTATTTTGCCACAGACCTGGTGCGCTCCTTGTACTTCATAATTCTCTTCCTCCTTTCCAATGGTTCGCTTCATCAAGAAGCTAGATGAAAGTTAAATATAAAAAAATAGTTCCTTTCTGGCACTCATCAAGGAGGCCAACTAGACTATGCCAACGCTTTCAAGCAATCAGTTAGCTCGGCGTGACAATCCTTGAGCTCCAACAATGAAAATGTACACTGATACTAAAGGCACCACCAACATCTTCTGAACAAAATGGTTCTATAGTGTAGTGGTTATCACTTTCGGTTTTGATCCGAACAACCCCGGTTCGAATCCGGGTAGGACCTTTTTCTTTTTCCATTAATCCAATACCTTGAGCTTGCATCTGCTACAATTTCCTAGCCGATTAACCGCCCTCAAACTTCATTTTTTCATGAATTGAGACATTGCATTGCTTCAGAAACTTAAACAATCAAGTATGAGATATCCGCGCGGACTGTCGATGTCAAGTCGCGGGTTGTGCTTACTCCAACGTCAACTGGAATTCATCTGGCATTTGACAATGTCTTTTCTTGGGTTGGAGAACCTCGTTTGCTAGTTCACTGAGTATACGGTTACTCTATCTGGCAGAATGGTAATAATTTTGGTACAAGAGTCGTGTACTGATTTAGGTAGGCATACATTTTAGGATCCTTATTAGAGTTATACCAATCTTAGGTGATTGAACTATGGCTCTTCGAGGAATGTTCCATTGGCACTTTCGCAGAATTTGGGCAAAGTTTTCACTCAAACTGGCCAAAATTCAAGCAATTTTTTCAATTTCCACATTTCTGACTACTCATAGTTCATAGTAGAAGCTACCTCCATTTTACCAGGGTGGTAAACATTGTAAATTTGTCTACCCAATTTGCAATTGTATCCTGGCGGGTCAAAAGGTCATTTTCGGTCTATTTACTAACAAACGTTGCAAATTTGGGTTTCCCAGCAAGCTTTACAAAAGCTTGTTGCAACTCAGAAGATGAGTTTTCATTGTTAGGGGTGTCATAGGGCTAAGCTTTCCACACTGAACGAACATTATCGTCAATTCGACAATGTCTTCGACGTCACAGCCCGTACATACGCTATAGATATTTGATAAAGCATTTAACCCCTCAAAACCATCGGTATTTAAATGGAGAGCATTATCTTTCTCTTTAGCATCAGGACATTGAACCTCGTCGAAGTTGGTAAATCAATTGAAGGACACCAATTTGAGATGTCTAGTGTGTATTATTATATTAACACAGTACTGAATTTTTCACTGAATTGTTGGTATCATCTATTAGCTATCATTTCTTCTTAATGGTTTTCTGTAAATAAAAGCCAAGTTTGCTTTATAAGGAACATTAAAAATACTTTTTCAAGAACAGGTTCCGTAGTCTAGTTGGTTATGGCGTATCCTTAACACGGATAAGGTCCCCGGATCGAGCCCGGGCGGAATCATTTTTCTTTCAATATCTTTTTACCCCCCACAACACCCATCTTTACTACAACAAATGCTTTGCTATTACTCCACTGTTAAACACTTTTTAGTTCGGGCAGGGCTGCTGGTTCTGTGTTGACCTCAGTGTTCATCATCTCAATCTGCTTCGCAGCCTCACAATCATCTACTGCACTCCCGAACCTAATCATCATCGGACCAAGATGAATATCACAGCAGGAGATCTTCTACGATATCACCGCCAACACATTGATGGTGGAGATGATGCTTGCCATGAATACATCATGTCAAAAGGACGCCAAATCTGGCGATTTTCTGAGATGACTAAAGATGCAAAACCAACCACCATCGATATGACCACGTTGGAACTTGATTGTGACACCCTTGAAAAGAATATTATTGCCAACAGAGAGGCTTGTATTAATGATTCCACCGTACAACAGTTTCTTCAGCAACAACAGGCCCATTTACAACAATTCGAGGCAGAACTAATATCTCGGGGACTTAAACAAAATGGTGGCCACCTGGGGGGGCACCTGGAGAGCAAGCCAGTTCCATTAAACTACTAGATAATTTGTATTGTACACTATTTACATCGATTGGGATTGTTGAGCCTTTTTGTAAGCATCAAACAGATTAATTCTTTCTTGTCTACCATCTTCGGCGGCCTTGGACAAGACCCCGGTGATCAACGCTTGCGATCTCACCGAGTCATCATTACAGGGAATAGGGTAGGTTAACAACAGCGGCTCCATATCGGTATCACATAACCCGATGATAGGCACCCGGGACTTGATACATTCCTCGATACAGTTGCGGTTTTCCACGGGGTTTAACAACACCACAAGGTCGGGCTTGAGCAAACTAATGTCAGGAGGGCCGGACTTGACGTCGCGGTCCCCCATGTCCACTTCCTTAGTGGTGGAGGTGGTGCCATCGATGGTAGCATGGTGGTTGGGTTTAGTGACTTCGATAAAGTTGGTGATGGTACCAGGGATCCATCTCTTGGAGATATAGTACCCACCCGCACGAGTAGCCGCTTCTTCCAACACCCGGTGTTGGTGAAAGTTAAGCTTGCCAGTACCGACAAACAAGATGATCCCCCCCTTTTTAGCCACTCCCTTGGCAACATTGGCCGCTTGCTTTAATGCCACCATCGTTTCGTTCAAGTCGATAATGTGGACCCCCTTGTACTCACCATAAATGTAACGATGAGTGGTGGGTCTCCACAGTGCGGGAGCATGTCCCAAGTGACACTCAGCCGCCAATAATTTGGACACGGTAATGTCGCCAATCAGAGCTGGTGCCACCGCATCTTGACGAGGACGGTACACATTTTGGAGGGAAGAGCCGAGACCCCCAGTGTGGCGTTGGTGTTGGAGGTGTCTGATGTATAATTCTTGATTACTGTAGCCCTTATAATCAGGGGTAGGTTTCAAATTGGGGAATTGGGAAAACAGAGTCGTCAGACCAATCTTAGTGGAGTGGTCGTCGAATTTAAGTTTGCCTTGGTTATCAATAAGGTCCAGCGCCCAAGGACGGTTGATAATTTCCTTAATGGGGAGGTTCATCTGGTCGATCATGAATTGTTCCAATTCTTCATCCAACTGTTTAACCTTGTCTTGAGGCAACTGATCAAGTTGAGCTTGAAGCTTAGTCAACCGGTCATTGATAAGGGTCGAAGGAATCTTATTGAGTTTAGTGATCAGCGCCACCGTTTGTTGTTTCAACTCTCTCATCCGCTTCCGATCCGCGGCGGCTTGTTCTTCCCTAGCAAGAGCATCGGCCACTGCCTTTTCCCGAGCATCAGCGGCGGAATCAGTAGGGGCACCCGAGTCCAAAGGGGTAGTGGCGGTGCTAGTGGCAGTGGAAGCTGCTCTAACCTGGTGGCGAACTGCTCTTGTAACCACTCTACCAACAGTACTCATCCTGGTTGGTTCTCACTGAAAAATTTGAAAAATGAAGAGTGCGACCTGATCGCCCGCACCAGTTTGATTACCACCATCAAATGCCGATTCGATGGGTAGGAGATCGAGACAAATGGACGGCTACCATTGAGGACCATCTTGAACTACACGGAACCGTGATTGCGGTTGATGACCCTTCATTCTCCATTAGGTTACCCACGGCATTATCACCATTTCAAATTACCCACATCAGCCAGTGGAAGTTGGTCCATGTCCACACCTATACTGAGCTCTACCAGGCGGTCCGAGATGCTAGCGTTGGTGATGCTCCGATAATTATCCATGGACTAATATCATTTGCTGCCACCTTGCCTTTGGAACAATTTACCACCATCTTGGCCCTACTCTCCAGTAGTGATCATGGCTACATTTGTGACCAGTGGCCCCAAGGGGTGTTGGCTACCCATTTGGCATTGTGGATTATAGATAACTAACTACTTCTTTTCTTCTTCTTCATCGTCAACTTCTTCAATGCCGCCAACGGCACCAGCACCAGCACCATCAGCGCCACCGGCCATACCCAAAGTAGCCGCCAAATTCGACAAATCAGCGCCGCCAGCACCACCAGCGCCGGCCATCAATTTAGAAAAGTCAATGCCGCCGGGCCCACCAGCACCGCCGGCACCTCCCATCAACAGCGAGAAATCCACGTCGTTGCCCATGGTGTTCATAATATCTTCATCTTCCTTGACGTGTTCATCTTGTTCATCTTCATCGACCCACTTATCGAAATCAGTACGGATGGAAGGGTGCTTGAGCTTATCCTTGGTCAACCGGGGCCAGTATTCGGCCTTGGGTTCAGCCTTTCTCAAGAGGAACAACACGTGGGAGCCCACCTTGGTGTCCCACTTCGATTCCAGGGTAAGAATGGGTTCATAAAAGTCAATTGAGAACTTCCAGTGCACCCCCGATCCATCAGAGGCGTCGGCGCTAAACGCAAGCGAGTTTTCCGTCAAGTCGACCTTCAAGTTCTGGGGGTCCGACACCACCACCGTCAAGAACACGACGTTCAATTCGGGTTGGGTGGCATTCAGCCGTTGGGCCCACTTGATTACGGGGTGTAAGGTCTTGGTAGTCTCGGGGTCAATCGCCATTGAATATGATGTAGTTCTTGAACCCAGCAAATTGTTCGCTCAAGCAATTGTCCCCCCCAGCCATCACGTGACGTGGGTGGCGAGACCCCCGGCAGTGTCGGAACTTCAAATTACCCCTAGAGTTGAAATGTGCCCACCAACTCCTCGGAAACGTTTCGGGGCCATTTTGGTGGCTTTGGTAGCTTTTATCAGTATTTTCAATTTACTAGTTGGCGAATCTTCCGATGAAATTTGTTGTGCGGGCAGTTTGGAAGTTTCCGACAATTTATCCCCAAAAAGGTAATTTCGCGGGCTTTCCATTTGCGGTCACATGGATCTTTCACTTACAAATTGCATCATATGCCTCAACGAACTGTGGCTAGTTGTTCTCAGGGAAAAAAAATTATTTTACTAGACAATACCATGACCCAAACCACTCAGTTATCCTCGACCCTCGAACTGAACCGTGTTGCTGAATTAGATGAGCTTTTGACCACTCTTAAACCGAAAATCCTCGAGTATATTGCAAAGGCCGATCCTAACTGCGACCAGTACCAACTGGGATCGCTTGGTACCTACCATGAACCAGCAGTACTTAAAAAAAAGTTTTTTGGTCCCGATGCCGTTGGTTCCAAATTGGATAGCCATGCCCTGGGGGTTAGCCCCGAATTATTTCAAACTATTGATGATATTCTCGAATATAGTGTAAATACTTGGAATCCAGGGTTTTTGGACAAACTCTATGCCCTGAATAATCCCATTGGTGTGGTTGGTGATCTCATTTTGAGTATTCTCAATACCAATTCCCATGTTTATACCGTCTCTCCAGTATTATCGGTGATTGAGAATGAAATTGGCAAAAAGTATGCTCAAAAGTTTTTTAACGTCGATACCGCAGGGGGGCTCACTTTCCCTGGTGGTTCATGGTCCAATATTACTTCGATGCATATGGCTCGGGCATTAAAATATCCCGATACCAAGGTCAAGGGCAATGGTACTCACAATTTCGCCATTTTCTCGTCGAAACATTGTCATTACTCGGTAGAAAAGGCCGCCATCTTATTGGGGTTGGGTTCAGATAATGTATTCAAGGTGGGTATTAATGATGATGGTACCATGGATATTAATGATTTGAAATCCACCATTGCTCGGGCCAAAGAACAAGGCTATACTCCTTTATACATTAATGCCACTGCTGGTACCACAGTGTTTGGTTCCTACGATGATTTCACCTCGATTGCCCAAATTGCAAAGGACAATAATTGTCACTTTCATATCGATGGCTCGTGGGGTGGTAACGTCATCTTCAGTCCCACCCACAAGAAAAAGATGGAAGGGTGTGAATTGGCTGACTCCATCACCGTCAACCCCCACAAGATGTTGGGGGTAGCCAACACTTGTTCGTTCTTGTTGGTGCCCAAATTGGGTCAGTTCCAAACCCTGATGTCCCTCAAGGCGCCTTATTTGTTCCATGGCCGGGATAATGACGAAGACAATTACGATTTGGCCGATGGTACCATGGGATGTGGTCGTCGGGCCGACTCGCTTAAGTTCTTCCTCGCTTGGGTATTCTTTGGTACCAAGGGTTTGGCGGATAGAGTCGACCACGCTTACAATGCCGTCAAGTACTTTGTCGACCTTGTCAAGCAAGACGACCGGTTCCAATTGGTAATTGAGGACCCCCAATGCTTACAAGTATGTTTCTACTACCGTCCCTCCCCTGCTGCCAAAGACTTGACTCTGGTGACAAGATACATCTCTCGGGAATTACATCGCCAAGGTCAATACTTGGTGGACTTTTCACCAAACCCTACCAAACTCGACCTGCCTGAGTTTTTTAGAGTGGTGTTTAATTCTCCCATTCTTAACAAGGACCTGGTAGAAGGGTTGTATAACAGTATTGTCAAGGCGGGGGAAGCCTATCAAGAAATCTAGTCCCTAGATGATAACAGCTAGTGTTTAGTTATCTTTGTTGTTATCATCAGTTATCTCCATGGTATTTCGAAAAAATATACAACCTGATGATGTTACATTTTAATTTTTGTCTATTTTAACAATCGACCCGGGATACCCCACATAATTTTTGCAACGTGCCAATCACCAGCATCACCTCGAAACTATACCCGCCCCCGATGAAATGCATTTGCTAATGATGAGCCAATAGTTCCAGGGATATCTTCGACATTTTTATCCGCTCACATTACAATTCACCATTATAGACCACAATCACAAATCTAAACACCCCATATCATCTTCCAACGATCGGCAATCTACCAATTCTAGCAAACAAACAAAATGGGCACCCGGAAGCTTAATGCGACGCATGGCACTCATTATGTGCATTTGCACGAAAAAATCAGTATGAACGAAGCAAAAGGCTTGTCATTGTCCTCGTATCCCAAGGAGACCCCGAACCAAATGGTCCGGCCCGTCGAGATTACAAGGGGTGATAACAGCAAGTAATACCGTCAGGGGTGAGTTAGCGTTCCTGATGAAAGAATTAGCGTGAAACCTGCAGCAGCCCCTATGAGTATTATTGTTCAAAGTTAGCGACGCCCATCTCATCAAGCGCCGTACACGCCGTGGAGGTTACAAAGACGCCAACACCACCCAATACATTTGTATAGCGCCACTCACCACCCCTAAGCCAAGCCCTTACCCCTTCTAATACTACCTCGGTTGCCAGCGTCACCCCGGCGAAACCATTTCTGGTTACATTTGCAACATTCGCACGCGATGAAACCATAAGCTTTTGATGCAACATCGCTGTAAGGTGGGGAACAGCAGAAAACTGATGGATCATATAAATTGTTTGACACATCCCCAGAATACCCCAGATTATCTCAGCTTGTCTAAGAATGAGCGAAGAAAAGGTTTCCAGTGCCAACTATGATGTGGCATCCCACTCGAGTCTGGGGGGAATCAAGGAAGAGGCTACCTTCGATGTCAACGACCATCACCATCAAGTACATCACACCGAGGCGGAGATCGAGTCATCAGGCCATTGGTACGACAAGAAGCGGTTGGGGATTCGCTACTCCGACGCCATGGTCCAGGTGGTGATGTGTGCCTTTGTCATCTTCCTTACTCCTGGGATGTTCAATGCCCTTTCGGGGATTGGTGCTTCCATTTCCGACGTTGAAACTTCCGACAATGCTAACGTGGGGTTGTATTCTACTTTTGCTACCATCGGGTTCTTTGGTGGTACCATTTGTAACACTATCGGGGTTCGGGCTTCGTTGGTGTTTGGTGGGCTTGGTTATACCATCTACTCGGGGTCGTTGCTCAGTTTTAACCACAACGGCAACAAAGGGTTTGTCATCTTTGCGGGGGTGTTCTTGGGTATCTGTGCTGGGGTGTTATGGGCCGCTCAAGGGACCATTGTCATGTCGTATCCCACCGAAAAGACCAAGGGTCGAGCGTTGATGGTGTTTTGGGTCATTTTCAACTTCGGTGCGGTTATTGGTTCCATCATTCCATTGGCAAACAACTTGGAAAAGAAGGGTTCCACCGTCAATGATGGTACTTACATTGCTTTTATTGTGCTTATGACGTTTGGTTCCATCGTCGCCATGTTCATGTTGCCCACCTCCAAGGTGTGGAGAGCCGATGGTACTAGAGTCATCGCCCAAAAGCACCCCAACATTTGGGTGGAATTCAAGGGATTGTTCAAGTTGTTATACAAGGAACCCATCATTGTGCTCATGTTCCCCATGTTCTTCTCTTCCAACTGGTTCTACACCTACCAATTTAATGACTTCAATGCTGGTAGATTCGATGTCGCTACTCGGTCGCTTAACTCGTTGTTGTACTGGTTGGCTCAAATGATCGGGGCGGTCTTGTTTGGTTTCATTTTGGATATGCCCTGGTTCAAGCGGTCGATTAGAGCCAGAATTGCCTGGGTGGTGGTGTTTGTGTTGGGGATGGCCATCTGGGGTGGTGGGTACGCTTTCCAAGATTTCACTCGGGCTGATGTCTCTGTTCCTAAGGATGCCCCCGCCGGTGCCACCGCCCCGTTGAAGCCCATCCGGTTCGATGATGGCAACTACATCGGTCCTATGTTCTTGTACATGTTCTACGGGGGGTTTGATGCAATTTACCAAACTTACATCTTGTGGAGTTTGGGGGCATTGTCTAACAACCCCAAGAAGGTTGCCTTGTACGGGGGGTTCTTCAAGGGGTTGCAATCAGCTGGGGCTGCCATTGCTTGGAGATTGGATGCATTGAAGCACCCTTACATGACGTTGTTTGCTTCTTCGTGGGGGTTGTCGCTCGGGTCGATGTTCATCGCCGCCCCTCTTCTTTGGTTTAGAATCAAGGATACTACCACGTTTGAAGACGACGATATGCTTGATATTGTTGGCTCTCGTGAAGCTGAAGTCGACGACGAACAATTAGCTGGCAGCATTCACGATGTTGTTGTTGACAAGCAATGATCAACTCATGCCAAAGTCTAAGGTGCTGGTACATTGGGCTATTATTTAATGAACGTTAATTAAAATATACATCTAAAGTTTTAAGCTTTCATCTTCTATCACTTCTAATAACACTTTGTGAAGAGTTTTAGGTGAAGCTTGGAGAGCCAGGAGAGCTTGTGATACCTCCAGCTTAAGATCTCTGGTTTGGGAGTTGGGGTCAACAACTGCTGAAGAGGATTTCTTTGTTTCTTGAGTTGATTCGACTTGATCTGATTTGTCCACTGGACTTTGTGAAGCGGGCACAGCAGGTTCAACAGGCAGCTTTTGAGTTGGTACTGGAGTAACTGTCTCCATAATCTTTTGACAAGATTTAGTGTCGACCAGATTTTTCCTAGATGATACCGGCGATTTAGTTACTCTCTCCTTATCCTTGGACTTTTTGGATTTTTTGGATTTCAAGTGGGTCTTGTGACTTTTCTTAATCTTTCTCACATGTCCGCTGGATTTCAACTTTGGCAAATTGATGGCTACTACACCATTTTCGGTATAGGCTTGAATGTTAGAACTATCGACTTTAGCATCAAATGGAACTGTCAGAGTGGATGTAGTCAGGTAAAAATTGTCATAATCAGTCACCGTCAAAATTAATTTGTTTGTTGCTTCAGCAAATGTAACATCCAACTTTTTCCTCGAAAGGTTGGGTTCGTAAAAGTGAACCGTGTAACCATTATCATCTTCCTTTGTTATAACCTTTTCATTGCGTGGACATCTCAGTGGCAGATTGTATACTGGAACATATCTTGGGAAAGTTGGAGTATAAAGGTTAAATGGGTTGTAAGCTAAGCTAGTCATAATGAAGATTGTTAATTATTTAGTTGGCGACGTACTATACTTATAGTTGACCCTATCATTGCTCGAGAATATTCTAGATGTTGATTGCCTCTTTTGGAAAATTCGAGAACATTCGAGAACAATGCAGAAACAGTCTAAAAAATCTGGGGTTGAAAGTGAAGAGAATTACATAATGTCATGGAAATATAAGTAAATATAATCTATGAATACTTATAATGCTTTCCGTTAAACGTTTTTCAATCTTTGTCTCTAAATAGTACTATCTTCATCAAAAAGGGTTTAAAAATAGAAACCCAACGGTTCTTTTACAAATCACTCTTTATCCACATAGCCTCGATCCTTTACGACCCTATCTCTTCCCCTTTTCTGTTCACTTGTCTTCTTGCCCTCTTCAGTGCCCTCTTCAGTACTCTTATCGCGCATCATCTCATCTCATCAACATGTCCTTCACCACTGGCAAGAGCAAAACCAGAGCTCAAGAGTCGGTAAACAAACTTCTTGCATCACTCATACCCATTGGAAATGTCAACACAACAACCCTGAAGTCTAAATCAGCTACGGAACAACTTGCAGCCCTGTTCAACACCCAACCCATCACCATCACCAAGAGCCAACGACAGAAGAAAAATGCCCAGATCAAAAAGAAAAAGGATGAACAGAAAAAGTTTGCCAAGTTGGTGAAATATAACATCATTAAATCCCACAGAAACCATGCCACTGAAGCCGAACGAAAGTATCTTGATAAATTAGTAAAGCGGAATGTCAATCAAATCAAACGATTGGATGATTACGAAGATGCCGTTGTTGAAGATGAAATTAAAGAGCTTGAACGAGAGTTGGCTCCTGAAATTGAAGCTAAGCAAAAGAAGAGACTTCGGGGTAGACTCTTGCACCTGCTGCACGTTAAAAAACAAATTCTCGGATTGGATGTCAATTTCGATTCCAAGGTCAAGAGAGGTCTTATTTCCGTACCCGGTTTAACTCCTGGGTTGGCACCAGTCGATTATGAATCTTCCGATGAAGAATAAATTATTAGTTTATGTACTATTTACTAAATTTCAAACAATACTTGGCGCAAATCAGCAGCGGCTTTTCTAATATTTCGTTTCTTATCGTCAAGAGCCACTACCATGTCATCAAGGATGGCCTCTTTGAATGCAGTTACCTTGGTAGCTTCTGCTTTCTTGAAAATGACCAGTAATGTTTCAATCAGTGATAATCTAATGGCAGGGGAAGCACTGGAAATCCCCAATTGAGTGAGCCGGGGGATAATTGAACTAAAATGGGGGTAAACCACTTCAATATTGTCCAAGAGAATATTCAAAATGGAAATTCCAGACGATTGCAATGTAGGTTCATCCATGCCAATACTAGTGATGACTGCTGGCGTTAACTCGGACAGATGTGGTTTTACCAAATCTGGGGCCACCCGATTCATCACTGCAGCAAGTTTAGCCAACAGTTGATTATCTAGATGTTGCAAAAGCTTGGGGAGGGCAATTTCAAACATCCGCTGTTTCGCCAATGGTCTAACATTTAACAGATTAACTTTGGAAATGATATCTTTCTGTTTGATCAGAGGAATCAGTCGAGTGAAGATTGGCAAGTCTTCAAAAAGTACCGCCAATGCTGTTGGAGAACATTCGGCACTACCAAGGAAATCATCAAATATCTCCACAGCATTAGCATCAAGACGAAGGAGTTTACCTTTTAAACTCCAAGTGTATTCCGTTAATTGTTTAATTGAAGGATTAACATCAACCCCAAATTTATTCGTCGCTAATGCGAGTAATTGACAGAAAACAAAATTGGTATATCCATCTTCACATGTGGAGATGACTTTAAGCACTTTGGATAAATCAATTTCATATTGAATCAGCTTATCAATATTGGCAAGGACTTTTAAAAAGACCAGCATTTGTGGACCAGCTTGGTCAAAGTAGTCATCAAACCAAGGGGAATAAGTTTGCAAAATTGCTTGATGTTTTGATTGATCGGTGAATTTAACCATAAGACCTACCAATTCTCCTGCCTTCTCCGCCAAGACTGGTTCGGTAGCAACTGAAATCAAAGTGGGGGAAAAATTACTATGCCAGGACCATTGGACTAAAAATGGTGATGATTGCTGGATAGAAATGAATGATTCAATCATACATTCAATGAGTAATTGTACCAAACGAGAATTGTCAGAAACTCGCTTAAGAAGCGAGGAAAATCTTACTGACAATACTTCAAGGATTTGGTAACAAACACATAACTTTCTAATCATATCAAGCACAGTAATTTGCTCCTTTTCCGTATCAGCATCTTCGAGTCTAGTGAGTAATACCGGGAGGGTATACTCAATAACTAACGAGGGCTTCACCTTACTAACTTCAGTCATACTCGAAATGAGCAGCGGGGAAAGATTGGCATTGACAGTATCAAAAATGAGCTTGGTTTCGGTGGTGTTGATAAATTGAGGAAGTTGGACCATTCGTAATAATTGTTGAATAACCTTTTCTCTCAACAGAGGTACTGTAGAAGAAAGTAATTGTTGAAGATAAACCAACATATATGGTTTCAATTGAGCTAAAACGTCAGCCGGAGTAAACATGAGTACAAATCCCAAAAGGTCAACTAATATTGTCAGACGAGCGGTATCAAGAATCTCTTGGTCCTCTCCCGCAATTCCAAAGTATTTGCCCCAACACTTCATCAAGAATTCAACCAATTTTTCGCCAGTATCAGATTGGGTCAATTGTAATTGAACCAAAATCACCATGGCAGCCTTGGACTTTTCCGTCACCTTTTCCATGATGGGGGTCAAATCGGTGATGACTGTTTCCAAAAACTTTTGCTGCAGTTCATCTTCTAATTTACCAAAAGTTTCTCCGATGATGTCCAAGGCATAAAACAACAGCTTATTGACGTCATCATGAGCCACCAGCTCCTCGTAGCCAGGAAGAACCACTTGCCATTCTGTCGATTTGAATACCCCTTCCAAACTATCATGACGATGTAATAATTCAAATTTTAAAGAATTCCATAATTGGAGCCATGAATCGTTAATTGCTTCAGGAGAGTACAGCTTGACACATGCCAAAATCGTCAGAAACACGTCATTACGAATAACGGGGTTGGTACTTGTCAATTTTTCCAGGAGCAGCAGAAATGCTTCCCCCGAAAATAATGATTGCGATGCCAATGTCGACGTCAATTGTTGCTTTAATTGAGCAGCAGTAATCTTATAAGGGTCATTAGGTGGAGGGGTAAATGAAATAGGAAAGTAACAAAAACAAACGTCAAACAAGTCATTAACAAGCACTCGATCAATATCACTCACCATATCAAACACAAACGATTGATTAATTTGTTGATTAAGAGAAAATGAAAGAAGCAAATTTCTCGGATCTTTTTCACCTTCAGCAATTGCTAAAAACAGTTGGGTAAATTGTACCGCCAGTTGATGCAGCGATGTATAGAACGTCTTACAATTGTTCATAAGCGACAGTAAAAGTCGGAAAGGTTGATGTCTGACACTAGCCAAATGTTGACGAGGATTATACTTGTTTTTAATGGCATCCAAAATCTTTGGGGAAGCCAATGAAGGAAGAAATCGGGGAAATTGCGTCAATGTCACTAACCCCGAAATGGCATTGCCAACGCTATCCTTATCATCAAATTTTGTCAAAAGAAAGTCAACGAGGATGGAAATATCCAGTTTAAGCACCAATCCAGATCCCTCATCCAATTTTTGGATCTGTCCAAGAACATCAGTTAAAAGATCTAACCCTTTGGCCCGAGTTTTGCCATGATCGCTTGTAATAATCGGACCTAATTCTTGGATTAATTCAAGTAACGTGAGTTTTTTGTTAACCATATCCTCAGCCAACTCACGAGCAAACTTGGTACCGTCATCTACTGCCAAATATTGGTTAATGGCAAGTAACATAGCGATCAGTTTCGATGACAATCAGTTTCGATGACAATCAGATCAGGGTGCGAATATCATCATTATGGCGGTGGTGTCGTGAAGAACAACACTGATTAGTAATAACTAGATTTAATAAACCTTATGAAAAATTGACCCAAGATTAATCTAAATGGGGTGTCTGATCATTCCAAAGTATCAACTTCGGCGCTACCAACCCCGCCCTACTTCTAATTTATCATAATGCTTATCCATGCCAGAGTCAAATTTTAATACATATATGTGGGGCAGGTGAAAAATTCCACCGCTACCGGCCTCCAAATCACTAGTACTGATGGTAACTAACCATTTTTGATTTTCCAAGATAAGCCCGGTCCAGCCCCTTAATATCATTGGTACATGATTGACGTCGCAACCAACGTTGCTCTTCGATAATTGCGATAAGACTTTGTCACTGGGGCCAGGGGTAAATCATTATTAAAATACAAATATTCACCCCAGGCTAATTGTAGGCCATCGCTTCATCGATGGGAGTCAACCTCTCAATTATTAGAAAATCTTTCCTAATGGTTCCAACTTATTCTTTTTTGTCATCCCGAGTCAAATTACCATATAAAATGAGACAGCAATCACCATTAATCATCTGAGAACACACTTCAATTGATACCGATGGCCCACACCAAGACTGCTATTTTGTCGGTATACGACAAGACGGGTTTATTGGACCTTGCCAAGGGTTTAACTAATGCCAATGTCCGTATTCTTGCCCTGGGAGGTACCGCCAAGATGATCAGAGAAGCTGGCTTCCCAGTTGAAGATGTATCTACCATCACTAAGGCCCCCGAAATGTTGGGAGGAAGAGTCAAGACTTTACACCCTGCTGTTCATGGGGGGATTCTTGCTCGGAACTTGGATTCGGACGAACAGGATCTTGCTGACCAAGGCATTGAAAAGGTTGACATTGTCGTGTGCAATTTGTACCCATTCAAGGAAACCATTCTGAAGGCTGGGGTCACTGTGGATGAAGCGGTAGAAGAGATTGATATCGGTGGGGTCACCTTGTTGAGAGCCGCCGCCAAGAACCATAAGCGGGTGGTGATCTTATCTGATCCCAAGGATTACGCTGGTTTCTTGGAACAATTGACCAAGGGTGACGAAATTGATGCCGATACCAGAAATAGATATGCATTAAAGGCGTTCGAACATACCGCCGACTATGATGTTGCCATTTCTGACTACTTCCGCAAGCAATACTCGGAAGGGGTGTCGCAATTACCTCTTCGGTACGGGGCCAACCCTCACCAAAAGCCTGCCCAAGCATTTGTGTCGCAAAACCAATTGCCTTTCAAGGTATTGTGTGGTTCTCCTGGTTACATTAACCTTTTGGATGCCCTTAACTCGTGGCCATTGGTTAAAGAATTGAGTGCTTCCCTCAACTTGCCCGCCGCCGCTTCATTTAAGCACGTTTCCCCCGCCGGGGCCGCTGTGGGTGTTCCCTTGTCGGATGTTGAAAAGAAGATTTACATGGTTGAAGATATTGAAAACTTATCTCCCTTGGCC
The DNA here is from genome assembly GCA_030580155.1 of Diutina siamensis. Lineage (NCBI taxonomy): Eukaryota > Fungi > Ascomycota > Pichiomycetes > Serinales > Debaryomycetaceae > Diutina > Diutina siamensis. The sequence continues at coordinate 94,468 of JAKTSK010000025.1, forward strand.
AATGCCTATGCTCGGGCCCGGGGCGCCGACCGGATGTCGTCTTTTGGTGACTTCATCGCTCTTTCCAACATTGTCGATGTCCCCACCGCGCAAATCATCTCCAAGGAAGTTTCTGATGGGGTGATTGCTCCTGGCTACCAACCCGAAGCTCTTGAAATTCTCAAGAAGAAAAAGGGCGGCAAATATTGCATCTTGCAAATTGACCCCAACTTTGTCCCCGAACAACAAGAATCTCGTCAAGTGTTTGGGGTTACTTTACAACAAAAGCGCAATGATGCCGTGATTAAGGAACTGATGTTCAAGGAAATTGTTTCCAAGAACAAGAAATTGCCAAAGGAAGGGGTGATTGACTTGATTGTCGCTACCATTGCTCTCAAGTACACTCAATCCAACTCGGTTTGCTATGCTAGAAATGGGATGGTGATTGGTCTTGGTGCTGGTCAACAATCAAGAATTCACTGTACTAGATTGGCTGGTGACAAGGCTGATGCCTGGTGGTTGAGACAACACCCTCGGGTGCTTGGATTCAAGTGGGCAAAGGGAGTTAAGCGTCCTGAAAAGTCCAACGCGATTGATTTGTATGTTACTAACCAAATCCCCACCACTGAACCGGAAAAGTCGGAATACGAATCGAAGTTTGCTGAACTTCCGGTTCCGTTAACCGCTGAAGAGAGAAAGGATTGGTTATCCAAGTTGGATAACGTGGCGTTGTCGTCTGACGCATTTTTCCCCTTCCCCGATAATGTCTACAGAGCTGCTCGCCTGGGGGTGGCTTACATTGCCGCTCCTTCAGGGTCGGTAATGGATAAGGCGGTATTTGCTGCCGCTGATGCCCATGATATTGTCTATGTGGAAAATCCCATTAGATTATTCCACCATTAGTTAATGTTTATGAAATGAGAGAGTACGAAATTTTATACTAGTAGTGATGATGCCATTATCGTTTATTATTTCTCCAAGCCTAATTCTCTGGTTCAAACCTAACCTCAGTACCATCACCATAATCCTTAACGTTTTCATCAGTTTCGGGCAATTCTTGCTTGAATTGAGACAAATCCCACGTTTCACCATCATCTTCTTCTTGATAATACTTGTCGGAAAACTTTTCCAAAATTACCTCTCGTCCCGTCTTTGGTTTTTTATTCTTGGCTTCTTCCTTCTTTAATGATGCCGATTTCTTTTCCTTAACTTCAGCCTTCCACTTGTTGAACGATTCAATGGTAATGGGAGTAAATTTCAGCTTATCAAGCTTACCTCGTTCCATTTCAATAAATTCTTCAAGGGTAATCTTGGGCGACAGTTCTTCAGCAAGTCTTTCCATTCTCCGTTGTTCCTTGGTTTTAAGTACAAACCCTTCTGGCAACGAGTGACGGTACTTACAATCATTCCCACCATTAGGACATACCCAGAACCACCCATACTTTTGGTTTTCCACCGCTTCGATGAAATATTTACAAACCTTGTCGGTGGTGGTTTTAGGATTGCCATGTTTCGACAGAATCACCTTCCGCAACTTGTCTTCATCCCAATCTTCCATATTGTCCTTTTCCTTTTCTTCTCTGGCTTGTTCTCTCAGATCAACATACAAGTCCTTCTTGGCATCCTTTCTCCCCACATTGGGGTCATGGGAAAACTTACACTTGTTACCCTTGGTACAAACGCCAGCCTTGAAAAATTCACAAAGAACCAGCTTTGGATCGGTACCAAATGGCACTCGTTGCTGCTGGATACCAAACAATGCCGCCGCTTCCTTCTTGGCTTGTTCAGCGGCCTTTTTCTCTTCAGCCTTCCGCTTATTTTCTGCTTCCTTCTTCTTGAGAGCCCCTCCATCAACCAGCGAATTAACTTGACGGATATGTTCCTGAACTTTTTTCGATTTGTTCTTATTTTTCAAACCAAAAGTTTTGTCGGCGGCCTTTTGAACCAGGGCCTTTGCCTTGTTCTTAGCACTAGGTTGCGGCTGCTTCTTTTTGGGTGGCATTCTCTTATGGTCAAGTCGGAGATGGATGGTATAGATCTTTTCACCGCCGCACTTACACGTGATCTATCCTCACGTGCGTGGCCACAAGACTTTATTCCAATTAAAGTAAGCATATTGGTTAAGAAAACATCATCGATTTCCCATCTCTTTTTCGTTCAGCAATTTCGAGTCCAAGCCTCATTGGTAGAAAGCACCTAAAGTATGTTTTTCTCAACAATTAGAAACACATGGCCCCGGCAGGGGTGAAATAATTGGAAACCTTAGCTTGTTTTCCGTCACTAGCGCTTGTGTCATAACCGGTATGCCTTGAAAATAACGTCAATGGTGAAAATTAACGGACCGAGCATCCCCAGGGTCTGGGCCATTGGTTGTGGAGTAGTGATAACTAAATACTCACCAACCAAAATACCTCAAAAAACTTGACCAATTTTATCGCTTGTCCTAGTAATGATTTCAATTACCATTCGGTCAATTACCATTCGGTCAATTGCCATTGATTACCGAGGCTAGAACCGAGGAACAAAATGAGGTGCACGTGCACCAAACAAATATAAACCTCGATTACCTCGACAAAAGTGAAGTTTATTTCAACCGCCAAATCTTGCTTCAAAGTGGATCACCACAAAACATTGCTCATCCTCATCCTCCTCACCTTGACCGCGTGATTACCCCAGACTTTGTCGTTGCTGCAATAACCCGTGGGAACGCGCAATTATTGAACCCCAACCAATTAAGCCTTCGAAGCAGTGATCTCATCGAATCATGGAGAAACGACCAGTTCCGTTACCGGTATTATTTACCCTTTCCAAAGTGCTCAAGAAGACGGTGTTTTCCCGTAATTTCTATGACCAGGTCACTAAACAATGCCTAACAACTACTGCTGCTGTGGATACCAACTTGTACTTTTTATGTTACCTGACCAAACTTGTGGCAGCAATTCTTTGTAATCGTCATGCTATCTGTGACTGGTTAACCCGTAACCTTGGCATCAAGTTCTCCCCTGAAGTACTGGAGAAGAAACTGAACTTGGCCGTTCATTTACAAGCGATCCTGAGTTATATCGCCGATGTACGGATCTTTAATCGGTTGACCGATCTGATCAAGTATATGCCATGGGCTATCGATGAGTTTTATGCTTTGATTAATCCTCTGGCCACGGCACCATTGGTAACGAGATTTATCAACTTTTTACAGGCGGTCAATTGTATCGTGCTTGAATTATTTGAAAATGCGGGTTGGCTCACCGACCATAATTGGGTGGGCACTGACGATAACCCTGGCTGGCTGATGTGGACTTATGTGTGGTGTCTGAGAGTTTGGGCAGCCTATGTGGTTATTGAAATCGTCGAATTATTTAGAAGAGTACCATCACTGAAGTGGGACAAGAACTGGAAGATTGCCGTGTTTAAGAATGCCATCCAAATCCCATTGGTGGTGCACTGGTCATTATATGAAGGGTGCTTGTCTCCATTTTGGGTAGGGGTGTGTGGTACTGGGGCCTCATGGTGGGGATTCAAGGACCTTTGGTCCAACGTTATCAAGTCATTATAATCTGAGATAGAGAAATAAAATATCTTGTAATTACAACCGGTGGTAGTGGCTAGGTCATCCCCTAGACAACGTCTTCTTAACCGCCAACTATTGTTCTGGGGTCGTCAATGGATTCTACCACAAAATTGGTGACAATGGTAAGGCCAAGGGGGTTATCTTTTTAGTTGTGTTATCGTTGGTCCGCAAGATTGGATTTGATAGTGGCAATTTAAATCCGGGGTGGGGGAGGGTGGTGGAGAGGGGTTGTTCTCGTCTAAGAATCGGGTGATGCATTGACTGAATTAACGCAGGGGGTTACATATTCACCACTATATAATCCCTCCCATCCCCCAACTCCTCTTTTCTTTCCATATCTATCTCATAGACATACTCCCCAATGTCTAACAATGAAGTAAGTAGTCTTCACCAGTTGCAGGGCCAACCTAAACTACCGGGCATTGATCTGCAAGAGATCCTCATCTACATACTAAGGTTCAGCCCCTTCCCGAATGGTACTTTAAGTCACAGAGCCAGTTTGGCTATAACCAGAGTGCACCTACCCTAGGCACTCCCCCCGCAGCTGCCGTTCGCCAAGGGTCTTCTGGGAGTACCACCTCTCGCTTTGGTGGTGGCCAGGACTCCTCGGAGCTAGTATCGGGCCACCCATTAGCGCAATACTACGGCAGCGGGTTTCCTGTGAAGAACTCCGCCCCGATGCTTCGATCGGAAACCGCACCTAGAAACGATTTAATTGTCGCAAAGCTTGAATTGGAAAATACTGTATTGAGACAACGCATTTCTGCTCTTGAACTGCAGTTGTCCGAAGTGAGAATTGAAATTGCCCCGGTACAGCAAATTGCTGGGGGCCCTCCCCCGGCGAGGGAGGGCCACTACCAGCAATTGTACGAACAATTGATGGCGGCGGTGACGGTGGTGTCGCCGAATCAGCTCCCTCGGTCTCGCCACACCGAGAATGGCACTGTATCCGCTGAACAACTCGCCCACAAAATCAAATGTAAGCTCGATATGTTGACTCAAGATAATGCCGAATTATTAAAAATGTGTGCCACACTGAACAAATCGACATTGGCGGTGGAAGTGGCACTCTTGCGTAATCAATTGAGGTCTCCTACTAATGACGACACCATTGGGTGTGCCCCTCGCAAAGATCTTGACCCGAGCCCATCGCCGGCATCGCCAGGGCCCTAAATCACCTCCTGCGGAATTTATGCCACTAGTTGTCAAACTGTAACAAAAATAGCTAGAATATAGATACGTGGTCGATATACAGATTACACGTGGCGTTGTGGCGATGATAACCGGGAATTCTTACACAAATATCAGTTTGGGTTATCTTTAAACAATGCCGTTCCTGCCGATATCACAGGCGGCCCATCTCCCCTGGTTTCCGCGTTCGACCCCTATGCCCTTCTCCCCCCAAGTAGCATCATTATTCCGCGCTTGTCCTAGTTAGTGGCAGTCTAATGCAGGCGGCTCCTAAAAGCAACTTACAGCAAGGCATTTATACCTGAACAAAATCACTGACCAGGTGAAAAAAAATTTTAAACGTCGATCCCATGACATTCACAAAGGAACAGGTACTCCCATCAACTGATAAACGACTGCCATTCTATGTAAACATCCCTCCCTATGATTCCAAACCGATCGATAGCTTGGTGGAATATTTCAAGTATTGGAAGTATTTCATAAAGCTGTTGCTCTATTATTTCAAGGAGATCCTGTTGGTTAAAGAGTACGAAGCCAATTTGAGTCAACAATTGCTTAATACGGTGCAATTTCCCGGATTTAAGGACCTTCCTGCCAAAGTCAAACATGAAATCAATGCTCAGGTGATCTCCAAGGCGCTGCCGGCGACGCTGGCGGCGCTGACCCCTACTCAAGAGAGAAATGAAGAGGTGATGCCGGTGGGGTCGAATAATCGTCCTAATTTAAATCGAGAAAAGAGTGCCCTGACGGTGCTGTTACTTTCCCGACCCGATAAGGAAATTCTGCTGTTGGCCATGTCATTAAAGAACTCCACTAAATCGGGAGTGGCCGGGGTTACTCAGTTGGGACATAAAAAGACCAAATCCACCGTTAGTCTTAATCCAGCTGGCGGCTCACAAACAGCATTGAATACCACCGCCGCCGCCACTGTATATGGCGGAAATGATTTAAATATTCCGAAACTGTTTTTCCCTGGTGACTCGATGTTTTGTAACATGTCACCGATGCTATTACAACACCATGCATCGGTGTGCACGATCAATGCCAAGTTGACTCGGGATTTAAAGGGAAGATTAATCCCTCGGCTCGAAGTGTTACAACGTAATCTTTCAGGAAAGATTAAGGAAATCAAACAAACCCTTCGAAATGATGCGTTTGCCAATACTGATTATGTCGAAGAAATCTCAATCACGGGCCAAGTATTGGCGGAATTTATGCTGCTGGTTGAACGGTATAGTGCCCCTAAACCAGTTGTGAAAAATTCAAAATATTTACTGCTGTATGATGCCCTGGCTGATCATACCGAATATAATGCTGAAGAAGATGCGGCGTTGGATGACCCCTTTTTGGTGAAAATGAGGTTAGATTACCAATTAAAGAAGCAATTGACAATGGAAAATTATAAATTCGCCCTGTATGTCAATTTGCAACTGATTTCGAGAGATTTACACAGTTATATCCTCAAAGACTTGATACTTGTGGTGGAAAAATTTGGTAAACTCGAGTTTTCTCCCGAGATTTATAATTTCTTCATTAACAATCTTAAACAACAAACGGTGCATGATTGGAGATACTTTGTTTCACACAATTCATGTTTTGTTAATGTTTATGATGATACCCCCGAAAATCCCAAGAAGGAAACCCGGATGTTTAAAAGTTTACAAGTTCCCTACGGTAATAGCATCCATTCCAAGTGTTTACGTACTGGTGCCATGTACAAGAAACTGAAAATGTTGAAAAATTATACAAAGTTTTATTATGTTCTTTCTGCCAATTATTTACATGAATACCGGGAAGAAGATTGGAAATTAAACAAGACCAAGAACCAAAAGAAGAAAAATGAGTTTGGTATCACCCATAAGGATGTGCCGGTAAAGCTGTACAACCTTAATGAATACCAAATCACCGTCAAGGATGAGGAAGGATGTAAATTCACCCTTTCCAAGAGAGGATCAAAATCGATGCAGGGTAAGGCCACATTTAGATGTATGACCCAACCCGATTACAAGGCATGGTTTCATGAATTATCGGAATTATTGGCATTTGAAGGCGACCATTTGGCTCGATTCACCTTCATTGAACATATCATTGCTCGACGGGAATCTGAAAAATTGATGAGATTGGAACTTAAACGTCAACTGACAATGCCATTAAAGGACCAATTGGGGACTCCTCAGGCATTTGGCGACATGTTTGACCCTCACATTGCCACTCCCAACGTTCAACTGCCGGAAGAAATTAATCCATTTGAGTTCACCTCGACTCCTTCCAACCCTGATCTGAAAGAAATTAAAGATGATGGCAATATTTCTCAAATCCCCACCACAAACCCCACCCATGAGCAATTCATGAAGATGCAAAAACAAGCCATCAACCAACAATTTGGTGAACCGACGCAAAATTTTAGCCTGTCCACCGCCAGGGCGTCGATAAACCAATTACAAACGCCAAAGGGATCCAACGAGCTGTTAAAGCTGATGGTACTGTTGCATACCCCTAACGTTGGAAAGATCTTGGCATCCACCGATACCCAAAACCATGCTACGTTTAGTTTGGGAGATTCTGATGAGGGCGATTCCCCTAAATCGCTTCTGAGGAAGGTGACGGTTCCTACTTTGAGCGTTTCTCATGTTGAATAGTCCGTCTTATAGAAATGATATAGAAATGATATAGAATAATACACTTGCATAGAGATAAAAGTCTAATGGTGTAAATAAGAGTAAAATGAAAAAGACGGTGCAATTGTCATGACATGGACACAATTGTATGGAGATATTATTGGATTCAATTACATAGAATTGACAAAGCAAGAAAAGTCGTCATGGCACAGTATCAATGCATAGAGTCGATAAGTGATACAATTGACTAAAAAAGACAAACGATACAACTTCCTGGGATAATATATATCTAATTGATACAAATAATAGTTTGATAAATGATTCAGTTGACACCAATCGCAATTTGATATATGAATCAATTAACTCATAATAACTTGACGTAGAGTAGACATCAATTGACATACCTTAACTGAAATCAACGCCCAGTAATGTCAACAATACACTGCAGCCCCAATTGACACGTCATGGTTGCTACAAATTCAACGTCATTTTCGTCTTCTCGTCAATTGCTCTATTGGCAAATTTATCACTGCAATTGCTATTTGCAGTCTCTAGCTGCCTTAGTTTGACAGGTACGGTACCCACTCCGCGATTGATTTGAATAATAATTTAAAGGTGAATAAACACCAATATTTCTCCCCAATCTCTATTCTAATAAATTCCCGTCTACTTCAAAATAAACCTTTTTTTTTGCCAACTTCACCTCTAAAGTCCCGTCTTCATTTCTTCAGCCCCATCGTCATCCCCAATCCAAGTGCGCACTTACATTTCCCACATACACCTCCACCATGAGTCTTAGTGCCAAACTGAGTGGTGTCAAGAAGCACGACAGTGCCATTGCCCTGGATGTCGAGTCTGATAGCGATGTTCTCGAAATGACTACCCAACCTCTTCTTCGTCGGTCGTCGCTGTTGTTCTCACTTCTGGACAAGGAGTCGTTGCCCAAGCCTGATGATAAGGAATACCAACAATTCATTGCCGATAATCGTCACTTTTCTATGATTAGAAACTTACACATGGCTGATTTCATTACGTTACTTAACGGGTTTTCTGGTTTCTACTCAATTGTGTCGTGTTGCAGATATTGTTTGACGGGTGACTTGTCCTACATCCAACGGGCGGAATTCTTTATCCTCTTGGGGGTATTTGCTGACTTTTTCGATGGTCGGGTGGCTAGATTGCGGAACAAATCGTCGTTGATGGGTCAAGAATTGGACTCATTGGCTGATTTGGTTTCGTTTGGCGTGGCCCCCGCCACCATTGCCTTTTGTATCGGGTTTAGAACTACGGTGGATACCTTGTTGTTGACATTTTGGGTTTTATGTGGATTAACTAGATTGGCAAGATTTAATGTTTCCACCGATAAGATTCCCAAGGATAAACGGGGCAAGTCCCAATATTTCGAAGGGATGCCCATTCCTCTGAATTTGATTTGGGTCACGGTGTTTTCCATCTTGGTTTGGAAGAAATGGGTCCTCGCTGATTTACCTGGGGGTGAATGGTTCCAAGCCACCCCGTTTGTGTTTCATCCATTTGCTCTTGTGTTCTTTTTCCAAGGAAGTGCACAAATCTCCAAGCTGTTGCACGTTCCCAAGCCTTAGATTATTTAAAAAAGAATTGAATGAAAAACTCTCCCGTGGTGGAGTCCCAGTAGCTCCAATAGGTCTCCAGTTGATTACCATTAATGGGTTTATCAATCTCACTATCAGGAATTACCACACAAATATTATCATAGGGTTCGGCCAGCACCACTACGAATTGATGGTTTTCACCATATTTGTTTTTAATCGATTCCTGGGTCTTTTCCAATTCGGGGAATGACATGATTCGAAATTGAGGTTCAACGGTTGCCTTGGGGTAATTAACAGTGATGGCAAGTCCCAATTTTTCCGTGTCAGGATCTCGAACTTTGGTGGCCTTGAAGGCGGGTCTACCAATACCTTTCCAGCTCCGTTTAGTGACGGAATTGATTGAAAGTGCCAGCATAGGTCCTTGACCTCGATTAAGTTTATCATCGAGGAGTTTCCGTTGGGCTAAATTGATATGATGTTTCTTCCCTCCCAAGTGGCTAATATAACTCGCTTCATTGACATGGGTGGTGATACAGAGCTTACACTCTAGCATCCCATTACCCGTTCTTCGAAGATAAGGGTCATGTTCAAGGTCCACTGACGACGCCAAAAGGTCTCGGACCCGTTGTCTGGTTTGAACATTGGTTTCAGCAAAATCAGCTACTCCACCTCCCCCTTGTTTGGAGTTTACTCGATCAGAGTAGTCCATTATATTGGTGAATGCTGAGACTGCTGTAATGAGAGATGGCCACTGATAATCTATCTATATACAGGAGCGGTTTGTTGCAATTGATCTAACTATTCCATATCTTCAGGACGCATTACCTTGACATTGTTCTTGGTGATCCATTCATCGAAATCTTTTTTCGTCTTTGTTAATTCCTTTTCACTGGTATTGCGTTGAGATGCCATCAATTGAAGTTCAGAGTTTAACAATTGAAGAACTTCGTCGATGGTTTTTTCAACCAATACTCCTCCCACCATTTTAAAACACTTGCGGCCCTGTCTCTTCTCAGGTGGGATCTTAGTTAGCGATTGATCAACAATGGCATATTCTTGTATCCGCGATGTTAATTCAGACAACTCGCTTTGGAGTGAGCGAAGAGTATCCTGATATTTGGTATATTGAACCTGAAGCTGTTGGGGGTCTTTCTTCGCCGACATTTTCGGAGAAGCTTGGATAAGTTAAGGGGGGGGGTGGTTGATGGATGGTGGGAGGATCCCTCGCTTGGAAAGGTTATTTCAGTCACGTGAGACTAATCACATGCTTCCTGGTTATGCTAATGCTTACGAGTCTGCAGATCCATGTGCCATTGGTAATGATGTCATGACATAAATCCTAATTAAGTGACACATAACCATGATCGAGTCAGGAGGTAGTTACACTCACTAGTTGGGCTCATTGTTTGAATAACCCAAAATTGTTTCGGTGGGTTTACATCCTTACGGTAGGGTCTATAAGAGTAGGTTCATTTCCCCTGACCATATAGTTAATATCCTGCATAGTAACCATTTGTGATAAGTCTTGTTTGCGGAGCAAATCTATACACGCCATCAATGTTATATGACTACTGTCTCATTGACAGCCGAGGGAGATCAGTGCCCCTCGACAAATACAAGGGTAAGGTGGTAATGGTGGTGAATACCGCCTCCCTGTGTGGGTTTACGCCTCAGTTCAAGGAGCTTCAACAACTATATCACCAGCATAACTCCGAGGGATTTGAAATAATAGCCATCCCTCTGAATCAATTTGAAAATCAGGAGCCTCGACTGGCTTTGGAGAGTGAGAGGTTTGCCCAGGAAAAATATGGCGTCACTTTCCCCATCTATGCCAAAGTTAATGTCAATGGGGATGATGAGATTCCTCTTTATACCGAGTTGAAGAATCAAATATCTGGGGTGCTTGGGTTCAAGGGCATCCGATGGAACTTTGAAAAATTTGTAATAAATCGTCGCGGAAAGGTGGTGGCTCGTTATCCCCTGGGTGTGACACCAATGACGATAGAACCACTTATAGCACAATTGTTGGCAGAGCAATAGATGACCATAACATTAGTATACATATAATACACCCCCACCCCCCTCTTTACTCTTCTCGTTTACGCTTATGTCCTGCCAATTGTTCAGGGTGCATTTCCTTCAACACACAACTCAACAATGTCAGACATCTACGAGAGATTTCCCCAGCATTTCTCAGTTGGAAGAAAAAGTCAAATTGGAATAATGGCAGTTCCCTAATTGCCTGGCGGATTCTTTCGTACACATCGGGCAGATCGAGTCCATATCGATAAAGTTGTACCAAAAGGAATCGATCTTCTTCATCGGAGAATACCCGCTTATTAGTAGCAGCTGGAGGGTATTTGAGCACCAATTCTTGTAAAGGATACTTGTATTGGGCGATTTTTCGCCGTAACGACTCCTTTTGCAATTGAACCTTGACAATTTTATCTTCCCCTTGTTCAATTTGGTGTAAATATTTTTCCACGCCATCGATTTCCTTGTATCTACTCCAAAACGTCTTGGCATATTCTCTTACTTCTTCAATGGTCTTTTCGGGGAATTCATGGGCTATAAGTGCAATCAGATTGCGGCCATACTTGGCCGACGACAGCACGAAATGTTGAAAGTCTCGACGATTCCAAGTATGGAATCCCATTTTCAATAATTCTTCCTTTCGTTGACGTTCTTCTTCGGTCAACGGGCGAGCATTGATAATTTCCTCTTGTTCTAATCGTTGTTGCTGTTCTCGAGCCGCCTTGGTTTCAGGCTTGCCCGCTTTCAACGGCACCTTGTACCCAGTTTGTTTGCGAAAGTAATTCTTTTCCAATTCATACATTTCAAACAATTCGGGAGGGTAGAACTGGTGGTCGTAAATATTGAGTTGCTTGGGGGGGCGAGGTCCATTCTTATTCACGGTGGCCAGCGCCAGTTGCAGAGTGGTTTGCTTTTGAGTTGAACCTGGATTTAATACCCCCTTGTAGTACAGGTCAATAGAATAATTTTCTTTTCTTTCCCGTTTGGCGGGTTGAATCCATGTCAGCAGACCATCAATCTTCCCCAGTCCAACATCCTTCTTTTTAAAGTTTTCCCCGTTCCATTCATAAACTGAACCATCATTGGTGAAGTTTTGTAATGCTCCCAAATCCAATTTATCATAACGGTCATTCAATTGTTTCGTCTTTTCTGAGGACGATCTCAAGATTTCTTCAATATCCATTTCTTCAGCTTCTTCGTCGCCATTATTCGAATCAAAAATCTCCTTGGCACCAAACTGAACCAAATCCAATAATTCACCTCTCAGAGCCAGTTTATTCAGTTGCTGACCATCCAATCCCCCAATGGTGGTTCTCCCCAGTTGGATGACCAATTGGTCCAATTTTAATTTTTGAGTGGCCCGTTCCAATACTTTTTCTTCCACTGCCCCTTCCGTAACCAATCTAAACACCTTTACTTGTTTAGTTTGACCAATCCGATGAGCCCGATCCATCGCTTGTAAATCTGCTTGAGGGTTCCAATCGGAATCAAAAAGAATAACCACATCAGCGGTGGTCAAATTAATCCCCAACCCCCCAGCCCGGGTAGTCAATAAGAATACAAACTTATCCAGACCAGGAGCATTATACTCATCAATGGCATTAATCCGATCACTATGATCAGTTTGACCATCAATCCGACAATAATTATACTGGCGCAAATAACAGTAATCTTCCAAAATGTCCAACATCCGACTCATTTGAGAAAAGATCAAAACTCTCAGACCATTTTCTTGGAATTTCTTCAACAACTTGTCCAAAAATACCATTTTTTTCAGGTTAAACACCAAGTGTTCCCCATTGGTATAGGGGGGGCCTGGTTCGGCCCCTTCAAACAAGTAAGGGTGATTACAACATTTACGCAATTGCATGACAATATTGAGCAATCGAGTCTTCAGTTCCCGCTTACCATTGACTCCATTGACGGCATCCAAATCTTTTTCAAGAATCTTTTTATACCATTGTTGTTGCATTTTCAGCAAGCCAAAGTAAATATTCATCTCTTGCTTGGGCAACAACAGCTTTTCAACATCAGCCTTGATCCGTCTCAATAGGAATGGCTTTAAAACCTTGTGTAATTGTTGTACCACTTGATCATTACCTTCACTCAGATCTCTAAAATGGTCATCGAACGTTTCGGCATCGGAAAATACATCGGGCAAAATAAAGTTCAATAATGCCCATAATTCCTTCAAGTTATTTTGTAACGGAGTACCAGTGATTAACAATCGGTTTTGCGAATGAAACATTCTGATGATTTGCGATAAAAGTGATTCTTCGTTCTTGATCCGATGAGCTTCATCAATGACGATATATTGCCAATCGAACTTCTTTAAGGTCAGCTTTTCCTTAATGACAATTTCATACAGAGCAATAATTACATCAAAGTCGCATTCCATCACTTGGTTCTTGATCAAATCGGCCCGTTCATCCTTGTCCCCTTGTAACACCAATACCTTGAAATCAGGAATCCACTTATTGAATTCTCTCGCCCAATTATCCAACGTCAGCTTTGGGGTGATCACAATATGGGGGCCATTGATATGCTTGTAATATCTCAACCATCCCAAAAATGAGATGGTCTGTAACGTTTTTCCCAACCCCATTTCATCGGCCAAAATACCCAGCAAGTTGTTTTCGTGTAATGAAATCAACCAGTTGAGCCCTTGGATTTGGTACTCTCTCATCTTACCTTGATTAATGTAACCAGGAGATGATGAGAATTCCATAATCTCCAGCAAGTGGGATTCATCGGCCAACAATTCTTGATCTTCTTGCTTTTCAGTCTTTCTGCGCCGACCACTGCCTGCCACCGCATCTCGTTTCTTCTGTTGGTTTTCAACAATGTCATCGACAATTTCCCGAATTCGAGGATCTTTATCAGCTTTGGCATCAATAAATTGTTTGAAAAGTCCAGTAAGCCCCAAGAGGTATTGGAACCGCTTACGAGTGTTATCGACATTGAGTTCTTTTTTGTCGCTGGTGATGAAATACCGGTCCTTATTGGGGATAACCGGCGGTGGTCCTTCGAGTCCCGGAGTCTGATGAGGTTAGTTTTTTGATCGATGGAAAATGTGTCTAGTAAATGATCTAGACAGTGGATAACGTTGATATCGCCACAGACGTCAGTATACTTACCAGTTCCAACGAAACACTAGCGGTATTCATAGTGAGGGACTGCTCTTGGTTGGAATTGAAGTTTTGTTCTTTACAATTCCTGTATCCAATGTCAACGCGTATCACGGGCAACCAAAGTAGCAACAGACAAGCCAACTAAGGGGATTGGTTGAGTGACAAATTATGGATGATGGTGGTGATTAACAACGAGGAGGTCTGGTATGGTATTTCATCTTGGTTTTATTCTAGAGAATGCCCTTTAATGGGGGTCAAATAACGTTGATTTCCTAAATTGGAAAGCCATTTTTATTAATTTCGCAACTAAAAACGATTTAAAATATTCACTATTGGACATTAAGCCCATTGGGTGATGTTCAAATTGTAGTAAGGGTTAGTAATTGCAACCACTAGTGATGGCTCAATTCACCACTTCAATTGTGCGGATAGCGCGGGCATCGCTTGATAATTGTGGAAAAAGAGCAACTTGGGGGGAATTTATACACCTCGAGATAGTAGACGAAGTCAATAATTAGACGAAAATTAGACGAGGAAATGCTAGTATCACTAATATTAGCCATATAATAATTCCTATACCATAGCCATATAATACATCCTATACCATATTCATAAATCATTATCATTAATTAGAAGCCGCAGTGGCTTCAGGGACAACTCCACAGGGCAAAACCAGAGTATATATCTCTTCAGGTTTGGTTTCTTGCATTAATTTCTTCTTGGGAAGATCATTGGGATCGATGTCAAATCGATAAATCTTCACCGTACCATCATCGAGCCCTGCTGCCACCTGAGAATCCAGTAAACCCACACACAGCACACTGGCGTTATTACCAAACGTGTGCAAACACTTGCCATTTTGCAAGTCCCACACCTTGATCAATTTGTCGTGGGCGCCACTAACCACCCGAAACGTATCGGCCAGAATTGACCATACCCCTTCAACATGACCAAATTGGGTGCGAATGCACTTACCGGAACGAATATCCCAGAGTTTGACAGTATTGTCCAACGATGAAGTCAACAAGTGGGTGGGGTACTTGGGGGACCATTTAAAATCGGGATCTGAGTTGGGCACCGGCACACAGTCCACTTCTTCTTCATCCACCTCCAATTTCTCATGGTAGGTGAATGGAATAACACACTGGACTTGACCAACGTGGCACTCAAACGTACGGATACACTTATTATTGGCCAAGTCCCACATGCGAATAGTGGTGTCGTCACTAGCGGAAAATACCGTGTTGGACTGGGGGTGAATTTTCACACAATTGACCCAATCTGAGTGACCACGAAGAGTGTAGCACGTTCTCAGGTCCACGTGCCACACCTTGACGGTGTGATCTGCCAGTCCCGACACAATAATATTCTTGTGGAGATCAACGGCAGTGACATGGTCCTCGTGGCCTCGGTAGGTGGCAATGCACTCCCCCAGTTTATAGTTCCATACCTTGATGGTCTTATCCAATGATCCTGAAATTAAGATCTTCAGATCAAATGCCAACAGTCGCACTCCACGGGAATGTCCGGTGAGGGTACGAGTACATTCACCAGTATCAGTATTCCAAATCTTGATGGTGGAATCATAACTGCCAGTCATGAGGAGCTTATTGTGGAACTTAAGACAGGTGACTCCATCGGTATGGCCGGTGAATTTGCGCACCTTGTAGAAGCCATTACGCCAGTTACGTTCCAAGAGAAATCGTTCGGAATAAACCAGTTTCCACGGACGTTTCTTCATTCGCTTGCGGGGATGTTCTTCCACTTCTTGACTCGGTTTAGGGCAGTCGGCTACTTCGTCAATATTCTCAAGTTTGTTGGCTTCCACCGCCGCCTTTTCAATCTGGAGGGGAAGACCCCACCCACAATTAGGACACTTGCGATCGATGTGTTGCTTACACATGTAATGCCACACACAATCATTATCCGCGAGTTGTTTCCACTTTCGACTCACCAACGCCGCGTTGCACAACAGTTTAAAATCGAGATAACAAAGAATCTTGATGGCGATTTCATGGGGAAGCGTCAGAATAAAATCGATTCGAATGAGGGACTGGACCTCCTGACTGATAAAACTTAGTTGGGGGAAACAGCACTGACTCAATAACCCTTGTAGAATGAGTTTGCGATGCTGGGTGGGGGCTGCCAGAAAGATCAGCCACACATGGGAAATCGCCTCCTTATCCCTTACTGGGAGGTGTTCCATCTCCTTTTGGATAACCTTCATTCGATCCTCGTCGGCCCTTTTATTACAGGTGATCTCTGGATTGTGACGGTAGCAAAAATTGTGGAAGTTGTCCACCAGGGCCGGCGCCATGTTCTGATCGCTGATATGCTTGACCAAGAACGGCGTGACAATATGGGAATCGCTGCTGGTATTGGGTGTGGCCTGTTTCTTGATACCGTTGGTACTGGGGTTTTCACAAGCCTCACTTAGGTCCATGATGGTGGTGTTATATATATATGATGGGGGTCAGGTGGTGACGCGGAAAGCCACAGTGCTCGGACTGCATACACCTAAAGGTTTTTTCGGCTCCCATTTTTGTATGGCGCTCACAACGAACCCTGACCCCCAATTACATTCACACAATTGGTCATTAGTAAGGGGACACTAGGGGGAGGATCTTCACATGTGGACGCGGTGTAGGGGGCGGGGGTGGTAATTTCTTAATAATTTTTGATTAAATTGGTTCTCCGCAACTGTGGCTGGTTGCGGTTACCGGTTTTGCTGTCTTTTAGTCATGTTGACCTTTTGGCTATGAGCCACTGTTTCGAATGGCAGCATGGTTATCGTCAACCCGGGAGGGGGTGATTAGGTTGAGCCAATTTAGGCACTGGCACTGACTAAGGGGAATATATATGGACTAGGGCGAACCCGGACAGTACGGGGACGGGACTGACTAGATGCCGAGTGATGGCATGGACTGTGGCTAGGTAATGATGGCGGTGATTGTTTAACATTTCAATGGGTGAAATTTTGTTATTGGGTTATTTTTTGGTGCTTTTTGAGTTATAAATTCATTATGATGATTGAGTCGGGGGTTGAATCCGACAAGGACGGTAAGATAAAGGGAGAGGGAAGAGGGAAGTGATAGGGGGAAAGAGTTCGTGAAATGAGATCTAATATCCTAAAAAGTAGTTTGGGGGATATGACATGTAAGCTGACATGTGATTGGTACTAAAGATTGACGATTATAAAAATAACGGGGTGTTCTGAATGTATCACCTAAATTGAATATTTTTCCTATTTAAGCATAATTAAACTGGTCGAGGAGATAACATTGAAAAAAGTGAAATGTTACACATTTGAGATAACTGTGAATTCTTCTGCGGCGCTCGAAAGGTGAGAATAATGAGATAAATCAAAAGAAGGCAAAAAATGATCAAAGATTACCTCATCATCATCTTTGTACATTAAATTTTCATTGACGTCCTTTTAAATATCTTAAAAATTGACCACCTTAACTCAAACCTTAGTATAAATTCTCCCAAAGTATATCTTATACAAAGTTCAGTTAACTCATCTCCCCACCTAGCTCAATTTCGGTTTAATTGATTAAATTACCCGATTCAAACGAATCTCTTCCCAACCGTCTTCCCTCTTCTTCTCTTCCCTTCTCCCCATCCCTTCTACCTTCTTCTCCCTTGTTCGACCCTCATCGCGCAAAGGTTCTATGCACACCATTACAAATCCGCAACCACTGTATAAATGGATTCAACTGAACAAGAACTTAAACGAAGAAAAGTCATGGCGGAACAAGAACAAACTCAACCCAATCAATTCCAAGACTTGGGTCAACAAGTGGGTGCGCAAGTCGAAGATGAACCCGTCAAGGAAGTCGAACTGTACTGTGTCAACTGTGGAAAGAATGGTACCACCAAATTATTGCTTACTCGGATCCCTTACTTTAGAGAAGTGATCTTAATGTCATTTGAATGTCCTCATTGCCATTTCAAGAATTCAGAAATCCAACCAGCGGCTCAGGTGGCTGAAAAGGGTGCCCGTTATGTGCTTAAATGTGAAAATAAGGAAGATTTGTCGAGACAAATTGTAAAGTCGGAATCGGCCACGGTGAGATTCCAAGAATTGGATATTGAAATTCCTCCCAAGAGAGGTCAACTCATTAATGCTGAAGGGTTGTTGGCAGAAATGGTGGAGGATTTAAAGGCGGAACAACCTCATCGTAAGGAAACTCAACCTGAACTCGCCAAACAGATCGATGATGTCATTACCAACATTGAAGCCTACCGTAATGGGGAAAAGTTCCCCCTTACCGTGTCGGTTGACGACCCTGCTGGCAACTCTTGGATCGAGTATAAACCCGGTGAACCCGCTCACAAGTGGGCCATGTATGAATACGCTAGAACCGCAGAACAAAACGTTTACTTGGGACTCATTTCTGCTGATGATGTTGCTCAACAACAAAAGGAAGAGTTTGAACGCAAGAAGCAAGCCACCGCTGCCAACGTGTCGTCGACATTGGAAGATGCTCCCAGATCGACGGGATTTATTTCTGACCAAACCGATATTGACAATTTTGAAAATGAAGTCCAAACTTTCCGGGCCACCTGTTCATCATGTGGTCAACCTTGTTCCACGCATATGAAGCCAGTGACAATTCCTCATTTTAAGGATGTGATTTTAATGTCTACTGTGTGTGACCATTGTGGCTACAAACTGAATGAAGTCAAGACTGGGGGAGAAATCCCCGAAAAGGGCAAGAAAATCACCCTTAAGGTTACTGATCCTGAAGATTTGGCTCGGGATATTCTTAAATCGGAAACTTGTGGCATGACGGTGCCCGAACTTTCGCTCGATCTCACTCCGGGCACCCTCGGTGGTAGATTCACTACCATTGAAGGGTTATTGACTCAAGTTAGAGAAGAATTACACTCGAGAGTGTTCACTCAAACCTCAGACTCGATGACTGATGAACAAAAGTCCAACTGGACGACGTTCTTTGCCCGGTTGGATGATGCCATTAATGGTAAGATTGGGTTTACCATTCAAATGGAAGATCCTTTGGCAGCTCTGTACATTCAAAACGTTTATGCTCCCGACATTGACCCCAATATGACCATTGAAGAATTCGACCGTAGTGAGGAACAAAATGAAGATTTAGGGTTGAATGATATGAAGACCGATTAGGTGATTAATAATGATGCATTATGATAGATTAATAGTAAATATACTAATTGTATGGACAGAAAGAAGGGCGGTTTCGGGATTAAATGTCCGGCAGAGTACTCTGGCTGGCTTCGCTAGCAGCATGCCCGGTACCGGCCAACCCCACAATTATCAAAAAGTGGAAACACCCACCCCATTGACCAATTTAACCCGTCCCCCCATTAATCACCACCCCAATCATCTCCTTCTCCCTCTTCTTCCCCTCTCCTTCCCCACCTTACAAATCCCTACCCTCTCATTCGCTACCCATAAAATCGTTGACTCACTATAATCGCTCGCGCAGACCAGGGCACCGAATAAGCAAATCGAGTGAAAAATCATCCTCACAATCTTTCACCATGTCATCGATGTTAAAGGTTCGCCAATTCCTGAGCAGTGCCCAGAGATTGGCCAAGAAGCTCAACAAATACTCTGCTATTGTCACTGAAGATGCTGGCCAAGGTGGTTCCCATGCCATGCTCTATGCCACTGGTTTCACCGACGCTGATTTTGAAAAGGCCCAAGTTGGGGTTGGTTCGGTTTGGTGGTCGGGGAACCCATGTAACATGCATCTTATGGACTTGAATGATGCTTGTACTGCTTCGGTCAATGCTGCTGGCCTCAAGGGTATGCAATTTAACTCGATCGGGGTTTCTGATGGGATCACCAACGGGACCGAAGGGATGAGATACTCATTGCAATCGCGGGAAATCATTGCTGACTCGTTTGAAACCATGATGATGGCTCAATTGTATGATGCTAACGTGTCGATTCCTTCTTGTGACAAAAATATGCCTGGGGTGTTGATGGCCATGGCCAGACATAATCGTCCCTCAATCATGGTGTACGGGGGGACCATTTTGCCCGGTCATCCCACTTGTGGCAATCCCAGCATTCCACAAAACATTGATATCATTTCGGCGTTCCAATCTTACGGGCAAATGTTGCTGAAGGAAATCACCAAGACTGAAAGAGATGATATCGTCAAGCATGCTTGTCCTGGTCCCGGTGCCTGTGGTGGTATGTACACTGCCAACACCATGGCTTCGGCTGCTGAAGTGTTGGGGATGTCATTGCCCTACTCGTCGTCGGCCCCCGCC
The DNA here is from genome assembly GCA_030580155.1 of Diutina siamensis. NCBI lineage: Eukaryota > Fungi > Ascomycota > Pichiomycetes > Serinales > Debaryomycetaceae > Diutina > Diutina siamensis. The sequence goes on from JAKTSK010000025.1 coordinate 114,827, forward strand.
GTTTCCAAGGAAAAGGCTGCAGAATGTGCCGCTGTTGGGGGGTTCTTGAAGAACTTGTTGATCATGGACTTGAAGCCCACCGATATTATGACTCGTAAGGCATTTGAAAATGCCATTGCCTACATTATTGCTACTGGGGGGTCCACTAACGCCGTGTTGCACATGATTGCCATTGCCCTGTCGTGTAATATCAAGCTCACGGTGGATGACTTCCAAAAGATTTCCGACAACACCCCGTTGTTGGCTGATTTCAAGCCCTCGGGTAAGTACGCCATGGCTGATTTGCAAGCGTTTGGTGGTACCCCCGCTGTGATGAAGTACTTGTTGGCTGAAGGTATTCTCGATGGGTCTCAACTCACCGTTACTGGTAAGACCATCAAGGAAAACTTGGAAAAGTTGCCTGGGTTGCCCAAGGGCCAAGATATCATCTATCCCGTGTCCAATCCCATCAAGAAGGAAGGTCATATTCAAATCCTCAAGGGTAGTTTGGCTCCCGGGTCGGCCGTGGCTAAGATTACCGGTAAGGAAGGGACCTACTTTAAGGGTAATGCCCGGGTTTATGACGATGAAGAAGCTTTCATCAAGTCGTTGGAAGCTGGTGAGATTAAAAAGGGGGAAAAGACTGTTTGTGTGATTAGATACGAAGGTCCCAAGGGTGGTCCCGGGATGCCGGAAATGTTGAAGCCTTCTTCGGCGCTTATGGGGGCTGGTTTGGGTAAGGATGTTGCCTTGATCACCGATGGGAGATTTTCGGGTGGTTCCCACGGGTTTTTGATTGGTCACGTTGTTCCTGAAGCCGCTGAAGGGGGTCCTATTGCTCTTGTTGAAAATGGTGATGAAATTGTCATTGATGCTGAAAATAACATCATTGATCTTAACGTTGACCCTCTGGTATTGGCGAAGAGAAGGGAATCGTGGACCGCCCCTGCCCCTAGATACCCTCGGGGGACATTGGCCAAGTATGCCAAATTGGTTAGAGACGCTTCTGAAGGGTGTGTCACCGATAAGTTTGATTAGATCGACTCAGTATATAGCATTACCAGTTGAATTGGTATAAATGACTAACGATAAGAATTGTAGTTAGGGGGAGGTGAAGGGAATAGATGTGGATGATCAGAATTACAGAATGATCATGATCTAGCTTGAATAGTGGTTTTGGTTTCATGGATTGTATGGCATCTACAATTAACACTGTAGAATGAATGAATCTGTGAGAGTTGAAAGATGACCATAATTAACAGGGTGATGAGTGGTCATGTTGGTTATGTCGTGCTGTAAGTGAATTGGTGCCATTTGTGTATAATAAGCATGTAGGGTCTTTGTAATAATCAGGTTTAGCATGTCATAGGATTGCATAAAAGAAAGTGGCTCGAATCACTACTATGGAGATCTAATGCTGTATATGGATTTACCCACCATACTCCGTTGTGAATGGTCGATTTATGCTACAAAAGTGTGACGACTTTGCGTATAGGTGTATAACTTTAATTAATAGTGCTGTTGGAGATTTACACCTTCTTGTTACCATTACTGGCACAATGGTGGTTGTGTTATGATCACGATTAACAGTGTAGTGATGTAGAGTTTCTAATGCATTGATCATTATTAACGCAGTGGCCATGAAAGATACCAGTGTGGGTTGTACAATACCCACTTCCACTGAAGAATCTACCTAGATAATAGAGGCTATGATTGGCACTATTGTGTAAGCAGTAACAGGACTGGCAGGAAATAGACTTGATTTGCTCTGTGATGCCCTAAAATGAAAACTTCGGTCACAAATCATTTATCGATTGATGGCGACTTGAACTGATTCTATGGATATCATTTTTAAAAATTGTTAAATTTGGCAAAAGGTAAAGGTTAAGAGATTCACCAATAATCGACAGTGGACCTTCCTGTTTCCCGCTTTGCTTTCAACAATACCTCATCATTCTATCAGTTTTAGTAATCAATCTCCCAATAAACTTCTATCCTCACCTTGGTTCAATGTTAAAAGTGAAACTACATTGTAGTCTAACTTCATTAGTTAGAGCCACGCCCTATCCTTCCTTCTCATCATCATCAGCCAACATCTCCTGAAGTTGTTGTAATAACCACACCTGGTCCGCCAGTAAATCAGGATACTCATATCCCGGTTGCAAACAGAAAAATGGAATCTTTGACTCGCGTAAAAACTTTTGATTATCTTTAGAAATCTTTAAACACTGATCCAACACCGTTTGATCAAAATTTGCTAAATTTTGTCGCAATTCAGCATTAGCTTCATCCATTTTGCGCTGATTAACATATTGAAGCTTCATCTTGCCACACAGATTGCCACCACACATTTTGGCCTCGAGCTCCTTAATCTTATCATTACCTTCATCACTGATTTTCTGTCTTTGAATACTCCATCGCTCTTGTTTTAACCATTGAGAAGCAATCTCATCATGAATCAATTTGCGTCGATTAGGTGAGAGTCGATGCTTACAGTATTCAAGAGCATGGAACCGGTTGGCAATAATGGTGGGATCTTGAGGTCCCTTGTATGGATCAACCGCTGGGGTATCAATCAAATCTTCCAAAAACTTCCCAAGCTTTTTGGAATAATATTCCCGGTTATTATACAATTCCTTAAATTGGCTCTGGAGAGCTGGGTTTTGAAGCTTATTCACCACTTGGGACTGGTTGGCTCGAGTTAGGGTAGGATACTTCTGAGGGTTGTTGGTCTTAATGATTGAATGAACCAGTTGATCGATAAAGGTGGGCATAGTAGGTGAGAGACACAGGTAGTGATCCTTAGCATCAACTACACGTGATTTGTGCGTGGTAAGCCAATCTGATCAGCTGACTAAAATAGAACAAGGATTTAATATTGATTAGAGCCGTCGGATCACGACGATATAAAAATCTAAATAAATGGTGATTTCTGGGGCTCAATGGATTTTTGTGATTTGATCAATAAACCTCATCGTTAATTCATTCTCACAGTATAATCATCACCACTCTGAGTAATATATCTAACCCAGGGATAACTCTGGTATTGAAGTTTAGGTTCATTAATTCTCAAGTATCTCACTTGCATGCCACTGGTGGTAAAGTAGGGGATAGAAAACTTGACTTTGATTGGCTTTTTCATCGTCCACGACTCGCCATCATCCACTGCCGGTAATCCCAATTCAGCGCGTAAATGGAATTGTTTGCCTCCAGGGAATGTTTTCAATTTCCAAACAATGCACAGTTCTTGAGGTAACCATTTACACGAGCCATATTCGGGGGCAAATTTGGGAGTATCAGCATCGGGTGGTATGGGAATAATCACTTCGACATTATTGGCAGTCAGCTTCTTTTTTATCTGAGCCCGAATCAGACACAAGATTTCAATTCTTGAATGTTTGTGGACCTTGGTTTTACAATTGACCAACATCACTGGTTTCATCAAAAAGTTGGCCAGCAGTAACCGGTAGCTCATCAAAGTGAATTCCCCATCAGGGGGGATGAAAGTGATGATTTTTTCGTTTTCAAATTTCAGTAATCTCACACACTGATGAAATTTAATATCTTCCATTTCCACCTTGCCCTCGGCAGAAACTCCCGCATCACTCAGTCCACTAAATAAGCCCTTGTCATTGAGACCTAATCTCAAATCAGGCATCCCTGACAAGTGAGACTTAATTTTAATCTCACCAAGGATCTCCAGATTGAGCACTTGACCCAGGGCCAGAATAAGCATATTGATCGATTCCACCACATCCAAAAATGCTTCGTTCTTTTTATAGGTGATGCCATCTTTTCTCCATGATACCGCATTGGTGACAGCATTGGGAGGTTGTACCATCCGGTTAGTAGTATGACGAATGAGTTTATAGTAATCTTGGGTGATATACTCCTTCAAAATTTTGGTGTCGGTGGTTTGGGGGACACCAAAATCCATCATTTCATCCAATAGTTCATAGATAATCACGAAATTGTCCCGAATCAGCTCTTCTTCCAACAGCTTAAAGTATTGTTGTAATACCTCGATCAATTTGGATAAGAACACCACAATCAGCATGACATTTTCATTCTGGCGGGAAAGAGCACAGATGAACAAATTGTTGTGTTGGATGTACACGTAGTTGATTCCTTGGTGATATAAAAATGGCTTGTAGCCATCATCGGCATTTTCAAGTTCTAATAACAAGAGGGGGAACTGGTCAATGGTATTGGTAGGGATATCTCCCTTGTAATCTCGCGACAAGAGCGGCTTGCCCTTGATGTCGAGGAAATGGATCTGACTGGCCATGGTGGTGGTGTCGACGCGATCGTGGAAGTGCGATCAAGACACGACGAGGGTAGGTTGTGGTGGGAGTGGTTAGAGAGAAATGATAGATTGAGGAATCGATTGTACTCAAGTAATGATTTGCTGGGATGAGATTGGAGGTGATGTGTGAGTGGTGGGGAAGTGGGATCTAGTGGTAAGTTTTATTGGTGTAGCATTGAGGGAGGATGACCACCGCCATGGTGAGGCCAGTTTCTAACGGGAGGTGGTGAATTATTGTTGGGACAAGATGGTGACAAGACAAGTGGAAGTGAATACCATGGGTAAGTGGTCTTTGGGGAGTGTTTAGTCACCAAGGTAGACAAAATTACTCTACACTTGCAACCACTCCTACCAATTTCCACTTTTTGTCCAAAAAACTATTATCACCACATGGTTAATTCCAAAAATGAATTCTTGGCCACCCCCCCACTCCACTTCTACACTACTCCACCACCCCACCACTCCCTAACCATGCCAAGCTCCAATCACCGCCTTTCTTCTTGAATCACTAATTGGCACCTCTTAAACGCGATGGCTTCAGTGCCAAGCTCCAATCACCAAGAAATCCTAGTAATCAATAGTGGTGATGGCGTTTCTTGGCTCCGATTCTTCCATTCATCACTATGGTTGATTTTTACTTACAGTCTACCTTTGGCGATATTTGCTCCCAACTTGCTCATTAATAGGTTCCTGGGACCATATCGTTGCTATTGCTCACATTAATGATCGGGTGGGTCGGAAGTGCCAAACCATCACCATCACCAGAGTTAATCCGGCCAAGCAAACGCGTGGCTATATCCAAACATCCAAGGCTGTGGTTTTTTCTTCGATAATACCTGCAACTTTTAAAATGGTCTGCGAGGTGAGATGGTTGAATTAATGATGATTACCACTTCCTCCAAATTGGTTGGTTACCATACCAATAAAGAGACACATTAAGGTTGAAAAGGCCCTTAGTAACTTAGTAACTGGTCTAACTCAGGAACCCCATGTCAGTTTCGCCTTGCCCCCACTTTTCTTGGACAATATTTATCGCCAGGATTATGTAATTGTGCGGAAGCGATGCGGGAGACGACAACAGACAGGAGCATTCCGGGTTTGTGCAGGAACACACCCCAAGGGCTGAATACTATATAAACAAGCATTGCTGTGATTTCTCACCACGATGTTATTGCAGCTTTTAACCCTCGCTTCGGCCGTTGTCGCCATTACTCCAGTCACAGTCAAGGGCAATGCATTTTTCGTGGGTAACGATCGTTTCTACATTAGAGGTCTTGATTATCAACCTGGGGGTTCCTCCAAGCTCACCGACCCCTTAGCTGATCCCAAAACCTGTGATCGGGATATTGAATACTTTAAACAATTGGGCATCAATACTATTCGGGTTTATTCGGTGGATAATACCAAGCAACACGACCACTGTATGAATGCCCTTGCCGATGCCGGCATTTATGTCATTTTGGATGTTAATATCCCCATGGCATCAATTTCACGGGATAGCCAGGCCAAATGTTCATACAATACTGCTTATTTGGAACAAGTATTTGCTACCATGGTGGAAATGGAACGGTTTGATAATACTCTTGGGTTTTTCGCCGCCAATGAAGTGATTAATGATGATCTGACTACTGCTGCTGCCGTGTATGTCAAGGCCACCGTTCGGGACATGAAGACGTTTTTGAAGAATCGGAAAATGAGACAAGTGCCGGTGGGGTATTCTGCCGCTGATGTCGAACTGAACCGGTTGGCCTCGGCCCATTACTTTAACTGTGGTGATGATGAATTAGCCAGAGTGGATATGTTTGGGTTTAATGATTATTCATGGTGTGGGTCATCTTCATTCCAACAATCGGGTTACGCTGATAAGGTCAAGGAATATACTGGGTATTCGGTGCCTTTATTCTTGTCTGAATATGGCTGTAACAAGATGAGACCTCGGCCTTTTACTGAAGTGGAAGCGATTTATTCTGATAAAATGTCAAGTGTGTTCTCGGGGGGGTTGGTTTATGAATATTCTGAAGAAGCAAACAAGTATGGGTTGGTTAAATTGAATGGTGACTCGGTGCAAACTCTTGCTGATTTTGATAATTTAAAGCTGGAATTTGAAAAAACTGCCAACATGAAGGGTGATGGGGGTTATTCCCAAGATAATAAGATTTCCGATTGTCCTGCGGTTAATGACCAATGGAATGCCACTGATACTCTCCCCGATACTCCTAAGGGCGCCCTCAAATGGATCAATAACAAGGCCAACCCCAGTGGTAGTGGGTTTGATGCTGAAACTCAATGGAAGTGTTATGAAAGCGGTAACGATGTTGATGATCTGAACAACGCTACCAAGCTGTCCACTCTGATGTCACCTCAACTGACTTCTAACAGCGATAAGAGTGATGACTCTGACTCATCCTCGGCTTCTGGCTCGTCATCCTCGACTTCTTCTACCACTAAAAAATCGGGCGGGTCAATGTTAACCCCAGATTTGGTGAACTTGCCATTGGTGGCCGCTGGTTTTGCCGCCTTGGCACTTATTTAATCTACTTGTAGTCCACTCTGGGAGTAGGCCAGTGATAAATATATACCCTCCATTACTATCAACTTAAGACTATTCTCCTCTCACCATCTCTATCATCAGTAATGCTAATATCCCAACTCCCAATAAAACAATGGCATAAACCATCCCCGCCACCTTAATCGTGGTTTCGGTGCTTCCCATATGTTCTTGAGCATATATCAGGGGATTATCATAGTTTGTTGATGATTTGGTTGTTTTAATTTCGATAATTGGAACGTGGAATACCAGGAGGAGACATATGGTGGTTATACAAACAATCACGTAAAATGCCAGTCCAATCATTAGTCAATTGGTTAATGAAGTTAATGAGGTTAAAATGTCCTAGATCCGAGTTTAAATAGCAATTTGTGCATGTTGGAGTGGGTTAATGTAAACTCCTAGCGATGTAAAGAAAATGTGGGGGGTAAAGAGAAGGGGAGGTGGGTGGTAGGAAAATGTGGTTTTATTTTGGTAATTTTAGAGGTTAAAAGGGTGAAGAAATGGTAAAATAGGAAAATTTGATAATGACAATATGCCGATAAAATTAGCCAAACTTAAACCAACAGTGGCCATTAAAAACAAATTACGAAAGACAAGCATCCATAATCTGAGTAGTGATGACCTTAATGTCAATTTCTGTACACTTCCTTACTAGTTGGGTAATAACCTGAAATGAAACCCACACACCTTACACCCCGCAATTCCCTGAAATTGATTGTGATGAGGATAAATGGTGCCATCCAGAAACTTATATAAGTTTCCTGTTTATAAATTATTACCTTTAACCACGGCATTGTACCAGTTAGTGCTTACAATGCCAGTTATTGCTTAAAGGCACTAACAATATTGCTAACCACCACCAATTGAGAGATTATTCCTATAATTTATTGTGGACTAATGTTACCTCCACTCAAGTGATCCATTTACATCCTCCCTCTGTTCTTACTGCTATCGTCCTCTGTTTTCACCGCTATCGCCCTCCGTCCGCCCTCCGCTCGCCCTCGCTCGCCCTCGCCCACCTTCGTCGTTCTGTCAAAAACCTCGAACAGTTTACCTCAAATTTGGTGCGACTTTTCCTCATCACCATGTCCTATCGAGGCCGGGGCCGTGGTGGCGGCTACAATAATAATCACAATAACCGGAACCGTAACCAACACCCCTCCTTCCAGGAAATGGAACAGCTGGTGTTGGCCAACTCCATCCCCATGGAAATCATCGATTGGAATGGGTCGACCCCCGAAGATGCCATCCTGTTCATCATGAAGAAAACTCGAGTGAAAGTATCCAACTACCTGGTGGACCACCAAACTGGCATCCTTAAAGGTTACGTTGCCAATGAACGTGATGCCGATTCCCTTGTCCAATATTCGGGCCTTCGGTTTGCTGGTAAAGCGTTACGGATGCGCAAGGCCAATGCATTCAATAACCAAGGCCCGAGTCAAGCAGGGCTGACAATTGAAATGTTACAACAGTTTTTACGGTCGAGATACCAGCCCGAGTTCAAAATGTTGGATTTAAGTGGGGTGCATCAAGATTCGACGTTGCTGCTGACAGGGTTCTTTAATACCAACTCCACCTCGCTGAAATTCTTTCCCGCATTAATGAAGGTGGCGGAAGAACTAAAATTGGACGTGGTGCTGGTAAACTTGCTGAATAATAACTTGAATGACTTGGCGGGGGTCACCACGTTATCGCAAGCATTCCCTCAATTGTTAAACTTGTCATTGCTGAATAACAATTTGAAGCAAGTGCGGTTATTTGATCAATGGAGGAATAAACTTAACTATCTCCGTGAATTGATCATTGTTGGTAACCCGGTGATCAATAACGCCCGGAGCGAAGGTGATGCCAAGTCTATCAAGTTGGAATTGATGAGATTCTTCCCGAGGTTGGTGCTTTTGAATGGGGAAACCTTGCGCGATGAGCTGGTGATTAATGCCAATCTCAAGTTTGCGTTTGACCTGCCTCAACCCATGTTCTTTTCTGATGAACAGATCCAACAAACGGCCACCATGTTCATTACTAATTTCATCAATTTGTGGGACACAAATCGTCGCGACTTGATGGTATTGTATCAAGGCGAATCGCAATTCTCGATGCAAACTGATCTGGCCCATCCCCATGAAATTAGTCATCATACTAATAACGTCGATTGGAGTTATTATGTCAATCACAGTAGAAATTTGACAAAGGTATCCACCGAAAAGGGCCGTTTGTCTCGGTTGGCAGTGGGACAAGAAGATATTTATAAACTGTTTACTAGGCTTCCCATGACCCAACACCTGTTGGTGGAAAAGCCTGAGGAGTATGCCATGGAAGCATGGCCATTTCCTCCTCTTAATGGTATCATTATTTGTCTCCATGGTTCGTTTAAAGAAACTGCTCCTCCAGAAAATACCGACCAAGTCAAAACTGGCGGGGGTAGGGGTGGATTTAATAACCGCAATAACAACAACAAACGGGCCCGGCTCGAACAACGGTGTTTTGATCGAACATTTGTCGTACTCCCGGGCGCCAATGGTCTGATGATTGTCGCCAGCGACATGTTAACCGTGCGGACCTATACCAAACCCACGGCGTTTGTTGCGATTAACCCAACCAATTTGGTGCCCCAACCAGCTGTACCCACCCCATCACCAACCCCTCAACCCGTACAACCGGGCCAACCCACCGTCAACGATTTGCCTCCCGAAATCAAGGCATCCTACTCGCCAATCCAACAAGAATTATTGGTGAAGATTGTGTTGGAGACAAAACTAAATTTACAGTATGGGGTGATGTTGTGTGAACAAAGTCAGTGGAACTACCAACAGTGTGTGGTTAACTTTAAAAATTCTGCCGGACTGCTTCCTCGGGAAGCCTATATATAGATGAATAAAAAATGTCTTGAATTTGGATACAAATACGATGGTATCGAATAACAACCTTACATATACGACGGGATTTAGTTGGGGTTAACTGGTGGTGATCACCGCTGGATCGGCAGCGAAACCTCTACCCTGGGCTAGAACAATCGCGATGCCCCTTTCGGTAATGCAGGGGAAAGGGGTGATGGTTCCAAGCCAACGGTGCCGTCCCAAGGGGCCACCGTTGACTGGTGATGACATGAGGCGGTGGGGGGTTGATGCCCAAAGATCTCATCAGGGTTTCGTCATGGCCATGGTGTAATTGACCCCACTACCCCGGGTTTTGTGTCTTTTTACATCATTACAAATCAGCCCCCAAATCTCATGGGGACACCCCCATTACTATTGGCGCATAAATTCGACCTAGTGGTATAAAGGTTATCCCCTTTAAGCTTTAACCCCCATGTGAGTTGCCACCACCATCGTTAGGATCTGATCCACCCACAGATGTCCCCTGCAATTGGCTGCCATCGCTCTCCTCTACACGGAAACTATTACCTTCACACGGTAAATGCCACCTAGACGAAGCTACCGGTAAAGCGAGGGGGGCAATGATGGTGGCATCCCCTTGATTATAATCACCTGTTCAGTAGCCGCCATTAAATAGTCTAATTGGCAGCTCTGACTCGAAATGGCCGCGTTCTCGACTCAAGTTTAAACGCAATGCCTTTGATGCAAGATTGCAGGGTCAATAACCCTGGGTTTCAATTGGGTATGGGAACATTGCATTTTTATAGCTAAAAGGGCACTGTCCACCCATGTCTGACCCGGCGGCCATGGAATATCATCAAGTCCTAGCCCAGTCGAGGAAAAAGGACCATTCCATCCACAAGTTCTTTGATGACAAGACCGACAAGGCATCGGCCACCACTAACACTACGGGCACCCCGCCTCACAAGAGCCATCTCCCGTCGGTGGCCGACCTCGTTTGCCATTTGAAATTGCTAAAGGCGTTTGCCGTTTATAAGGATCATATTCTTGAAGATGAAGAGGGACAAAAGCATCAACCTGACCCCACCAAACGGTGGCAAATCTTTGTTAGTAACGCTGTTCGTCGATTCATCATCTACATCAATGCGTTGAGAGAGTTTAGTCGAAAGGATTTCATTCAATGGCATCAGGGCATTGATGAGGAGCTGACGTTTAAAAATGGCATGAGAAAGGATCGCAACTTTATGAGTCGAATGGTGGCAATCTTGCCGCCATTGGATATCGTTTTGGTATGGCATTCGTTCCTCTTGTCGCCGAGGACGATCTATGATCACTTTATGAGGGCGAAATTCCTTCAATTTGCCCTGTTCCCGATGCCATTAAAGTTAATCAGTGATGCCATTGATAGTGAAACTTTTGTATATGACCCCAAAATTCACTTTAAACAGGCATATCATGCGGTGGTACTGTCATTCACCGATAACCAATCCGATTTGATCTATCATATTCAGACCTGGCCTCAATATCAACACCTTATGGATATCTATTGCCCCATGTGTAATGAGATATTGGTAGAAAATATAGCCTGGAGCAATGATGATCATACTGGCTTTGGTGACCCCGGATTTTCTCATGAAGTCAAGATTCTGTATTGTGAGTGTAAATTCAACAGCAAAATCATCACCCATGATGAGTTACGCCGACGTCAATTATACGCCGATATCATCAGTTCTGATACTCAATTACCGGGACTATTCAAATACTATTCTCTGATCATTAGCCCTCGTCAGTTCCGGGGTCGAGATGCCATCAAGATTAATGAAGACCTCAAACGATTACTACGAGATAATCTCGAGGGCCTTGAAACAACTCAGTTGGTGGAGTTTGTTCGTGACCAGGAACTGCTGCCCCAGGGGAAAAAGATGAACCTCTTGTTACGGAATTATCTGCTCATGAATCCCATCCATTGTACGTTTAATAATGCCCAATTCCGGGTATGGGAGGATTTGGTGGGGATGGTGATGAGACAAGAGCGATTTACTCAACTGATGAATCAATTGAATTGGTTATTTAATCCCATGATTAAAAATGGGTTAAAGGAACTGATTGTCCGCTACGCCCGCTTCTTCTCATTGTTATCCCGCTACGATAATGTCCACCACCTCGTGCCCACCTTGGACGTAGACTTGGTGTGGCACACTCATCAGCTACTGTTGTATTTTTATTTTGAAGATTGCATGCATACCCAGTCGGGGTTTGTCATCGATCATGATGACAAGGTCGAACTGGGGAGACTCAACAACGGGCTTGAGTATACGGGGAAGTTGTATAAGCTGAAGTTTAAGGAGCCATATCTGTTATGCTTTTGTCCCTATTGTGTCGCCTGGCGCACCAATTCCAGAAGTCTGCTCTTATCTAAGGTGCCATTCGTGCTGAAAAAGGATAAGGACGAAGATAAATGGCGTCACCACCCGTTATTCTTACCTCAGCTTGGTTTGACTCACATTTCCCTTCATAATGCCGTGGAATTGCCGTCGTTATCTGCATCGGCATCTCGTCGAGAAGCCAAATTAAAGTTCGATGAGGAATTGGTATTACCCTGGGAAGACACCAGTTTGTTGTACTATGGTACTGATCCTCGAAAGTATGTAGTGCCACCCCTGGCCCCATTCCTGGGAGATACCATCCACCTCTTTGGCAATGGGTTATGTTGTACTGTTCATGACTTTGGTGCCACTTGTGAAGGGGTGGTGTGTATGGAAGATTTTTCTTGATGACTTGATGGATGTAGATACTAATAATGCCTATGGATTGGGCCACTAATCATCATCATATATCCATAAACATAGTCTCCTGGCATCACTTTCGTGCACGTGACTTATCACGTGCGTTCGGTAGGTTGAATCTAAAGTGGGGAAGTTTTGCATAACTACCACCCCATCCTCCTTCCAGCTCCCCTCCAGCTCCCCTTCAACTCCCCTTGAAGTTATGAGGAAGTTGGTATTTCCCTAATTAAGCCAAGCTGTCGCCTCGCGGTCTACACCATCGCCTCCCGCATATTCATTCTTGACGTGTTTTACCCCCACATAAACCCCCCAATTTGTTTGCACCTGATGGTGGCGTTGATCCCCGCCTTTTGTTAATTGGTTGTTGGTTTTGATTTTGGCTTATACGAAGAGTAGGGGGTTTCAGTTCCATTTCTTGTCGTGACTGTCGGCGCAGTTGATGTAAATTGACGCCCTCGTGCATAATGAGAATAAAAACCCCTTACACCCCCGGTATGGAGGCATCGATTTCAACTACCACTATGAAGACCACCGCAGAAAAAGTGTTTATTCCCGTGTACTTGAAGGCTAGAGGTTTACTTGATGACGCTGGAGTTGCCACGGGGTGGGGGTCGTGGGACGCGTGTATGAATACCACTTCTTGTAAGGTGGTGGCGATTATCCTCATTGTCATTGCTGCGTTGATTTGTATTTGGATATTGACCCTGATCTTTCGTTGTTGCTTTTATGGTTTGGCTTGTGGTCAAGCGTGTTGCAGCTGTTGTTGCTGTGGCAGTGATAAGAGCTCACTGGGTGGGCAACAATATTATCCCCCCCAATACTATGAAAAGCCTCAAGGTCTGGTTTATAATAACCCCAACATGTACCCTGCTCAACAGCCACCGATGTATCCTCAACAGTACCAACAATCACCTTATCAACAGCAGCCGCAGCAAATGTTTCAAAACCAACACCAGGGATACCAAGAAATGTATCCTACCGATGAGTATGCTGGCAAGAATCAATCTTATAGAGGAGCTTTTTGAGGGGTTGATGCTGGTGGTCAAGGTGAAGGCGTTGATAAAAAAACCAAGTGCCATTTATTAACCAACTGCTATTGAATCAACAATTGTTCTTCGCCGGCGGAGAACGGGTAGTATGAAGCAGTATACATTTTTCAATAGGTTAGTACCAATGGGATAGTACCAATAAAGACGCTGTAAGAGCATGGTATCCATGATATCAGCAGGATAACTTGGCGAACCAAAGCTACTCTCTCTATGAATCTAAGTGGGTTGTTCGAGTTCTTCAAGGTAAATCTATAAATTTGAAGCGATCGTTGAATCGCTTCTTTCCATTAGGACAGCGGCAATAGATGTCCCTAGACCCCCATCAAATTAAGTGAGAACAGAAGAATCTACAATGAAAAAAAATAAGAAAAATCTTGGATAAAACCTATTAAAATGAGTATTAAAGAGCAAGACATAACCACAAAATGGACCAATCTTCTTTGATATTACTCATTCCCAATGACAAGTCCTGACTATTATCTCTAAAATTGTCCCGTTCAAAGTGTTCAAAGTGGTACGATTCCAATCACGACTTCCAGTAGAGCTGTGAAATGGATAAATATTTTATCTCATCATACTTAGAATATCATTAAGCCGGCAGAAAAGGAAACTAGTTGAAGAAAAGAACAGGATGCTGAAGGCTCGTCTACACGATCAGATGCATCATACTGTTAAGGTATTCCAATACGACCATCTCAATGTATTCATCCCGTATGATCATACCTGTAACCTCATCTCATATGTTCACACCAATACCAGCTCACAAAGACCCCATAGACTACATCCTACGTTCTACACTCTACACCACAGCCTCCAAATACCACCACGACTGCTATCACTCATAATTGTCATTATTCATTACTACTGCATTTCAAGCAGATAACCATAAGATTTCTGCTTTGTTTTCCACAGTAGGATGGTTGGGATAATCCCAAACCTACAACCTCCGTCGCTTATTGCCCTCTAAATTGGCCAATTTACCAGTGGCAACGATTCTGCCAGTGATAGGCTCTTGTTGAGATCCAAATAATCGCAGCAACACCGCGGAATCCTCAAGAGACACCAGACCAACATCGGGCATTTTGATCAGAAAGTTAATAAATAGATTTCCTCGCGAATACTTTGACATGTCAAACACAGCATCCTTGAGGAAATCAACCTCGGACAAAGTTTGTTCCATGATGCCGCCCTGGGTCACAGGGTTTATCGGCATGCCACAGCCTTTAATCATTTTGGGTTGGCCGGGTTGAATGGGGCCCATCGATGGATCAACATCGATATGGAGGGTTTGGCCGTCAACGACAAAATCCTCAATGTAAATCAGTCCCCCCATAAGCGCCGTTTTCAAGTCGATGGTTTTCTCCATAAACAAGTCGTTATTGCGTCGAACAAGGAACCGATGCGGCCGCTCACAAATGTGGATAATGACATCGCCAGGAATGACAAATGGCGCCTCGTCACCCTCACCAGCAAGAATGATCTTGTCGCCATTGCGGGACCCAGGTAATAGGTTCACCTTGAGCACCTTTTGCTGTTGAATATACCCCTGACCCCGACACCCACCACAAGCAGACTGAGGAGATACATAGGTCCCCCGCCCCAAACAAGCGCGACACAGACCCACTTGGCGCACTTGGGAAAATTGGTTATAATGGGAGATCACCACCCGTCCCAGCCCTTGACACTCGCGACACGTCTTGGGATTGATGCCACCATCGCCCTTACACTGGCCACATTTCAGCTGTTTGGGTAACGCCAACTTGATCTGTTTGCCATAGTATAAATCAGCAAGCTCCACTTGGCAGGTGTGGTGGATATCTTTACCCTTGGTATACTCTCGAGGCTCATCACTCATCAAAGGCCCCACCGTCCGCTTCATATTTTGACTAGACTGACATTCAAACATCACATTTAAATCAGAAAAGATCTTTGAAAACAAATTGGTGCCGCCAGCAGCAGCAGCAGCCCCAGCAGCAAACGCTGAAAACGCCAGGGCGCCAGCGGCGAAATGGCCATTGGCAGGAGGGGCCTCGACTTCCCTCAACCCTTCCTCACCCCTAGCATCATATACTTGTCGTAGCATGTTATCCTTAAGCACTTCATAGGCCCGGGTCACCTCCTTAAACTTCTCCGTCAACTGGGGATCATGATTGGTCTTATCGGGATGATACCTGAGGGCTAGTCGTTTGAAGTGTTTGGTAATTTCCTCAGTGGTAGCATCTCCATTAACCCCGAGTACCTCGTAGTAATCCATCTTAAAGCAATACAACCAGTAACCGATGGTTGTTGGCGGTTTGGTTTTAAATGGGCGGCTATCTTTCGATAGAATTCCTTGGATGTATGGAGTGCATATAACCAGAGGGTCAGCATCTTTCCACATAAACGTTAGAGGTACAGCGACACGTAAAGGGCAATCTCATTGGCGCCATGGATGCCAATGGAACCCCGCTTGGAAAGAGAGGGTCTCCTTTTGTAATCGTGACTCGGTGCCGATGGCCGCTTACTTCCTAATTAAGGTTGTTTATTTCACTCATCCTGGGCTGATTACCCGGGCGTAATCATTACGACGATTAGGTGGACGCGTACTAGTGGTAGTTGTTGGTTGAGGTCTATTGGGTAGGGGTGGTGATTGGTATGAGTGGTACCAGAAACGCGCAAAGTGTTGGTTAAGCCAGCCATTTTATTAAATGGGAAAATCAATGAGGAAAGAGAATGTGATGGCGGTGGTGATCACGTGAATAACGAACTAGTATGACTCGTGTGTTTAATCGCCATTTCATTTGTGTATTGGCAAGTAGTTACGCGTATGTAAAAGTTGCTTTTGGTTATGAAACCGCGTCAGGTCCCTTGGTTATGAATCGGTGCCTGTGCACGGTTTGATCTTCCATGCTCATCTTGAATCATATCCTTCTTAGCGTCAAACACAAACCGGTATGGAAAAGCATCTCCCCAATGGAACAGCTGGTACTCATCCATATAGTCTCCCAATTGTTTCCCCTGGTATCTATTCGTAGCAACCCGGTCGTCATTGACCAATTCGCCATGTTTAAATACATGGGGGTTTGATTGTAATTGATTAGTTATATTGCGGTATTTTGCAACCAACTTGTCATAATGGTGGAGTTGTTGGTTAGTTAACCGATTTAATTGGGGCATCAATCTCTCCATTGAAGAGTATTGTTGTCGACACTGTTGGGCCCGTTCATTGATAGCGATGGTGGCTTGTTTCAACGGCTCATTCCATTCTTTTTCAACTTCTTTGAGCGGGCGCTTTTCGAGCCAACTTTCCCATTTGGCCTCATCATCAGCCCATGCTTGGTAATGATGGCGGGGGTAAAATACATCATCATAAGCCCCTAGCTTTTTAATTACGTAGCCGCCATCGGCGGTTTGGTTTTCATTAGTGATTGGTTCGGTCAGATTCCAGACCGCTTGCGTCCGCACCGCAAGTATCCACTGTTTGATCTTCACCGCCATTTTGGCATTCTCTTTAATTCGAGGGAATGGCATGGGAATATAGGGAATATCTCCAGGGGCAGCGCTTGTATAATTGATTTTGGGGACATGAGGGCCCTTACTATTAACAATATTGTCGAGTTTGCGAAGATAATGAAACTTGTTAATATCGTAGGCTAATCCGGGCTTGATAATCGCTTCAATGTAATCAGCATCATAAGCCTGGGCTATTAGTTTCTCTTTGGTTGATTCAGGTATGGCCGCAAATGGATTGAGGGAGGCATCGGCGATTCGATCGGTATAAGGGAGTTTTTGAGGGATGGGAAGTCCCCCATTTTGTTGCTCGTGTTTAAACCATCGTCGTAAAAGCAGTTTGGTATTTTCCACCTTTTCATCAATTACTCTTGTCTTTACCTTGGCTTGTCGTAAATTCTGGTATCGATGTTCCTGCAGTAAAAATTGCAAATGTCGTTCATCTCGAAGCATTTTTAAAACATTTTTGCCATTATTATCCAAATTATCAACCAACTGGACCCCTCGTTGGAATTGTTCGACAAATTTGCTTCCTCGAGTAGTCTTCCATTCAAATTCAAATCGATGGCGAACAAGGTAGGCCAACTCGGCCCTGATTCTTCGAGCAAAAACCAGGGCATTCCCATCAGCATGGATACCATGTTTGCTAACCCATTTCTCATCGATTCGTTGGATTCGTCGGGTTATCGCTCGATACAACAGTAGGGCCCGATGATCCATTATGGTGACGAGCCGCACTGATTCCGATTCTTATGGCGAAACAACCGTCGATTACCATCATCAAATTCAAGCGGGGGACGGCGCTGTATGTACTTCCTGTTAATACTAGTGATTTGAAGCTGGTGGATGCCATAAAACTGGTATTGATCGATGCTATTGATGCTAGTGGTGGACTCACTCTCGTCGATAGTGACGTTGGTGAGTCGGAAACCATTACCCAGTTGAGTGTTGATGACATAAGATTGGCTGAGCCCAAGGACAAGCTGGATATTTATGCTAATCAGTGGCAGGAAATTACTGATGGGTCTCATCTTGAGGATTTTGATGATTTAGCATTTGCGTATCTTCAAGAACAATTTGAGGTGGTGACTAAAGATGAAGTACTTGAGGGGTGAAATTTATCGAATTAATTATCAAGTTGTACAATTATTAATTTTCAATTTTTTCAGAACTTTTAAATTTTAAAAATTTAACATACATTTAGAAATTTGAGTTGACACTTGAATGGGTAGAAAAACTCTGATAGTGAGGAAATAGACATAGATTCTACCCAAAAGAAAGAAAGTCAATAGAATTCCAAAGTCAATTGCTGATAAATTACAGAGTGAGACAAGTCTCACACTATTGAAAAACAATGACAAAATGATAGCCACCGATTACACAACGCCAACAATTCAATCAGAGATTTCAAAAACAAAAAAGAACTCGTCAGCTACAGGACTCGAACCTGTGCGCTCAGAGAGCATTTGATGGCCCGATTTGATTCGAGTCAAACTCCTTAACCACTCGGACAAACTGACTAGTACGGCTGGCAGAATGCTGTAATATATATAATTAATCAATTTAAGTATATGAACAAGAGAAAAAACAAAGCCGTCAGCTACAGGATTCGAACCTGTGCGCTCAGAGAGCATTTGATGGCCCGATTTGATTCGAGTCAAACTCCTTAACCACTCGGACAAACTGACTGATACCCGAGGAAGCACTTCAGGTACCATTTCCATGTACAGGAAGTAATAGTGAATAGGTTGATTTTTGTGACTTTTTGTCGTTGCTTACCTCCAAGATGAGCCGAGGAAGGAAGGTAGAGCCACCCACAGACCAATTGAGGTATCTACCAGTTAAAAAATGCCAACAAAAACACAAAGATAATTCCCTAAGTAAATGACAAACATCATCCCCGCTCCCTAAACTCATATTACGTATTTTAACATATTAACCTATCACAAAACTTTTATCTAGTTCATTAATGGCAGGGTATCTTTATGCGTTGGATATTTCATCAATTAACTCACCACGTCCGGGTTTATCGTGGTTTAAACAAACTTCTTGACACTCACCTTACGGACCCCCGATTGTACCCGTTTCACCAGCAGCACTCTCAGTCCCAGGGCCAGCTTAGGGAGCTTAATACCGGTTGGTGACAGCCCTGGCAGCAGTATCAGCACGTTACGAGATGGCAGGGGAATTTTCGACGACTGGGGATGATGATGATGGTTACTAATCACCCGTAACACATCCCGTCCTGGCGGCGACAGCACCGCCGTTTCCGTCTTTACCACCACCTCTTCAACAATGTCATTTTCAATGTAATTTTCATCGTCACTGTTATTCGCCACTTCTCCTGGCTGTCTATATTTTCTGGGTTGTCCAGGCAGATCCATGGGCACC
Source organism: Diutina siamensis (assembly GCA_030580155.1). Lineage (NCBI taxonomy): Eukaryota > Fungi > Ascomycota > Pichiomycetes > Serinales > Debaryomycetaceae > Diutina > Diutina siamensis. The sequence goes on from JAKTSK010000025.1 coordinate 134,215, forward strand.
GCGGTCTGGATCTTGGCAGCCAATGCCCCCAGGATTTTCCGCCGGCGAATTGGGGTCTGGAACAGCGAGTCCGCACAGGTCAGGTTAGCCAGGACCGCCGACTTACGCACCCGTTCTTGTTTGAGCCGTTGTTTGTAATCTTCATAATTGACCAACGAGTATAACCCCCCGATAAAGTCATCGGGACGGTTATCAAGAACCATGGTAAATCGCCAATCGCGGAACTGCTGTTGATGCAAGTATAACCAGTGTTGTTGCGGCCCCACCACCATCCCAGGCCGGAGCATTCTCATGTAACCAATACATTCATTTGCGGTGAATCCATGGGTATAGATCAAATGAGCACCAATCAAGCACCCAGTACGGCCCAACCCTGCTTTACAGTGGACGGCGATCTTTCCTCCGTTTTGAATCACACATTCGGCAGCACCAATGAACTTTTGTACGTATTCCAACGTGGGACAAGTACCATCGTCAAAGATCATGTCGATATGCTTGATGTTACGCTTGGTAAACTCGGCCAGGTCGTACAAGTGCAGATTCAACCGAACCACCAACTGAACGTCGTTCTCAACAAAGTACAGCAATACCTTGCGGAAGGGGTCATTAAGGGTCAGAGACAGTCCCTGGCGCCGTATCAGGGGCTGTTGAGGCAGAGCAAACGCAATAAAGTCTTTAGAAATCACGTTAAAGTCCCCTTGGTCCACTCGTTCGTACTGTTCATACTCTTCCAAATTGAACGTGGTCAAGTCGATCATGCCCCGTTCCTTGGCCCGCCACATGCCATAAACAATATCTTGGATCAGAATTTCAAAGTCGGCATTCAGATAACCCGCATCCCGGAACGGCAGGAACGGGGGATCAATCTGACAGATTGGTTGCAACACTTGGTGGGGCAGCCACAGCTGAACCAACACCATATAACAGCAAAGAAGACAAGCAGCATTAGACCGATCCTTGGGCAGGGTACTCAGATAAAATACCACCGCTTTGCCCTGGTTTGCATCATCATTAAGAATATTATGAAGCGCCACCGCAAACCGATACAAGTTGCCGATATTAAGAGGGCCAAAGTCAAGGTGGAACGGATTGTATGGCAACTGGTCATCTACAGTAAAGTAGCACAAGTCGGGGGTGTCGGCGGGAGTGTAATCATAGGCACCAAGATAGATCCGGTTCTTGAGGAATTCAATCAACGGCACTTTGATCTTGCTCTTACTCATGATAACTCAACAAAGGGCAGCAGATGGTAAGGGTATCAAATGAAGTAGATGGCTATGACGATGTATCAACGGTGGGGATGCCTGCAATAGAATTGTGATGTTTATAAAACGTGAGCGTGTGACAAAACGGGAAACCAAAACATTACTCGGGATATATGCAGGCGAGGTGATTTAACCACGATGATGCAACGGTTACCCAGTAATGGTGAGAAAAAGGGATAACGGTAAAAATAATAGAATCAATTGATCATGGCAGTGGTAGTGGTGGTCATTGGTGGCCATCGTTGGCGTCTATAGCTACCACTACTACCATTTGGTGTCATTAGCGATGCGCGCCATTAACACCAACCCCCGCCCCACACCAGACGTTTACAACTTGGCTGGTTTAGGATAGGCAATGGAACAACCGGGGTATTAGTTTAGTGGTGGAAATATGTATGCCAATCCCAAATCACCATTACCTGGTGAGGGTTGCTCCGGCATATAACGTACCATTTGTTCGATCTCTCACCACTATCACAGCTACTGTAGTATTAACCATGTCTCTGGGCCTCTATACCTTTTCCAACGAAACTCTCCAACAACTTCGTAAGTTTCGGTTTCTGCTGGGAAAGGGGGATACTCCTGAAGCATTAATCTGTCGGATCGACAATCAAAGTTATGAAGTTGTTGCTGATGACGAGCCGTTGACACTGATTGAAGAGATTGTTGAAGAATTGCCCGACACCCAACCCCGGTTAGTAATTTTATCTTATCCGATTAAATTACCTGATGGTCGATTCAAGGTGCCATTGGTGTTGGTATATTGGATTCCTGCCACTACTACTCAGCAGCAACGGATGTTATACGCTGGAGCGGTTGAATTGGTGAGAGAAAAGGCAGGCGTGGCCAAGTTGATTAAAATTGAAGATGAAGAAGAGTTTGATGAAATTGAATCTCAATTATTGTAATGGGGATGAATATATGAAGAAGGAAAGTGAGGAACAGAGTCTTGATATAATTATTTAACAAAATGGTAACCATGGCACAAATGCAATTAAAGGTTTATTCTTTGTAAAGGAGTCCCAAAAAAAGGACGCCATTTACTCAGATAATGTAGAAATGTCACAGGAATAAAGTATACCACTAGTGTTGATTCTAATTAACGGGTTCGTTTGATATAGATGCCGTACTCGTGATTAAAAGAACTAAAACGGAGGTTAATAAATATTCAGATCATCTCAGAAGAGAGATCTTTATCAGAAATGTCGTTAGAAATGGTGCATCTTAAGATCAAAGCCACTTGGGAAGTATATTTGGGGGTAAATATATAAAATTAGTTTGATAAGGCGTAAATGACAATTTCAAGATATCATCTGGTCCGCTTCACAAGCTATTGATGCAATCAGCGAAATTAATAAAAACGGTGGATTAATTCGGGAGCTACTTGAGGAGCTCACGCTTGGGAAGAGAATGGGGAATGACTACGCTAAGTTTGAAATGATTGTCTGGATCAGTCACTATTATGGTGACTAGCTGAGGGCAATCACCCGGGTCGACCACTTTTTAATCTTGAGAACCTTCTCGATAAGACCGCAGTGGTGACAGACAAAGACGATAAATGTCGAAGATCCCACCAAATAGTACAGATAAAGCGAAACGACCATATTGTTTCATCAATCCCACCTGGTGAGATGAGACCAGAAGTCCTGCTTGTATCAAGACTTATCAACCGTAAGATTCGACAAGAACACCACCGACTCCTGGACCTCAATCCCAAATAGAATTAACGTAAAAGATTTAAAATCAGAGTAAAACATTTTGGAAAGTATGTGATCGCCCTTTCCGTTGATTACTCATTCACAAAGTTTCGGCCCCTATCTTCGGTTAGGTATTCCACAATTGCCACTATTTTTGAAAGTCTTAGACGAATTGGCATAAACACTAGCAAACCTCCATTGACCGCAAATCCAACCTCTATTTAATCACACTTAGTACCTTTTCGGATCTTCCCTCCGCTCCGCTAGCTATTATTTCCTATTGTGGTATTTTTTAAAAAAATAATTCTGAAACCAATTACAAAACCAATCATAAATGTCCCTCGAACGGAATTTATCACCTCTACGATTACAAGCTACACCCAAGGTTTCATTTTAGGGTATGTCCAAAATGAATGATCGAGCCGAAGCCATCCTCGGGCCAACTAATGAGGTTAGCCTCGGGTTGACATTCGGAGTTGAAGCTGGGGCCACCAACCGACGCCACCTGCATTATCACACAATAACTATAATGATGAGCCATGATTAATATAGCAAGGTGGTAAATGGGCTTAGATTTGACCATTCCTGATAACACAATTCTGATAGCCCTTTACTATCTTTCCCCTCCCTCATCTCATTGCATCAGCAACCTCGCCATTCCTTGCCAGTGATGTAATACTCCACTCACCCGAGGGATTTCACCCGGAATCAAGCCGCCATACAGCAAAGGATCATCGATTTTTCATTCACTTTTGTCGTACTACTAGTCATTTCCATTTCATTGTATTATTACTTTATATTATTATCCTTTCGTATCCCAATCATTAGCGTCATTAACTTCCCAACATTTGGGCTAGATTCTCCAGTTAACTGATTCGTCATCAGAAATCTCAGGCATTTCCTTATCAGAATAGCTCATATCAGGAGTATTGGGAGGACACACCAATGTCCTCAGCTTTGGGAGGTGTAAGCTGAGGTCTCTCATCTTTTCGGAAACATCCAATGGGCCACCGGCTTCATCTTCAGTGGCTCTAAGGTGGGGGGCGGAAGCGATCTTAAACAAACCCATACAGTACTTTTTCATTGATTAATAATTTTAATGGGGGTGGGTCGTCTTTATATTTATAGTTTTTCCTGGCCGGGTCTAGATCGGAACACACTCTTTTTCACTACCCGAAAGCCACAGATAAGCGCCGGAACGGTGTGAAAGTCATGTGCTCGCAACCAAATTGATTATCACATGCTGCTGTCAACTAGTCATCGCCACAACGTGTTTGTCAGATGATGGACGTGTCAGGTCCTCGTTATCATCACAACAAACACAGTCACAATGGCCTGGCGGTGGCGTGGCAATGGGTGAGACAAGTTCATGGCTATCACCTATATTCTGTGAGGGGTATTTTAAACTATAACCGAAGCTCAGTTATTACTGGTGAATGACAAATGAGCCAATCGCATAATCTATCACATGGCTTCGCTTGGGCCGAAGGTTGTACTCCGAACGGATATGAGCCATAGTTGGGTTTCTATCACTTTTCACATGCCAATCTTCAGCCGCAACCTACCAATTTGGAAATAGTGCCGGCAATACTCGAACCACATGGTAAATCGTACAAATACCACCGTCGAACATTGCCTGACCTTCTGCACCTTTCGGGCGGACAACGTGGTTCCATTTACTCATTGTATTTATTGGTAGTCACCCATTGATTGGTGTTAGTGCCGAAACAAAAGATAATTGCTCGGATACAATCGATCCATTCGGGTCTTTACGGAAACGGATTTATAATCTCAGAAGATGAAGGAAAACGGGCGTGCTTAGTGTAAAAAATAGCTTAAGTTGAACTACCATCAGGAACGGTCAAACTGGAACTTGACCTAACACCTTCACCCATCAACACCCCCGAAGACTTTGACAGCTTCTGGTATACGACAGATTCGGTTTATCAAGATCTCCGAATCGCCTATCACTACCTACCTTCATGGTTAGTATCTTTGCCATTCCGCGCCACATCCTTTTATCCGTCAGGGTCCTTTCGGAAAATCTCTCCGAATGGTACCCCTCCAGGGTCCCGCTCTCAGGTACCACGGCCACGATGGAAAGGTACTACCGGCACTAAAAAAGCACCTAAACCACTTTAGTACTGTGGACACTACCCAGGTTTAACCCCGCTCGATCCCGACATTACTAAAATAACCCAACCATTTTTTTTAGTGATCTTACGACATCTTCGTTTATTTTCTTCTTTCTAAAGATATCAATCAGTCCGCCTGTGTCGTTATGGGGCCCTTACCCAAAGATTGTCCTACAACTTTGTCGGCTTAAACACAGCTCTGCCTTGGACTTGACCTCGGGCCAACTTATCAATATATTCGGGAAGTTGGTCAAACGGAACCAGGGTGTGTAATGGCTTGAGTCTACCTTGGGAGATCCATTGCATCACCTCGATTTGTTCGGCCGAAGTACTCCCAAAAGAAAAGTTCACTTGCACTTCTCTCCGGGCCAAGTGAAAATTGAGCAACATGAGCTTCCCCCGGCCAAGACCGACAGTCAGGTAGATCCCGTAATGCTTAACAAATTGTTGACAGATGGAAGAGGTTATTTGATTACCGACAAAGTCAAATACAAGGTCAAACAGTTCGACGTCGTGGCCCGATTCTTCCATATCGGTATGAAATTCGTCGGCGCCCGAATCAAGGGCCGCTTGTTTAACTTCGGGCTTGATATCGGTAGCAACCACCGTTGGATTGTATTGACGGAGGATTTGGATGGCATTAAGCCCGAGACCACCGCATCCCACCACCAATACCTTGGAGGTGGGCTGGATGGCACCCCGAACCTTTTGGATGGCATGGAATGGGGTTACGGTGGAATCACTTGCCACCGCCGCCGATTCGTAACTGACGCCATCGGGAATGGGCAACAATGTCCGAAGATTGGTGACGAGCATATATTGTTGAAACCCTCCATCCATATTAAGACCATAGGCCCGAGACGTCAGTGTACAGCCATTATCAAATCCTCGACGACAGTTATAACAACGACCACACACGTGTCCGATCTGAAGGGCATATCGGCCCCCCACCTTAAAATCAGCGTCAGTACCTTCACCAACTGCGACGATCTGACCCGCTACTTCATGGCCCAATACGTACCGTTCAGGAAATGGTTCCTTTTCCAAATCAATCGATCCCATGGGGCCCACTTCAAGCAAATGGCAATCACTTTGACATAACCCGGCCGCTTCAACTTTAAGAAGTACTTGGCCCGGTCCCGGCATCTTTACTGGTTCATTATCCCATCTTTGAAGGCCTTCGGTTTCATGGAACCATCCATAAGCAGTTTGAGTCTTGGGGATGTTCATGGTGCTACCCTCTACCTAGTGAGTGCTACCCCTCTACCCTTTATAAGGCCGACGGAGGCGCTAGGCACCCATTTCCCAATCAGGTACAAAGATATGGGGTAGTGCGGAGAGCGCATGAGTGCATGTGCGAATGTGCGAATGTGCGAATTAAATGGGAATTTAAATAGACAGAGGGAGAGGGGGGTGGATAAATCATTGACGAGGAGGAATAATGGCGCAGTGATTATTCCCCAATTAACTTGGTGGTACTTGAAGTTCACTATGATGATGGTTCAAATCAATAAATTACTCATTTAGGTAAGATTGGATTGGATTTATAGTCGCACTGCTTAAATAATTGGGAAACAAGATTACACATGAATTATTCATCCATCTTAACAATGTCTTAATGCCATCTAACAGGGTTCGAACCTGGGGTGAACCAACTGGTTTTATGGTGAGATGTGCAATAGGAGCACACGTGATTAGGGCTCAACCCTAACATCGCGAAAAAATTTTTTCAATTATATACAGGTACCACCCATCGCACCCGCACCACTATAAAACCATTGACCTCCCCTTTTAATCATCATCATCAATCACTAGTCAATATGGGTCGTATGCATTCTTCGGTATGTAACACTCAAAGAGAGTCTAGAAAGTTTGTGTGGACGGCTTATCAAGAGTGGTTATATCAGTGAATATAGCCGCCAGCTCTTGGTTTGATACCAGCAAACGCTCTCACCATTGGAAAGGCTTTAGCCGTCATCCCCTCCGGGGCTCCACCCCAACTATGGGTCCAATGGTCATGTCAAATCCCTTACTAACAATTTAGGGCAAGGGGATCTCCTCTTCTGCCATTCCTTACTCCAGAAACGCTCCTTCTTGGTTTAAGTTGTCTTCTGACGAAGTTGTTGAACAAATCATCAAGTACGCCAGAAAGGGTATGACTCCTTCTCAAATTGGGGTTATCTTGAGAGATGCTCACGGTGTTTCTCAACCCAAGGTCATCACCGGTAACAAGATCTTGAGAATTCTCAAGACCAACGGTTTGGCTCCTGAAATCCCCGAAGACTTGTACCACATGATCAAGAAGGCTGTTTCCGTCAGAAAGCACCTTGAAAGAAACAGAAAGGACAAGGACTCCAAGTTCAGATTGATTTTGATTGAATCGAGAATCCACAGATTGGCTAGATACTACAGAACCGTCGGTGTCTTGCCTCCTAACTGGAAGTTCGAATCCGCCACTGCTTCTGCTTTGGTCAACTAAGCGTTCTAGCTAGGGTTTAATTTGTACTATAGATATAATTATACATAAGCTATGGTCAGGATACTGTAGTTTAATTGATTGATTTATTGATTGGAAGTAATATTCGGTGCCAGAGTTGGTGCGGCTTGTGATTCATCTTTACCTCAGTTGGTGAGCTCTGTGCGGCTTCAATCACCACTCATCTTCATCAGTTAGTGTCATGGATGCCATAGCGGAACAAGTGTTCACCGATGTACCCCAACCAGGAGAACAGAACGATGAACCATCCCTACTTACCATCATCCTTGACATGCTGCCGCTGGGATGGGTGTCGATTGAGAATCAGATCCTGTTGAATGAAGTGGTGAAATGTCTCTTGGTATTCCTCAATGCCCACTTATCGCTCAACAATTCCAATTTAGTGGCGTTTATTGTACTGCTGCCCAGTGGACTGGAGTTTGTCTGGCCCAATCAGGGCAAGGAGCCCACCACTCCTTTTGTTAACCCTGATATGTATCGACAGTTTCGGGTGGTGGACGAAGCGGTGCTTTATCAATTAAATCAATGGTTTGATTCCATTACTACCGAAAATCTCCATCACTGTCACCATTCCACCTTGACGGGAGCGTTGCTGATGGCACTCTCCTATACCAATCGGATTTTAACCGTTGACCAACTGATCACCACCACCACCGCCTCGGCTCTTGTTAATCTGACCAAAGTGGCGGGAGAATCATCCAATGGTGGTCTCGGTGGGGGTTGGGGCACCACCAACCTCCGGCTGAGAATATTGGTGGTGCTGGCCAATCGTGATGATAATATCCGCTATATCCCATTGATGAACTCAATCTTTGCTGCCCAAAAGATGAAGGTTCCTATCGATGTGGTTCAATTGGGGGAAGTAGACCAGCCCTACCTCCAGCAAGCTTCTGATGCTACCCAGGGAGTCTATCTTCGTCTCCAGGATCCCCAGGGTCTTATTCAGGTCTTGGCCACGGCATACTTTGTTGAACCAAGCTTACGGCCTCTCATTGTATTACCTTCCAATACCAATGTCAATTATCGAGCTCTGTGCTTCATAACTGGTAAACTGGTGGATTTGGCATATGTGTGTAGCGTTTGTCTCTGTATCATGCTGAAGATCCCTGATCTGGGCAAGTGTCCCGCTTGTGAAAGTGTCTTTGACCCCACCATCTTGAATCAATTACAACGGGGGCCAATTGTAGCCAAAAAGAAGCGTAAGATCGAAGGTAAAGACTAAGGCATATCTAATGATTTAATGAACAATTACTTAATGAAATCATATGTATTTTTCCGATCATTGCTTAAATGGATTATGTTGTTGGTCAATGTGAATTTCTAACAACTCCAACAGTGTCAATCGTTGATGACATTGTTCACACTCGTAGTCGTGAATGGTGGAGATATGATGATGATAAGCAAGCCTCAGGTTAAACACTCTTGGAGCCACATCACAGGGTGGGAGACAACAAGTTATATACCCTGATGGAGCATCTTCGGTGCTATCTCTAGTTCGCTTCATCTGCCTTGAGTAAACTGCGACTATCGAGATATTGCGATATCGACGACCATGAGGCTTTCCTATAACGACCTAGAGGTGTGTGAAGAGGTTGGAAGGGGTGGGTTTGGTGTTGTATACCGGGGGATTGTTAAACTGACCCTCCAGGAAGTGGCCATTAAGCAAATTGACCTTGAAGAAGCCCCCGATATGGAAGAGATCAATAATGAGATTGCGATTATTCTGGAATGTCGAAATGATAACATTACGCGGTTCATGGGATGTTTTGTCCGGAACTATCGATTATGGGTGATCATGGAGTTTGTTGATGGTGGTTCCCTCCATGACCTTCTTAAACCAGGTCCTATGGTTGACGAACTGGCGATTGCTCTCGTGATATATGATTTATTATTGGCATTAAATTATCTTCATAACCAGGGAAAGATTCATCGTGATTTGAAGCTGCAGAACATCTTGGTATCCAAGGATGGTGAGATTAAATTGACTGACTTTGGGGTGCTGACGCAATTACTGAATAATTTTAGTAGAAGAAACACCACCGTGGGTACCCCTTATTGGATGGCTCCTGAAGTGATTAATAATTCCGATGGTCATCTGTTCAAGGCAGATATTTGGTCACTTGGATGTTGTGCGTTTGAAATGAGAACTGGCAAGCCGCCATTACAACTGGTGATGCCACCAATGAAAGCATTACGACAGATTTCCCAATGTAGGGACTTTTACCTGCTTATTGAAGTTGAAAAACTTGAAATTTCTCCTTCTTTCCAAGATTTTTTAAACAAGTGTTTTTCGGTTGATTCTGATCGGCGGTGGCTGGCCCAGCAATTATTAAAGCACAAATGGATCTCTTCAAGGTGTTTAGACCGAAAACCATTGAAAAAACTCATTACTACCAAACAATTATGGGATCAAGACCACCACGTTGATCGGGTGCAAAACTTTTATGTCCCCACGGAAATCGCAAATAATCAAAGAAAGTGGCAACATTCGGGAACAGGAGAAGTTTCTGATGTCAAGTTTGATATAAGTCTGTTGAATTTGGGTCATCCCCAGCAAGTGGACTCTCCAGATTGGTCACTCCAGGGTGATATGGCCGCTACATCAACATTCAAGTTACAAGCGCCCCCCCAGGCCCCTAAGAACATTTTTGGCGCTGGCGCTAATTCCCCGTCGCCCATTTCTGATCAACATGATCAGGAAAACAATTATAGAATGCCAGTGCATCGAGTGTTGACTAAAGTATTCCATAGGATTGAACTGCGATGCGTGTTGACCACCTCCCAGTACGATCAATTGGTGAAACTTAATGAAACCATGCTCAACTTGTTGCTGTATTCTGACCTGAAGAAAGTGATACTTTTTCTATTTTTAAAGTATTTCCTCAAGGAAATTCTGAAGCCAAGTAACGTTCAATTGAAGAGAATGATTCTACCCCTGCATTTTAAAGTTGGACCACCACGACAGGGAACCCCTGATGGTGATTCGAGAATTATTCTGGGGACGTTACCTGGGTTTGATGATATTGAGCATTCATTATTTGAGCTGTGGATTAAGAGAATGAAACAAGTGCATGATTAGGTGGGATGGTGAATTGGGGTGGTGACCAAGGGTAAGATTTAGCAAGATATAGCTTAATGAAAATTCAGTTCATAGAAGCTGGTCCACCTGTGGCCATCAATATACTTGGGAGTGAGATTGTTATACATTCTAAGTATCCACTAAAACTTCGCAAATTACCTCTGCTATTTTGACAACATTTCTGAATTCCTAGTCAACTATCCAAAACGGTATTTCTGAAGAAATGGCAATGAATCTCCTTGGTTGTGATTCTTCCACAAAACGTGAATTTGGCGTTGAAATGTGTACTTCGAACAAATTTGATCTCTCTTTTGAAACGGTATTTTTCATAATTAACACATACTTAAAACCTGGATCTTTCTCATTTTCTTTAGATCTGCCTTATACAGCTTTACTTCTGAACTGTGTGTACTCCCACTTGAGCACTTAATTTGCAGTTGAACTCAAATGAACAGATATATCATGCTGTACACATGCTCAAAAGTATTTTGGATACAGATGAGTGTATTCACAATTACTTGTAATGATGCTACCGGCCTTCGCCTTCATTGCACTACCTTTTGAGCACAGTTCAGCTGTTCCTGGTTCATATACCACACCAATACAGTCATTTTAGAATTTATATATTACTATCTATTCTAAAATTTTTTTTTGATTTTTTTGATTTTTTCAAGTACAACACATTTCTAGGCAATTGCACAATAATTACCAGGTCCGTACATGTTAGGATCGTACGACAGGTGATCCTTGGAAGCGTCCTTGGAATAGTTGTTAGAAGTTTGAGCAGCCATTATTTGATTGTTTGATGAAGATTAGTGCCAATTTATGTTACATTTATATTAAATTTGTGGTATCTCTGTGGGGTACAAATTTCCAAATTTGGCCTTGACAATAAATTAGAGTGATACCTCGAACTATTTTCAATTCAGAATAAAAGTCATACAATCGGAGATAAGTATATTAGTCAATATAGATCAAGATATGAACGTCGGTAATGGTCGTTGGAAACTTTAGACGATTTTGAACGAGTTCACTTCAATTGAAAGTACGCGTATGATCTTCTAATAAATTTCCATAGAAGTTGATTACAGTTAGAACTGTGGGTTAGTGGGTTAGTGGGTTAGTTGGGTCAGCTAGACTACCAACCCACCAATGCATTCGCTTTGCATCTTTAATCACCAAAAGAATCCAACTCAATAGAGAAATGACAAGGAGGGAATTGCAATTTGTAATGCACATTCTAGCACAAGTCGGCAAAATTGAAAAATTGAACATGTTAATTATAAACGGGATAAAGAGTATAACTAAGTGTCCAACAAAAACAAATTTAAATTGTGTTTGATGGTTTTTTTTTGCTTTTTTTGAAATATTGCCGACTTATGAGTAGGCTCGAAAATAAGAAGGTTAAGTCCAAAGAAAACTTTCTCAATATTGATAAGCTTCATCGTTTGCTTCACTTGTGCTTAATTGAATACGTCATAAGTTTGATGGTGACCAGTACCATCAACTTTAACGTAATATTCAGTACCACTGATGGTAGTGTAATAGTTGAAAGGTTCGATATTACGCTTTTCTTCGGCGTTAGGAGCTTCAGTAATAACAGCAGCAGCAGGAGCAGCATCAGCATTGGCGACTGGGTTAGCCAAGACACCAACTAAGAAAGAAGCAGCAATTGAAAGGTAGTTAATAGAAACCATTATGAATAGTTAATTAAAATCCACTTCATTCTTGGCCTATTTATATCAAGAAACTGTGATCCACAAAAGTGGAAATCGAGGAAACCGGATTGCCAACATCCGTTGTGGCTTTCTTAAATACAAACCACAAATATAACAATTGCTGAACATCTTGCAGACGTTTTAGTAATTTAGTGTTGATTAGAAATGGTTGCTTAAAGTTGGGAAATAAACATGAAATATTTCTAGTGCGACCACTTGTTTAGTAAAAATAATCAATTCATTGTAGTTCCGTTCAAGTAGACAAGTCTTTTGAACCCATTATTGTGTGAGTCGAAATATATTAGTCAAGAAAAAAAGAGTTACAATACAAGAAAGGTAGCATATCCTATTGTTTCTAAATACGCTGTCAATGCACTCTGAAGCTAACAATAGGATTTAACTTTCGGATCAATAAAATTCCGGGCCGCTTACTTAGTAGGGATTTTGTAAATTATACATACATTGTGATTTATAAAGTGTGGTGGTGTTAGGGGGGACAGTGGCTACATTTTAGTTTGATTTGAACGATTATGCAGGTGTCAAAAGAAGAAAAACGGTTTGCCAGTCATTATTTCCGACTACAAAAGAAACTGTTAAATGAGATCCGAGCATCAAGAAGAGGGATTTGCCCCTAACAGTCGCATTTTACTACTACCCAGGTGCATAAATGGAACAAACTACTTGCAAAATCCGAGGGTAGTTCCGGAAATAGTTGGCACACTTACCTATCTACGAGGGTTTGATCTACCTGCCAAGTTCATTAGGATAGTCAATTTTGCATATGACTAACTCAATTGCAATGGTTCGATTTATTTTGAAACCACAGATATACACTTAGTCAGAGTCATGTGACACTGCCCGCCCCTACCATCTACTGGCCATGTCGCCTTCCGGTATCCCTAACTAACGCCTCAACTGAGCGTCTGGGTATCACTATGTGCGGATCCCTATAATCCTAGTACACAATTATGGACAGAAACCCTGACAGGTGGCGATAATAGCAATGGTTATGTTTGATATTTGTCAGTATTTTGCCTAGATTCTACTAAATGAATAAATACAATTACTTTGGTACATACGTAAAGTTTGGTACTAATGAATCGTGTAAAAGTTGACGGTGCCTAGGTGACGCTTAATAGTTAATGTTTATGTGTCATAATTGAATATTGATGATACGATACAGTCGGTTCTAAAAGATTAGACGACTTAGGTTACTTTTATGATGGTCAAAGGTAATAATTTAAAATGATGGCACAAGAAAGGTTGAGCCAATGGAAACGTACCAAACATTGATGAAGAAAAAAACCACATTAAGGAATATCACTTCCTTTTTGTGTAAACATTAGTTTCATCAAGTCAGATTGCCATAAAATCATTTTTACTTTAATTTAATACTAAAAGTGATCAGTTCATGAAGAGGTATAATGTTGAACTACCACCCTATGAATGTCTATCCAACCACACCTGACTTAGTTACAACTATCACCATCAATATTACCTCCCCCTAAGAAAACATTGGTAACCCAAGGTGTTTGTTCTCTCTTTCGCGATCTCTAGATGAGCACGAATGGAGTTTGTCTATCGACCCATCCCTGCTGATGCCAATGCCCCGATAATGCCAATTGCCCCACCATTAAGTGATAACCAACTTACGTTGGCAAGTCCTCCGATATTGCTGGTTTCAGAAGTTCTCCAACTTGAACCAGATTCTCTATGTCAAGATAAAGGCACTCGATATACCATCAAGGCCATCCCATTGGGAATAGTTCCCCGACCACCAGTAACCACCATTATTGATGGTAACCTTGAAATCATTAAGTTTCTGCTATTGGTAACTGATGAATCGAAAAAGTACCATTTGGAACTTGAATTGTTTACCAAACAACAGATACTGGCTTTTACCCAAGGGATTGACGATATTGATCAACAATTGGCCAATCTCACCAAAGTTGACCACCCGAAAGAAATTATTATCGAACGTGATTATTTCCCCTTACCATCGGGGATGGTACTCCCCTACTTTACCAGTGTTACCCCATTATCATCGTTACTCCAATAACCTCCGATTAATAATTACAATGTTATCTGTTTTGGTCTATTCGTTACTATTAATTTACACCCTATATTAACCCAACCATTAGATGTAACCAATTCTGTTGGCAATGTCCAACGCATCGTGGTCAGCGGTCAATCTAATGTAAGCCTTCTTGGTACCGTTAGGTCTGATCAAAGTGTTAACCTTTTCAGCATCAACTTCGTACAATTCCTTAAGGGCTTGCTTGATTTGGTGCTTGTTGGCCTTAATGTCAACTTGGAACACAAGGGTGTTACCGTCTTCAACCTTCTTGATGGCGGTTTCAGAAGCAATGGGAGCAACAATAACCTTGTAAGCATCCATTCTCGAGTAGTGAGGAACGGCCTTTCTGGTGTACTTGCCATTTCTAGCCAACTTCAAGGTCTTGGGGAGGTGGAAGGTAGCCAGCGATCTGACCTTTTGAACCTTGTTGGCGTTGGTACCCTTCAAGGCAGCCTTCTTGGCAGCAGCAGCTTTAGTGGCTAAAATGTTAGTAAAATGTTAAAATATTCATGGTGTCGATGAGGTCAGCGGCTTATGGAAGGGGAAGCTCTTTGGACGGCGGCGGCGGTAATGGTGGCAATTCATAGTTGACAAACAAACCATTATCATCGTATTGACATGAACTTGGGGTACATACAGGGAGCCATATTTGCTATTTGTTGACTGGTAAGAGCAGGTTCAAAAGGAGTCTTGAAAAATTTGCCAGTAGGTGAGTGCGCATCGGGGTGTGGTATATCACGTGAGTTAGGGTTATAACCCTTAGGTGAGAGAAGGACAATGGAAATGCGGGGGGTTTGATAGTGATGTGGTGGTTTGGTAGGTTGTTATGAGTATTGTGTGATTATTATCACGTTAACGTTTAGTTACTGTTTGGTTAATATTGGCTTGGTCCCTCGAGTTTGATTACCTAATTAGGCAAGTGCGTAGAATATGCGATTAATATGTACATGATTGAAGATCCTACAATCTTCTTTGTTTCTTAGGACGGTTACCACCAAACCGTAACTTGGTGCTATCGTAGATCCGGTCAAAGTATTTCCGGATATTGGTCCCTTCCTTACCTTGTAATGCAGCAAAGAATGCCTCTCTTCCCTTGCCAAAATCTTTAACAATCAATTCGATCTTATCCTTGGGACCAATCAACTTTTCTTCTTCGATGGTTTTAAACATCTTCAGTGCCACCTGGAACCCTGCTTCGTATTCGGCCCGTTGTGCCTTACGGAACCCAAGCTGACCGGCAGTGATATGGAGACGGGGGTGATGGGGAGGTTGCATGTAATACAACACCTTTTCATTGAAAGAAAGGTGTGGGTTTTTCTTTTCAAAGTCCAAATCTTCCACCACTTCTACCAACGTTACCATGGTATTGTGTTTATGGAAGTAGGCATACAATTTCCATCCCAAAGTCTTGAAATTTTTGCGCAGATCAACCTTGGTTGGGGTAAGAGATGCCTTTACCACGGATGAGGTACTGAGGTTTCGGATAGGATTGGTGATTCCGGGGGTGAGGAATCGTTTCAACATGGTCGATGTGGGATGGATTGGTTAAATTTTCGTGCGGCTCCGCATTGAAGAGATCATTAGAATCGAAATAGAGGCAAGGGGAAGAAAGAGGTTCTGATTAATTTGTGTTAACGGAAGGAAAATGTTAGATGTTTGTTGGTACATGAGTGAAATAATAAATTGTCAATTTATAATTGGTGGAGAATAAAATTTATATGTTAGTGATGGGGGTAATAGTAGAGATATTTTGGAAATTATCTTGGGGTAGAGGCGATTTTTCATGCTTTTTCTTTATGACAGAAGAGTATTGAATGTCAAGGTAATTTTCAGTCATCCCTAGAGTCATTTTCGGATACTAGTCGAATTGTTCTTCATTTAATCATATTTTCTCTACTGTTATACATCACTTTGTAACAGTCATCTCTAGTGTTGGCCATCTCGGAATCACCGCATCCTCTATTTTCATTTCTCCTCCACTATCATCAAAGTCCCTCCCTTTCCACGTTTATAAGTAGTTCTAACAAATCTCCTGAATTGACAGTTTGAACCTAATTTTCTAAAAATTTCCACATGATCATGGCACCAATCATGTTCTTCTTTTCATAATTTATCCTCCAACTGGATGCCATCCCAATACTAACTACTACATATATCATTTACTACACGTCTCTTCATAAAACTAAAAAGATCCGATTTCTCAACTCACTATCAACTCAACCAAACCAATCGTGTCCAAATCACTTTTTTTATTCAATTTCAAATGATTATTTAATCATCTTCATTTTTCACATTCCCTAATGTTGTAAAACATCCCATGAGACTTTTGCATGAACACTGACAGAGGCCACCAGTAATTCTTTTACCACTCTACTTCCACCTTCACCACCCTTCAATAATCACCACTATTAACCACTATCAACTACCACTACCCACCACCAACTGCACTAATTTTACTGATATTCACCCTCCACTATAATTCTCAACAAACTCATCCTCACTGTTCCTTTGCTCCTAAATCTGCCAGCGGCTATTCTTGACAATCCGCATAATATCGTAACACATCACGCACAAAACTGTGTATCACTTAAACTATCGAGGAGGGTTGTGAACACAAGAAGACCAATCTCATTAAATTAGTAATGGATGTATCCCCTTAGAGATACTTACTGGTTATAGCCGCCTGACTGCCATCAGTTAACATCACCACCACTTCCCTAAACCCAAAGTGCCAAGCTTGCCCCACTCGGTGTAATCAAAAGATTGTTGTTGCGCCCAATAAAAAGGTGACGAAACCACCCAGTTAGCGAAGTAGAAAAAAAAAAGAAAAGAGAGGAGATAACTGGTGACGGTGATCTTCACCATCAAAGGAAGTCTATTGTGGTGTTTTGCCGTTGAGCTGCAGTGGCACTTGATTGCCCCTTGTCCGTCGTCTCTAGTCGCCGCTCCTCCTTCCACGTCGCGAAATCAACATCAACACCACCTCGAGTCCAACCACCAAATCTCCCGCCACGCACGCCCATCTTGGATCGGTGACTCCTCACTCCTATACCCTACCCTCTTCAATGCCCCAATTGGCCCCGGTCAACGAATACACCCTAGATCTGGTGGTGAATAACCAGACATCGATCCCCAACCGCATGACGGTTAAGGAATATAAGCGGATTGGGGAAGGGGCTTTTGGCACCGTGGTGGAAGCCCTACTTAGATATGATACTGCTGATCAAGACCTGGCTGAATGGTTCGGTCCGTTTGCCATTAAACGGGTGCCGGCTCAGACTGAATATAAACTGAGAGAGTTGGAGATTTTGCGGGTGGTTAACCATCCCAACATTGTCCTGTTGCAATTTTTCTTTGATAAAAAGTCGCTGAATGCTAATGATCCCACCATTTATCAAAATTTGGTCATGGAATGTCTACCACTGAATTTGCAGGCGGAAATAAAACATTACCGCCAGCTGAAATATACCATCCCTTACCCTCATATGAAGGCGTATACCTTCCAATTGGCTCGGGCCATGTTATATTTACATGGGTTTGGCATTTCTCACCGGGATATCAAACCACTGAACATCCTTGTCGACCCCAAAACGGTGACATTAAAGATTTGTGATTTTGGCCTGGCGAAAAAATTGGAGCCAAATTTGCCGTCAGTGCTGTACATTTGTTCGCGGTATTACCGTGCCCCCGAGTTAATCGTGGGATGTTCGTTATACACCACTAAAATCGATATTTGGGGGTTGGGATGTGTCATTGCGGAAATGTTCCTTGGTCGACCTATTTTCCAGGGCCAACTGCCAGAATTACAATTAAAGGAGATTTCTAAATTATTAGGCCCGCCGCCAAACCTGTTTTTCTTCAAACTGAATCCTCAATATCGCGGTAGTATGAATAGCGTCAAATTATTCAGTTGCACGGTGGAGGAGCGGTTCAAACAAATCTTCTCCAACCTGCCTCCTGATGCCATTGACTTGTTGATGAAGATTTTGGTGTACGACCCCGACTTTCGTGCCCTGCCTCGTCGAGTATTGGTCCATCCATTTTTCCACGAATTGAAACGCAAGGACTTCCAGGTCCACCCGCGGGGATTTTCTGAGCCGATCGCTCTCAATTTATTTAACTTTTCCAAGTATGAATTGGAGTTATTGGGTCCATTAAAGGATGAATTATTGACTCCTTTATAATTCCCTTAGCATACGCATTCTCACCCGGAGTGAGCGTCTTTAGACTGGTTTTCAGAGTTGCTGATGTGGATCTAATAAATGTTGAAGTAGAGTAAATAACTAACTAAACATCTTTTTTGGTGGTGACCTTCTCATACTCCAAATCGTTATAATCAGGATGGGTACATTTATACCAATAATCAATTTGACTTCGAGGATAAGCAGTAAAGATGGTTTTACTTTCGGCATACCAACTAACACATCCACCAAATGGGGTACCAAATACACACTGTTCGAGTTCCTTTTGTGTTTGGTTGCGCCATTGGTCATAGGCTTTGTGTGATACTCGAACCAGAGATTGTGTCCCATCTAAAACTGGTTTAGCAGTGCGAGCAAAGTATTCCAAGCCATTTTCGATGGCCATGATAACCGGAGCATGACCAGTGATCGAGTTGGGCCCGGCGAGAATATATAAATTGGGCATATCCTTCACCATTAACGTCCGATAAGCAGAAATACCTTCATCGGTCCATGTCTTGCGTAACCGAGTACCATTATCGCCAACAAAGTCAATGAGCATCATACTCTTTTCAACATCGTAGCCAGTACAAGCAATCAAAACATCACAGGGGAGAACCCGACCATCCTTAAGTACCACCGTACCCTTATCTACATGATCAATTAATGAATTGGTCACTTCAACCCGGGGATCGTGTAAACTTTTCAAATAATCATGATCGAAAATCATCCGTTTGCAACCAATTTTAAAGTTGGGAATCAACGCTTTTTGGAATCTTTCAGGACAGTTTTGCCTCATATATTTTAATGAAGCCCGGGTCAGGTAGTTTCGTACAAACTTACTCAACCACCCATTGCCTCTAAACATGGGCCATCTTAATTCCAGTCCAAAAGCAACCAACATTCTAAAGAGCCACGATCCAAACACAAACGTACTGAAAAATTGATAAGCCAATTGAAACGCATGAGGAATGGGGGCCATGATGTAATGTTGAGATCTAACAATTTGGGTCAAAGTTTTCGGATTCTTACGCAATACCCCGGGGAACGCTTGGTTGGCAGTACACCCATTACCCACTAAAACGACGTTTTTACCATCAAAATCAACATCATGACGCCAAAGAGCGCTTTGGATGAATTCTCCAGTAAATGTTTCCAACCCTTTGACATTGTAATGATTAGGTTGAGCAAGAGCACCAATACAATTAAGAACAATCGATGCTTTCCATCGAATCAAATGACCATCACGAGTATCCCGGGCCTCCACCGTCCAAACTTGATCAGTTTCTGACCACGTGCACTTGTTAACAACGGTGTTGCACTTGATTTTATCCCGTAAATTGTACTTGTTGGCAACAACATCTAAATATTCCATAAATTCATATTGTAATGGTTGGGGACGACTCCAATTAAGCACCCGATCAGTGGAAAAACTATAATGAGCAGCAGGAGAATCCAGGGCCGCTTCAAGATAGGTATTATTCCACCAGGTCCCACCCAAATTGGTTGATTTTTCAAAACAAATATAATCTTCTTCTCCCAATTGCTGCTTAAGTTTAATTGCCAGCGCCATCCCTGCACATCCAGCACCAATTATCACTACCTTGGATTCCCCAGTTTCAACCGGTAACTTGTCGTTTTCGGGGAGCTTTTGGTCCTTTCCGAGAAGTCTTACAGCATCGTCATAGTTGACTCTGAATTTAGCGGGATCCTTATGGGACTCCTTGGTAAGAGTGTGAACCGCCATCGCCAGTTTAATCTACTCAGGAAACTCCGAAGCTTTATTTCAACGTGTTTTAAGCATGTGATAATGTGCCGTGGGGTAAATTGGTTTGCAGCTGAGGGGTGGGGACAACGGCGCCATGGTTAACCCAACTCTCGCCATTTGTGGGGTGGGGTGATTTTACCCCCGAGCATTACGTTATTCTCGAAATAGGAATAATTTACGCTTGAAACGATTACATGTATTCGCACCACCCATTTGGTGGTCAATAATATCAATGCCATCATACCCTACCTCGACGATCCTAACCTCTAATCATTAATAAAACTATCGAATCTAAAGAGCTAATGAATAACTATACTCGTCCTCAATATTCTGGGAAATCCACAACACAAAGCACAGCAACATAATAAACCCATTACACACGATATTCCCTACCCCCATGCCTAGGGTAGGGAACCCAATATGTTTGGAGATGAATTTGATAATAAAGATCATAAAACTTCCTGCGAGCCCGCCCGCAAGGAGAGCAAACCCAAAGAATAAAATGACCCGGGCGGCCCAAGCATGCTGATTACCCATGAACGAGTTGTTGGTGTCAATTAGATTTCCCTTTTCAATGGAGTTGACCACCAACATGCCCAATGTCAGGCAAATAAATGGGATCCAATCGACAAATGACACATGGACGTCGGAGGCGTTGTTTTCCAGTTTCGACCACAATGCTGTGTCCATCATCAGCCAGAAGCCAATGGCATAGAATGCTCCTGAGAGGTATACCCCATACAGCCGAAGCTTGGCCAGCTTTGGGAGTTTAAACGCTGAGAACCGAAAGAGGTTGGATTGTTCCATGGTATGGGGGGCGATTAGGAATTGGCAGGGTGCGGGAAATAGTATATGTCATGTGACTAGTCACGTGTGTGATTGCATTTGCATTTGGTAGAGTTCGACGGTAGGGACGTCCATAAGTAGGACATTCCATTGGGAATATGTCAAGAAGCTAGAAGGTTGGTAAACGAGACAAGTAAGTCCAGTACTTATGAATACTGATTATTTGCTAAGAACAACTGTATAAAGGTCCTACAAAGCATGAGGATAAAGGTTACAGCAGAATCCTACTGGGTAATTTGCGATTGTATCTAGGGTGCACCGTGAATTCAAACAGCCATATATAACAATCGTTAATTAATCGATATCGACGTCGCTAGACGGATGGTCAAGTTCAGTGGTGGCTTCTCTAGACATCAGCACCAGCATATCCATCTTTCTCGTCGGTTTAACCGGGTCTCGTCGATGAGTAGGATTTAATTTAAACTTCATCACCTTGCCATCTCGAGCCAATGCAATTAAATCGCCCTTGTACTCTTGCACCAGCATAATCACATCGTTATAAGGAAAAGTATATACCACTTTCCGAGATTGTACGTCAAAAACAATCATGCCCTGGGTCTCACTACCCAGTACCAACAAAGGCAGCTCAGTAGATGTCACCAAGGTGGTTTCACAGCAATATTTAACAGCAATATCTCCCTGACCGTATGTTTTACATACCTTATTATTGATATATTCCCAAAGTCGAATGTAGCCATCAAGCGATGAGCTAAAGATGTATTTGCCATTGGGAGACATGATGACATTGGAGATGGGATGATTAATGACATCGGCAGTAGAAGCAGTAGCAGTACCGTGGGATGAGTTGACGGTAAGGGTTTTAATACATTGGCCCAATTCAGTGTCAAAGAGTCTCATCATGCCGTCGTAACCTCCCAGCACGATGATGGAGTCGTCGGGGGAAAGCGAGATCGACAGAATGGGATCAGAATGGGCGGCCATGGTATTCAACGACCGACCATTGGCCAAGTCCCATACCACTATACTCTCATCAGCACTGGCCAGAATAAGCACGTTACCCTTGGAAGTGAACTTGACGGCAGTAACGTGATAAGTGTGCTTGTTAATCACCTTGATACACTTTCCCTCGGAGATCGACCAAAGTCGAATGGTCAAGTCATCCAGCCCCAGAGCAATAATGTCGCTATCAATGGGCAGAAAGTCAATGGTGTTGATGCCTTTGCTATGGCCTGTCAACGTAGTGATCAATGCACCGGTACCATAGTTCAATATTCGGATATCTCCATCAGCAGAGCATGTAGCAATCACCCGACCATCGGGGGATATTTTGGCGGCATTACCATAAGATGTGTGGCCACTGTCAACACTGTAGTCTAGGGTGAAGAGGGAATCCATGGTGCGGCGTCGATCAATGGTGATGAAAAGTAGTAAATGATGATGTAGAGGAAAAGGCAGTGGTATGGCAACACCAGGAAATCAAGTGGCAGTGAGGGAGTCATTATGTTCATTAACATTTCTTGTAACCACCAATTGATTTATAGTTGATTTTTGATGTTTCGTCATTTTGGTGTTTGTGATGGTTTGGGTGTAATTCGGCGATGATTTTTGACCACCATTGACAACTTCAATCACCACCACCATTTATATGTTCACATTTCCATTTACCCCATCCATTTGCGTCAATTGCTTCTTTACTGTGCGCAATGTCAAACCCAGTATCAAGATTGAAACTCTCCAAAAATGGCCCTGGGGGCAAACGAGGAGGTCGAGGACATAAAGGCAAAGATAATTCTGGCCCAGTTCCCCTGGCTCTTTCTTCCGGCGAAGATTACCTCAATGATGGCTCTGAAGCAGAGGAAAATGGTGATCGATGGTATGGCAGTGATTTAGCAAAGGCCCTCCGGTTTTACCAAAAGGCATATGACTCCTACCAAAAAGCAATTGAACTTGATGGTATGGCGGATTCCTACTATAATAGTTGTCGACTTCTTTTCCTGGTATATTCCAATTATACTAAGCAAGGGTTTCTTTCTCATATCAAAATGGATTCAGTTGGATCGGTAGTTAAACTGCTTTCGGAAATTGCTAAGTTCCATCACCAAGCATTGACAATGGTTGGTAATGGAGCTGATCTAGCCTATAATCTGGCGCTCGTGTATACTGAAGTAATTGAAGAAGGGGACATTTCTGACTCCGATGCGTTACAAGCCGGTAGTGATGGTCGACGGTTACTTGTTGAAGTTCTTGAATATCAGCAAAGGGAGTTTAGCCAGTTTATTCAGGATTTGGCCGAAGTTGACCCTTCGGCCCCATCTGGAGATTCTCAATCAAATGGTGATGGCTCGTCGAGTCAGGAAACTTCGGAATTGGAATCGGTGACGGTGATTCAACCTACTGATATTTTTGATACCGTTATTTCTGGCTATAAACTCGTACAAGCTTTAGTAGAAGCGGGTATTCCCCTTGATGATTCTTGGAATCAGTTCGTTGGTCGTCTTGATGTCCAGGCAACTGACCTAATTGACAATTATAGTCAAATATCAACCAATCGTAACGATATGGTGGAAAACTTGCTGACAGAACAGTTAGACGAAGTCAAAATTGCTCGATTGGCCATCGAGTCCGTCTCCAGCAACATTGAAAATTGCATCAACGTGTGGAGTTCCAATCAGTGTCCAGATATTGCTGAACGGTACTTGGTGGCTAGTGATTGTTTAAACACCGTAATTATGAAAACTGAAGATCAAGTGGACCCCGAGCGACAATGGCAAATCCTTTCACAACTGGCAGCCTGGCTAAAACAGGGACAAGTATCACTCGTGGAGAGGTATCGAAGCCTTAACGGCAGGCGACAACTGGTGGAAGAGTTGGGTCAAATGCTTGCCCAAATTGCTGAATGTTTTATTGCTCGAGCCGATGCTGAAATGCAACGGACCAAAGTACAAGTAGCAGCGGCGGTGAATAATGAAGCTGTTCTTATTAAGAATGCCCAAGCATTACTTAAAAGTGCCCAAAGTTATGCCTTGACTAATGGTGGACTTCGAGAACGGGCTCTGGAAAAGCTTAATCGAAAGTGTCGCTGGATGGAGGCAGGTATTCGATTAGGATTATTACAGGGTAAGCCGGTGGATCAACTTGAGAAGGAATACCCTGGTCAGGTCCAACTGGTCATTGAGGAGGTGAATAAATTGGGAGTATACCCCATGGCGATGTAATAAAGTTAACTATGATGGTCATTAATCTTCATTAGTCCCATTAACCAGAGAAATCTCCATTTCAATATTATCGCTAGTAGCCCTAGACAATTCAAAAATAGGAGACTCAATAATGGGAAATTCATCACTTCGAGAATGAGTAACAATCTTCTGTAATAAATTTACCTGGAGATAATAAATAACAAAACTTGATACTTTCATGGTTGCAAACCCCGAAACTGACTTTCACAGATTTGTGCGGCTGAGGGAGGTTTTAGTCATTTCACTATATACAATACTCTTACATAAGCGAGAGCTAACAATCACTTAGACAACAACTTGTCAAAGGCCGGGATCAACGATTGGGCCAAGGCAAACGAAAACACCAACTTGGGACCAGTCGTCAACAACTTGGGGGTCAACCCCTTGAAGAAGGCAGTGATACCTTCGTTCTTCAACGTATTCTTAATAATCTTGAACCCAGATTCAGGATTGTCAAAGTTTCTGTTTTGGATTCTCGTCTTAATGACATCCAAAGGAGCAGAAACAATCAACGATGCCGAGGCACCACAGATCGAAGTGACAAAGTTTTGTGTCCAGGTAGCTTGAGAGTAGTCCTTCAACCCAAAGATGTATTCCTTGGCGAACGAGTTACCCCCAAACAAGGCAAACGAACCAGGGGCATTTCTAGCCATGGTCCAACCCCACCCCCGGTACAAGCCAAATCCTTCATCTTGAATAATTTTAATCAACCCTCTTCCCTTGAAAGCATCGGGGTTGGTTTGCTTCTTAATCTTCAATACATCCAAAGGCAACAACACCACTTCCCCAATACCAATCAACGACCCAGCGGTGGCCGAAAGCATCGCCTTACCAGTCTTGGGCCCAAACAACTTTTCATAAGTGTCCTTAAAGTTCTTGGTCATGAATTCATTGGCATAAGGTTGACCACCGTACTTGTAAACCCGTTGCAAAATCTTGTAACAAGCAGCATACCCCAAACCAGGGAAAAGAGTGAAGATCCGCTTGCCAAAGGGTTCATTGGCAAATTGACGGAAAATAACGTCGTTCAATTCATGAGCAGACTTGATGGCACCATGATGAGACATCAATCTCTTCGAGATGGTGTCGACGGGGTGGAACACCCCGATTTCAAGGATCCCAGCAGAGGCAGACCCGAGGACACGGGCCAACGCACTTTGCTTCTTGTCGGTGGTAGCGGCGGCGGCTGGGGACATTTTGCTAAAGTTGTGGTCAACTTTTGAAAAATTTTGTCTTCGGTCGCACGGGATGGTTGGCCACAGATAACAAATGGGGCGAGATTGTTAATTAAAACTGAGGGAATTTGATAGGTTTCGGTTATTATTGTACGAGGAAGGTCATCATTATTTGGTAAAAGATTATTAGTGGTCGAGATTTCCAACCTAACTGGTCATATAGCTGATTCTCCATCGAACCGTCGTGCATGCGTATTGCATTAACATGGGCAAACCGTTAACCCTAATCGGGTAATGTTTATTGAAGTTACCGCGGTGGTATCACTAACTAGGTATACTGACGCTTAGGCACTACCAATGGCTTTAGTTCTCGGGCGGCCATGTTCTTAATTAGTACAATCACCATAATACTAGTGATTGATGTAGCCAACATTGCCCAACACCCCCTGGTGAATTTGGGAGCGGTGGAAGCACCATAGAACAAGATTGACCACCAGGCATTAATGGCACTACTAAACATATTCATCAGGGCAAGAACAATTGCTCTTAGTTGGATATCATTTTGCGTCACCACATTGGCCCAGCCAAAGAATGCCGTTTGACCACTATAGGCTACTCCAGCTAAATAGTGAGCGGGAAATACATAGGATGACAGTAACGGGTTGGTAAGCAATAAAATGGTGGCGATAATCATGGTGACACCAATAAATATACCAACATGCCAATGGTACTGGCCCGGCCGTTGTTGCATTCTAACATTAATGTAAACTGCCAGCGATAACGTCGCCACCACCCCCACGGCGTAAATGCCCATGGGATAATGATTTCTTTGTTCTACGTCATACTTGAAGTATTTCAACCACAATGCCAACAACGAATTGGACGAAAATGAAATGTTTTCACCCCCCAACATCCAAAGAATGGAAAAAAGCCACCATTTCCAATTGAAAAACACCCGTTTAAATAGCGACCGGTTCCAATTATTAATCTTGGGGATTTTCCGCTTTTCAATCGCCAATTCATACTCTTGTTGGGTTAAATAAAATGGTTTTTTCGTCGATGGACTCGGGGCATCGGGGAAGAAGATAAACCCATAAATTACCACCGGCAATGTGACAATAAAATCAACGATAAATAACCATCTCCACCCTTGTAATCCATTATACCCATCCATATTTTCATGGATGGCTGCAGCCATCACCAGGGAAAAGATCAGCCCCACCAACCCTGAACTAGTGAAAATCGCCGTTCTAAATGGTAAGAGTTCTTCGGAATAAAATGATCCCAAGATCAAATGAGTACCGGAAAACGTCACCCCTTCAAATACCGCCAAAAAGAACCTCAACACACATAACTGTTTCCACAGCGTCACTTTATAGGTGCCTAGGGTGAGCAACCCCCATGCAAACAGACAAAACGTCAACCAGTATCGAGGTTTAACCTTGAGCATAATGAGATTGTGGGGCACTAATGCCACAATATACCCCACTGAAAAGCAAGTGTTGATAATATTCAACTCATTACCTTTCATTTGTAAATCTTCTTGCATTCCCGATACATAGGCATTGGCCAAATTCAGCCGATCAAGGTAATTGATCCAGTAGATGAGACAAACATACAGAAGTATAAACCAATCAATTTTCAATAAGAGTCGTCGTTCAGTGGCATCCGTTGGTGCCTTGCCCCAAACGGCATTTCGAATCGAGGTCCATCCCGCCATACGGTGAATCGATGGTCGATGGCTCATCGCGAGGGATGGTCTCCTTTAATTCTTTTCATCTGGGGTACGACCAACCTAACCCTATACGATGATTATAACGGGCGGGATGCCAAGGCATGCTTTTTAGTGTAATAATGGATTTTAATGAAAAAAAGGTTAAGACTTGTACGAATGGCGATATCTGAACTTTGGTGATGATTACCTATGGCACTTGCTTTAACTGGCACTTTTGCGCTCACTGTCATTTCTTTGACTACCTCTTCTGGTGCTAAACACCACTGCTATTTCTAGTATTGGTGCAGCTAACAGTGAAACCCTCAGTGCAATTCTCACTGCTCCCAGTCCACACTCACTGCGACCCTCACCACTCCCACTACACTCACAACCTCTTAGTGCGACACTTACTGCGACACTTTGCACCAACCACTCCATATCATCACCACGTCATGACGAGTCTTCTCGATGACTTTAGTGAAAGCTTGAACGAGCTCAAGCTCAATTCACTTCCAATCATCGAAACTCTCACCACCATCGCCTTGGAAAACTCAGGTGAAGCCGACGGCATCATCCAACTTATCACCGATCGAATCCAAAAGTCATTGCCCGAATACAAATTGTATGCCATGTACTTGCTTGATTCCATTTGTAAGAATGTTGGTGCTCCTTATAACATCCTTGTTGGTGATGACATCTTCAAACTTTTTGCCCAAGTATTCCAGATTGGTGATGAAAAAACCCGAGCATCGTTGGTGAAACTTTATGGTACCTGGCGTCTAACCTCATCCAAGCTGGCCCCGTTATTTCCACCTGAACAAATGGATCAAATTGCTCAGTTTTTACAAAAGGCGGGTTACCATGGCGACGAAGAACAAAGGGCGTTGATCGACCAAACCAACCTGTTGATCAGTGGTTACGAAGTAAAAGTTCAAAATGGTACCGCTTTACCCAAAGCTGGCGATAAAATCAATGTACTTAAACAATTAAGACTTGTACTTTCGAAGAATTCGCTCAAACGGGCCGAATATGATGCGGTGAAACAAAAGCTCACCGAACTCCAACGGGAATTTGACAAGAGTGAATCTACTGGGTCGCCTGGTCCTGTACCTGCTCTGGCATCTCGAGTTCCTGAAAAGCTGGCATTGAAATCGTCGACTCGAGGCCGATCTCCTCCCATTCCCAATAAACCCCAGTTGCCACCAACCCCCGGTACGTTTAATGCCACTGGGTTGTTCCGGATGGTGGTGGCTCTGGGTCTCATTGAGGTCGACCAATCTCCGGTGCCCGGAGCGGTGGCCCACTACAAAATTAACTACCCCAAGATCAAATATGAGAAACCCCTGGCCACCGTGAGTATTTTGGATAATTTGAGTCAATTCTCCAACCATCGTGGCAGTGATTACGACAAGATCAAGTTTCACCAACTCCGAGAAGTAAGTAGAGCCATTAACCAACATGATGGGGTGCAAAACTATTTAAAATCTAATCAAAGTGATCTGCTGGCCCTTGGCCTTCTTTACGGCGATAAACCAAGCGTGTGCACCCAGTGTGGTAAGCGGTTCCCGGTGGATGAAGAAGGGATTCAAAAGAAACAATCCCATTTGGATTGGCATTTCAGAATCAATTCCAAACAAGCAAATCATACGCTTAATGTCCAGCTGCGGGATTGGTACTTGGATGATTTGGCATGGGTGCAATTCAATGAAGATAATTTGCTTGAATATGCCACCAACACTGATCAAGTCGCCGATGAAGAGATGGTGGAGGAATTACCAGAAGGCCCAACCTACGTGTTGGTTCCAGAAAACCTGACTCAAATGGATAACAAGTGTCTGATTTGTCGGGAAACGATAAAGGCGATATATAACGATGAATTGGGTGAATGGGTCTGGCCCGGTGCCATTCGGCCGCCGCTGGAGCATCTGCTGAGTCGAAAGATCATGCACATATCTTGCTATACCGAATCAAGAAAACGGTCAGCTGATGATGATGGTATGGGTCACCGTAAGCACCAAAGAACAGTCTGAGGTAGAGTGTTGTAATAAATGTAATGATAGTTAGGGCTACTTGGGACTGACTGGTTAATGTTAAAGGCCAGATGATGAATGATCTCTCAAATGTGATCATTGATGGAAGAACGTAAATTGTCAATTATTAAAAATGATAACAACATAATTGTTTTAATGAATATATAATCATCAACACAGTAGACACTTTGTGGGATCAATTGTTTAATAAAACATTAAGTATAAATCGAAGCCTCCTGCATGTCGTCAATGCGGAATTTGCAGCCAAAACAGCTTCCCTCACTTGACCTCAACTCCCCTCCACTTTAATGGATACCCTCCCCATTGAAATGTACGGAGAGGTAGCAAAGTTTCTTGATTCTTATACTCTTCTGACCCTAGTGCTTATTCTCCGACCCAACACGTCGCCCTCGGGGAATCCTTCGTTCAAGAGGATTAAGCTCGACTCATCGTGGCGGCAACAAGTGAGCCTAATCTTTGAGAGCTTTCTACCAAATTCAGTGATAACCGTTAGTAGCATCTATTTTGATTGTGTTTTCTTTCTGTTCTACCCCACCGACCAGGTCGCCGTCGAAGTCTACCTGGGGGATCTATCTCTTATCAAGCGAGTCCCCAATATGCCCGTTCGATACTTGTACCTGAAACCAGGCTATTCCAATTACAAGTACATGTGGAGAGGGTCATTGGGGGCGGTGAAGGTTCTTCACATTGAAAATGTCTGTTTGGGAACCAATTTTGTCATTCCCAACACTCTTGTCGAGTTGCAAGTTATTAATTGTGAAGTCCAATGTCTGCTCAAAAACAGTAGACTTACAAGCTTGACTGCTATCCGTAGTACCATTCCCGAGGTGCCTTCATTAATTGAAAGATTGGTTATTGAAGGAACTTCGATCAGGTTTGAATCATTGCCCAATAGGTTGAAGCACATAGATTTGAGATCTCTGGGTCTTCTGTATGATTACATTCGTCTCATGATTGCTGCTAATGGCAATCACCTTGGCTATGTCCAATGCGAAGGAATTAGACTTCCTCTTGCCGTACTTCCTCCTCATCTAGTTCAGTGGAGACTGGTAGTTGCAATAAGTTCGTGGACATCAATAGCACTGGGATTGGTGGAATTAGGTCTCTACACAAGTTCGTTTTTTGATTGGTTAGATTTTGATGACTTTGAAGTATTCGACTTATCAAGGGTTAAATTCCCTGCCAATAATGTGGGATTGAGCCATATTAAGGTTCTTTCTCTTACTGTGGATGACAGTCCCATGGATATTGTTGGAGTTATGACCCAACTAGAAGAATTAAGGTTGACGAGGTCGTCGCCTGACATTCACTACACTGTCAATATCCAGTTCCATCCCAATCTTTTAAAGTGTGTTATTGAGGAGGCCAAATCAGTATACATGTGGGCACCAAAGCTTGAGAGTCTCGAGTTATATGGGTGTCCAATACTTCCACTGGCGTTGATGAATGAGAATTTTATTCAAAGGCTCTTCATAAGTAGTGTTGGGAGAATTAGAGGTGGGGTTCGAATTGGGCATATTCTGGGGTTGAAAGATACAAGTATCAGTTGTGGTCTGTTTGAATTTCAGGGAAAAGTCCACTCCGATGACCAGAGTATGTTCTACTTTGGCAGTGTTAAGAATTGTACTCTTGATGTCGACTCAGCCAATATAATTTGTGGCACATTTGAGGATTCCAAAATCATAAATTGTAAACAATTGGAATTAGCGATTTTCCGTCCCCCGAGTTGTGATGGCGAAATCTTTTCGGAGATCTTTCCTTCCAGTTTAAAAGTGTTGGCTTATACTGATCAAAGCGCTCATGCCATATTCCCCGTTGATGGATTGAATCATCTTGATAACCTTTGTGAGTTGACTTTGCGTCAAATTAAAATTCCCCATAAATTGATAATCCCCCAATCGGTCCAGTTATTGAGATTAGAATATGTCAAGGTGCCCCTGTTGGTACTAGCCCCCAACCACGTCGAGATTATTAATTTGATGTTTTGTAAAATTGAAATGGTAAAGTTTAATTATTTGGCCCTGGCTTGTCTCAAAGTGTGTCTTTCCACTAAAGGATCAGTTTATATTGATTGGCAACTGTTTCAACGTCCATGTCAAGTTATTCAGGATGGTAATATACTTAATTAGTTAATCAATTTATCATCCACCATTAATCTTCAAGAGCATTGACAATGTCTTGCATCAGAGGCCGCTTTGATGATTCATACACCAACATGTGATCGAACAATTCAAGCAATTGTTTGTCAGAGCACAAGGGAAATACTTGCTCCATTGGTTTTCTTGGTTCTTTCGCAAATGTGAATCCATTAAAGTGGTATTCAGGACTGGCCATGGTGGGCCAATAACATTGTTGGGACCTACTGGCATCAGGTTGAGTATATGGAGTGCCCAACACCAGAAATAATGATGAAATTAAAGAAATATCACTTGGCAGCAGTTTTGAAATGATCAGTTTTCCCGATTGTTTGCCATAAACCACACTCATCATGATTGCTAATGACCATACGTCCACTTCGGTACCATATTTACTATAACCAAAGCACAATTCGGGAGGTTTATAAATGCCGGTGCTTATATCAAGATATTTTTCCTCCGCCGGTTCATCCTGGCGGTGATTATCCCAAGCAATAGAAAAATCACCAATGATGGGTTCAATAACTTCATTGGAGATGAAATAGATATTTTCCGGTTTGATATCGCGATGAATTATTCCCTGGGCATGAATAAAGGCAAGAGCGCTTGCCAATTTCTTTAAAAGAGGACGTCCATAACTGGAATCAATTTGGTTAACTTTGATCACTTGCGGGAGCGCCGAGGGATCAGTCAAATTGTACTTGGTGGTGGACTTGCTAGCATGGCTAAGGACTTGTGCAAGGGTCCAATTATAAAATGG
Source organism: Diutina siamensis (assembly GCA_030580155.1). Lineage (NCBI taxonomy): Eukaryota > Fungi > Ascomycota > Pichiomycetes > Serinales > Debaryomycetaceae > Diutina > Diutina siamensis. The sequence continues at coordinate 166,510 of JAKTSK010000025.1, forward strand.
AGTTACCAAAATATGATCATCATCTTTTATAAAATCGGTAATATAGGGCATGATTCCGGGGTGTTTCAACAGTTTTAATAACCGGATTTCATCACCAATTGAATGGGGGGGATTGGAAAAATCAATATCAACCACTTTTAATGCCACTTGTTCATTATTTTTGGTATTGGCTTTATAAACGATGGAAAATGGACCAGAATAAACTTTGGTTTTGTTGAAAAAATCCATGGTGATATATGAAAAATGGGAAAAATGGGAAAAAATGCGAAACCATCAGTTCGAACTGAAGTAACCACTCCCACTACGATTAATTACGAAAATCATTCATTTATACAAAAAGTCCGGCCCATCAAGCCAGTGGGATCAAGTGTATCTAGTGTATCTAACTCTGGTTCAATGCAAAATTCACGGCACCCATATCAAACGTAGCCGACGAGTTACGCTTACTGTAATGGGACATCAGCCGTCTCTTGTTGGCATTATTGTTACGCTGTTGGTTCTGGTATCCATTTTGGTACCCGCCATTTTGGTTCTGGTATCCTCCTTGTTGGTTCTGGTAACCACCATTTTGGTTCTGGTAGCCGCCATTTTGGGATTGGTAGCCTCCATTTTGGTTCTGGTAGCCGCCATTTTGGTACCCCAATTGGCCATACATCTGTTGTTGATTATATTGATTAGGGTTGGCACCAAATTGGTAGTTTTGGTTTTGGGGCATCAGCAACAGGGTTTGTCTCGAATGACGAGCCAGGGTGGAAAACAGTCTGTTCATGCCGTTGTTTGAGTACAGTTGGGAATGGTGGTGGCCTGGGTTCCAACCGGGACCATTGGGCTTGAACCCCGAGCCATTGTTGAAATCATCACCAGGAGGGGTCGGAGTACGGCCATGAGAAGCCGAAGCCACTCGTCCCTGAACCATTGGTGGACGCTTCGGCAATGATAATGGCGTCAGTTGCGGGGTGTTGATGTTGGAAAAGTCGGGGGCGTTCTTGCCGTCAAATCTAATCAGTTGACGCTTCAGCTTCCGGCGCTTGGCTTGGATCAGGTTACGCTTGTTGGCAGGAGAAGCACCATCCATCAGTTGACGCTTTTCATCATTATTGTCGCCCATAAGGGCCACGTCATCTTCAAACAGGCAATTGACGAGGGTTTCTTGCAGTTCCAGCAACAATGCGTCCAAGTTGACTTCCACTTGTTCGTGCAATTGAATCTTTTCCGCCAAGTCGGGGTGCTTGGTCAATAATTCATTAATCACCGTTAAATTATCTTCCAACGTCAACTTTGATTCCTGGCCATGAGCTCTCGCCACCTGGGCAAGTTTTGTGAGGAGTTCCACCACCGCCTTATTCTTGTTGACGTACAAATTGTCCATGGTCTTACGCTTGTTGGACAATGAATCCAACAAGGTATCGACATCCTTATCATTTTCCACCAACTTCGCCAGTAACCCTTCAAACCGATGTTCTTGTTCTCGCTTGAAATTTTCAAACTTCTGCGACAACTCTGACAATTCCTTCTGGTAATGCTTCTTATACTCATTTTGCAGGGCCAACAATGCATCGTAAGCAATCTTTAATCGTTCATGATCGGCAGTCAGCGCTGCCGTCAGTTCAGTCAAGTTTTCACACCGGATCTTTAAATTCTTGGTGGTCAATTGTAACTGTTCATTGGTCAGGGTCAAGTCATTAAACTCAGTTTCAAGATCGATGATCCGCCGTTCTTTTCGTGTCAACAACGCGTTAATCATATCATTTTCATGTTTGACATTAGCCATCTGTTCAACAATCAGATCATTCTTTTGCGCCACCAACTTGTGCTTCTTCTTAAACTCATCCGCCGTCATCTTAGTGGCTTCCAACTCCTGCTTTAATTCATCAATCTCCAGATGTAACTGATCAATCACCTTCAGTGATTTGACATTTTGGGGACGGTCCATGGCCAGTTAAACTTGGGATCAATCGCTAGCGGTGGTCAAAATTGGTAAAGGGGGGGAGGGGGGGAAGTAGGGGGCCGGCAAC